>LR751639.1:48280-133950 GCA_902729485.2 Mus minutoides | reverse complement strand
TCTCTCTCTCTCTCTCTCTCTATCTATATATATATATATATATATATATATATATATATATATACTTACATATGTATATACATACTTAGGTAGATAGACACAAAGATAGATAAAAGTTTGGTAGGAAGGTAAGTAGTATCTGAAAGTAATTGAAGGAAGATAAAATGATCAAAATATATTGCAGAAAAAGCTTTTAAATAAAAACAGAAAAAGAAAATTTGTTTATTAGGTTTACATAATATATATTGTGTAGGTCATATAATATATAATGTGTACATGTATGGAAATATGTGTTTTTAATAAATTAATCATCATACATAAATATTTGTTTTGTATGTCTATGTGAATGTGCTTGTTACATAAGTTGTGTTTAGAAGAATATGTCAAATAATGTCAGCCTCAATTACTTCTAGGTAATGGAATGATGGGTAATTTTGTTGTCTTACTTTTTTCTACATATATCTATTTTATCAAGGAACGGATTACAAAACATGAGTATATACAATGTCTAATTGTCTATAGGGGAATTTCAGTTGAGTAGTGAGCAAAGGAAGTTGCATTACTCAAAGATAGGAGTAGTGAGACAGCTGAGCCTGGAAAGGCACTTGATGCACAGGCCTGACAGCCTGACTTTCATTCCCAGATCCCAGAATGGAAAGAGAATCAACTCTTTTTGTTTTTAGGATCAACTCTTAAGTATTGTATTCTAAGTATTGTATTGTTCAATGTATGTGCTCTGTCAAATACCCTCTTCCATTCACAAACCTACACATCATATAAACACATCACACAGTACACATCATGCACATATACATTACATACATATAGTACACATACATATCATCAATATACATACCACACATGTACACAACACACACATGACACAGATACACATCATTATCATGTATATAACATATACATCAGATAAAGAGAAAGATGAGGCAAGTAGCAAATATATACAGTGAACCCCTTAAAACAAGTTTGTCATTAAATTAATTATAGATTTTAGGAGGATGAGCACAAAAAATTAGGGACGTCAGTAAAGCACAAGTAAGATGAGGAAAATAATGGGAATAGGAAAATAAAGACTGGGGGGAAATCCAAGTGGAAAATTTCCCTTGCTGTCTGTGAAATTACCATGCAGTGTTTTAATTCTCTATGAGAATTATATCCTATTTGGATTATATATCTATTTGGATTGTAACACAGCAATAAACCCAAAGGAATAGTATTTACATATTGTCTAGAGTTTTGTATATGACCATCAGCAGTTCACCAACATTTGTGGATCAGTGTATAGAAGCAGAATTAAAGGGAAAATAGCTAACTTTCATTTTAGGAGAAGTAGCAGAAAATATTCAAAGAGTTTTAGTGCGTAGAAGACACTGGCCATAAGAAAAAAAATACAGTCAGTGGAAAACTTTACATGGCTATGCAAAACAACTGTTATTACTGGCACATTTACCATCGGTTAAACAGGTATAAGTGTGTATTTTTTTTATTTACATGTCCAGAGGTCTGCTAGCACATCCATGTTGCAGCTGTGGAAATTAATGTAGATGGTGTTAAATAAACTATCTCAGGCCATAAAATTACCAAAGGTAGATAGCCACACTTAAACCTATAAAGTTAATCCTAAGGTCTATACTGTTAACCATATTACTAGCAATAGTATCCATATTTATAGTCAGTAGCCCTCTTTTGTCAGCAGCACTGTCAATATCACCACCACCATCTTCCATGGCTTTAATTTTTAATTTTACAAGCTTTATTGTAAAATAGGTTTCAAATAGTAATTTATAATTTACAAAATACTACCTACATGTGGTAAGATTTTTGGAATTTAAATCAATACTCACAGATTTCAACATCAAATCTTTGTTGTTTTCAGTCTAGCTGTTCCTCAAAGAGTGATTTGAGATGGCAATCAACATCACTTGGGAGCTAGTTACTGGATAAGAATGCAAACTTTAGCAAGCTTTCCACAAGGGTCTCCATTAATGTTTGAAAAGTCTGATCTTTATGCATTGCTGCAATATAGTCCCAGGTAGGATCATTTCTGGGGAAAGTTAGGAAGGGATTTTTAAAATCAGCATCGTTGGATTCATCTCTTTTACTTCCAACTTCAGCTTCTGGTCTGTATTATTAGATGTAAAAAATTCTTGGCAACAAATATTACATTACAGGGAAAAATTACCTCATGTAGTAGAAAGTCAAGAACCCAAAGTTGAAGGTTAGTGATTCAATCATCATCCCCATATGTTCATGCAACAACTCCTACTTTAATCTTCGATTTCAGGTTATTACTAAAGGTTTGACTGCGAAAGGTAAGATATATTCAGCAATTCCACTTTCATGGAGCTATTGAGAAGGGAAAGGACCATTCTTTGTTTTTTCCTTTGAGTTGAAACATATGTTTGTTAGGGTGCTCCAAGGATTTCCCTGTTTCTTGCTCAGTTGAATTTGACCATTTGTTATTTCCTAATAACTTTTCGGCAGGGAAGCGCTTCTAGTTCGTTGCTCATATCTAAGTACCTGGATATTCTTGCTTTCTGTCCTCTTGCCCAACCTGCTGTCAATTGGCTATGGAGATTTTCTTATAAACTGATATATAGGATTGAAATGTGCAGCCATAATGTCAGTTTAGATTAGATGCTAGTCCAATTTCAGGTCACCAGTCTCAGTTTAGATGCAGTGACTTTAAATGGGCAGGCTTTGTTTTTGAGACATCCCTAGTTAGATAGAATAAACACAATTTTAAAATATCTTCCATTGCTTTAATGCACCATGAGTTGCCAAGAATGCTGTATTGAGAAGCCAGAAACGAGTTGGTAGTCTATACAAAGATGGTTCTACAGAGAAACTCATGGGTCACTTTATCTCAGTTTTTATTCCTTACTTTGTAAAATGATCACACTTTGGTCTGTGTGCTATAAAGAGCTTAAATGATAAAACATGAAAGAATTTTAGAAAACAAATGCGGTCTTATTTTTTTTGTAATTAATCCTATCACTAAGCTGTAAAACCTTTGCATTTTCACGGCTGTTTGATTGGTGTGTGTGTGTGTGTGTGTGTGTGTGTGTGTGTGTGTACTTAGTTTCACATATGTACTTAAACACATTTGACAGTTGTATAATAATTAATGTTTCATTAAGTATATAGTAATTCATATTTTCCATTAATCAATTACAGTATATATATATATATATATATATATATATATATATATATATATATACACTGTAATATAGTATATTGAATATATACTGTAATATAGATATTGGGTTTTTTTGAGACAGGGTTTCTCTGTATAGCCCTAGCAGTCCTGGAACTCACTCTGTAGACCAGGCTGGCCTCGAACTCAGAAATCCAAATGCCTCTGCCTCCCAAGTGCTGGGATTAAAGGCATGTGCCACCACTGCCAGGCGTATGTTACTATTTTAAAATAAATAAGAACTGTTCTGTCTAACCATGTTTTATGGTGTCCTGGTAAGTTCTTTCCTGACACAGGGTAGTTTATGTATCAAGTCCTTCACATGTGAAAATCCAAGCTTTACAACATTCAGTCCCTTCACATCTTTTCCTAGGTGGGTAGTACTTTAGGTCCATTAAAGAAATATGTGTTAAAAAAGGAGAGGCGCTTCAGAAATCCTGTCTCTTCCCACACATTGACAATGTGTGCTGCTGTGCAGGTCTGATGTTTAGAAAACTAAGAGATGCATGGCATCTGACCAGACAACATCTGTGCAATGGTGATTACTCGGTGGCCATTATCTGAAGTGCTGTTGTGACTGTGAAGAGCAGCAGAGAGACAAACACACATAAGCAGCCAGCCATCAACCCATCAAGCAAAGCATACTTAATAGAGCAATGCAGAAATTAAGTCATTGCAGAAGAGGGAAAAAAAGACCTTAAACTATTTCTTCTGCTTCCAGTACTCTCTGGGTAAAGAACAAAACTCTTTACATACAGTTTTATAGACATCGTTTTATAACTAATAGCATCACAGTTTAACTATGTAGTAAGAAACCAAATGCAAGTTTTATCTAGCTCCTTTAGTATTTTGTCTCTGAAATTGGACTATGATTTACCCATTTCAGAGTTGGCAAGAAGCTTTAGTAATTCAATGTCTAGGATTATAAATGCAGATTTATATTTAAATGTCATTATTGCTAGTGACATGGTTGTATCTAAATGTTCCCTTATTTATAAAGTGAGGAGTTAATGATAACTTTGAGACTTTCCAGTGTAGGTCCAGAGAGTGGGTAAAATGTTGCCAAAGCAAGCATGAAGATCAGGGTTTAGATATTTAGCACTCACATAAGAGTTGTGTGGATGTAGAGGTGAACATTTAATCCCAGAAAGTAAAACTCTGAGACAGAGAATCCCTGGGACATGTTAGCACTTAAATAAAGAAGACATGTATATTAGAATTCTCTAGGGTAAGATATCTTGTAGAATGAATATATATTTCAGATATATATATATATATATATATATATATATATATATATATATATATATATATATATATATATATATATATATATATATATATATATATATATATATATATATATGAATGATTTGTTAGAATGACTAACAGGCTGCAGTCTAATTTACCAGGCAATGGTTGGCTGTGAATGAAAAGAATCCAGTTGTTGCTCACTCTACAAGGCTGTATGTTGCCGTTGCTCCTCAGAATATGCTGTAATCCCAAACAAGTTGGCCCTACTGCCAAGGAAGAAGTGGGCATGCTAAGTAAGCGAGGGTAAACATTCAAAGAGCAACAGCTTCTTTCAATGTCATATGTTTCCAGCAGAAGGTGTGGCCCAGGTTAAAGTGTGTCTTTTTAACTCAAAGATCCAGAAGAGAAGTGGGACTTCCTACTTCAAATTAAGGAAAAAAAAAAAAAAAAAAAAAAAAAAAAAAAAAAAAAAAAAAAAAAAAAAAAAAAAAAAAAAAAAAAAAAAAAAAAAAAAAAAAAAAAAAAAAAAAAAAAAGGCTGTCCTCAGTAGTTTAAAATGTAGTCAATTTGACAATGAAGAATTGCCATTATAATACTCAACTTTGATCTTGTGCATGTGTGTATCCACACATATGTACATCATCAAACATGCAAGCGTGCATACATACATGTATGTGTACTACACATGAACACATACAAGTAAAAGCTGAAATGTAATGAGCAAATTGTTTAACTTCTGTAAAGTACTAGCCAGACTACAAACATGGTAATCATTTTCTATACATTTATATATATTTTTTCTCTTTATTAGATATTTTCTTCATTTACATTTCACATGTTATCCAGAAATTTTCCCTTACCCTCCCGCATCCCCGCCCTGCTCCCCTACCCACCCCCTCCCACGTAATGGCCCTGGAATTCCCCTGTTCTGGGGCATATAGAGTCTGTATGACCAAGGGGCCTCTCCTCCCAATGATGGCCAACTAGGCCATCNTGAAAATGCTGTCCTTTCTCCACTGGATAGTTTTAGCTCCCTTGTCAAAGATCAGGTGACCATAGGTGTGTGGATTCATTTCTGGGTCTTCGATCCTATTCCATTGATCTACCTGTCTGTTGCTGTACCAGTACCATGCAGTTTTTATAATGATTGCTCTGTAGTACAGTTTGAGGTCAGGCATGGTGATTCCACCAGAAGTTCTTTTGTTTGTACCCAGTGCATTCTTATTGGCTCTGCTGTCTTTTCTCTGAGGGTAACCTTCACAGTACCCCCTAACCTGCAGGAACACAGTCAAGGGCAGGTGGCACTTAGGCACACATTAGATCCTAGGGACTAGAAAGAATGCATTAGAAATGTAGTAACCTCTTTATTCCTTGCGGTTAAGCTAGGAACCACCTGGGCACAGGCTTGTCTCCACTTACTTTCAAAGCTGCTACCCATGGACAACAATTTATCACAGCCTCCTCCACAAAATCACTTGGCTTTCTTTCCACTATGACCAAACCACCTTGAATGAGTCCACTTTTCACTCT
Organism: Mus minutoides; assembly: GCA_902729485.2. NCBI lineage: Eukaryota > Metazoa > Chordata > Mammalia > Rodentia > Muridae > Mus > Mus minutoides. The sequence continues at coordinate 127,952 of LR751639.1, read as the reverse complement.
TAATTCTGGATACAAAATTCAATAAATAAATTCCTCTGTTTAAAGGCAACATTTACTGGTTCTGACATTTACTGTTCTCATTGCTGTGACAGAATATTTTTTTTTAAAAAAATAGGAAGTTGAGGAAGGAAAGACTAGCCTCACAAGTTTAGGGTATAGTCTGTCCTAGCAAGTAAATCGTGGTGGCAAGAGTGTGAAGCACTTGGTCACATCACATACATTCAGGCAGCAGAGAGATATGAATGTTGGTGCTGCTGTGGACCCTCAGTGCACTTTCTTCTTTTTATTCAGTCTTGGATCCTCACCCCAACATGGAAGCAGCTTGTGAGAATGACTACCTCAGAGTAGGAAACATATAAATTCCCTTTAATCTGGCATAGTGAAAAAAATCACCATTCTAGAATCATAAGGATAGGACTTGAATATGAATGTAGATTTCTCACATAGGAATTTGTATATTATATCATTTTCAGTAATAACTATGCCTTTTAAGTTTGGAAGTATCAGAGAGGCAGACAGTTTTCTAGTGTTGCAGAAATGAAAAGTAATTGAGTGAGTTCTACTCTAAATCCAGTAATTGCCCTTTAATCGCAGCCATTGCTTTATAGAATGTTGATGCAATCAACATACAGTACAAAGGTATGAAATGGCGCAGGATTCATCAGCTCAAAGCAAGTTCTGCTCCTTCCTTCCTTCCTTCCTTCCTTCCTTCCTTCCTTCCTTCCTTCCTTCCTTCCTTCCTTCCTTTCCTCCCTTTTCCCTCCCTCCCTCCCTCCCACCCCCTCCCTCCCCTTCTCTTTCTCTCTCTTCTTTGTTTCTTTTCTGTTTTTTATTACTTATTTTTATTTTTGATACTATAATATATTACAGCATTTCTTCTTTATGTTTTCTCCCTCCAAATACCCACATTCCCATTTCCATATTCTTCTTGAAATTCGAAATTTTCTTTTTCATTATTATATTCTAAATATAACCAGATCCATCTATATAATCTTACTTGTATGTATCATTTTAGGTTTGAGCACTTGGCCCTGGATATCAAAAGAGCGTGCTCATCCCTAGGGAAGACCACCTCTTCAACCCCCAGTTTTCCTCAGTTATCAGCATTTCTAAACGCTTTTGAAGACTTGTGAAATTTTTCAATCCATAATGACATATTCATTGATGACATTGTTGTTCAGCTAACCATTGTGTAGTCACATTGGTAAGGCTGTTCAGGCATCGCTTCTGAGATTACTAAGTGATAGAATCTTACAGCAAGTTCTCTGATCTTCTGTCTCATACAGTCTTTTCATGCCTTCTTATTAAATGTTTTCTGAGCCTTAGGTGTGGGAGCATTTGTAGATGCATCCATTGGGACTGGGTTCTACAACTCTGCCTTCCTAGCACTATACAGTTGTTTAGGTTTCCAGTATCTCTTCTGATTCTTTTCATTACTCATTGAATCATTTTTTAAAAAAAAGAATGCATAAAACATGTATACAAATAAACACAAATACATGTTTATAACTATTTCAGTTTCCATGGTAGCTGGTTGTTTGCGTCCAATCAGTAGCTCATCCACAGCATGGTCTGATTTTTGCTTATCTTCAGCAGCCCTAGCATCTTTATGATATTGTCATGTGCACACTGGGTCCTTGATAAATATTTGTGATGGCTGGTGGAACTGCTGCTGTTGCTAATGTGCTGTTGGAAAAGCCTCGGGTCTGTGCTAGGGAGAAGCTTTTCTCTTTAAAACTAGCCATTGGCACTTGTTTGACATTTAATAAAGGCTTTCTATTACTAGTTGCATAATAGCAATTAAAACCCTCATCAAATCTATCTTAACTGCTTAAAGTCTTCCACTGGGGAGCATTTTCCTTGGCAAACATCTGCAATAAAAGGCTATTTAATCTTCATAACTGAAACAGTCAGTTATGTTAATTCCTCTCTTTTATTGTCAGTTTACATTGGAGTCACACACAGCTCAAATCCTCCAGCAAAAACAGAAGCAAGTTCCTCTTGTCTGAAAGCAGTTACAATTGGCCCAAGATTCGCATTCTGGATGGGAGGAAAGTTAGACTAATGAAGATCAATTAGAGATTTTTAATTTGTACTCTCCAGTTTAAGAATGAGTTTGCCAAACACTGCAGAGAATCATTCTGTATTAAAATTCTGACATCAGGTTTCAATAGTGAGTGAAACAGCCTCTATTTGTACTATATTTTCTTTAGACATACTTTAAAATTAGTTCAACTTTGAAAGATGAATAAAATACTCATTTTAAAGCATGTAAATAAAAACAAGGCAACAAACAACATAATACATGTATAACCTTAAATCACAGAGATAGTACGAGCCAGGCTCTGGTGTCCTGTGCTATGTTCCCATATCAGCTAAGTGTTCATCCTTGACTCTTCATCACACCCAGCTTGAGAAGGCATAGAATCTACATGAAGTGGGAATCTATAAATGTATATAGAATTTCACTTTGGCCTATTCTTATTGGTTAAACTGTTGATAGTTTTTGTAATATGCTGGCAATATTTACATTTCTCAATAAAGAAACAGAATTCAGGAAGGTTAGCAAACCACCCAGTAATCAAGACCATTGCCATTTAAAGTCAGATGTATCTTACTCCCAAGTGCACATGAAGAAGCATTTTTTTTTTAGTTTGAAAGATAATATAAAAAATAATTATAATGGTTTTATCTTTAACTTTTTCTTCTTATACTTTCCATATATTTAGTCTCTCAACCATTATATAATGAATTCTTTTGTAGTTACTGTTTGAATTTTTTATTAACTTATTTATTTATTCACTTTTTATCCTGATCATATTCCCCTCCTTTGTATCCACCCAGTCTTACCCTTATAAATTCTTACCCAATTATGCCTCCCCTTCTCAGAAAAGAGGAAGTCCCCACTTCCCATGGATACCAACCTACTCTCAGACATTAAGTCACAGCAGGATTAAGAATATCCTGTCTTGAAAAACCAAAAAGAAAAGGATATCCTTTTCAACTGATGTCCACCCAGGGGGCAGTCCAGTTAGGGGAAGGGGATGCAGTGAGGGGCAACAGTGTCCGAGACAGGTCCTGCTCCAATTGTTAGGGGACCCACGTGAAGACCAAGCTGCACATCTGCTACAAAGGTGTAAAGGAAATTGGTCCAGCCCCTGCATGCTTTTTGGTTGGTGGTTCTTTCTCTCTGAGCCCCCATGTGGCCAGGTTACTTGACTCTGTAGGTTTTCTTGTGGTATCCTTGCCCAGTTCAACTCGCACAATTCTATCCCCAACTCTTCCACAAGATTCTCTGGGCTCCACCTGATGTTTAGCTGTGGTTCTCTGTTTTCCTTTGCTGCTGGATGAAGCCTCTCAAAAGACAGTTATGCTGGGTCCCTATCTACAAGCATAGCAGAGTATCATTGATAATTTCAGGGATGGGCTCTCTCATATGGAATGGGTCTCAATTTTGGTCAGTCATTGGTTGGCTGTTCCCTCAGTTTCTGCTCCATCTTATACCTGCATATATTGTAGGCAAGACAAATTTTGGGTTGAAGATTTTGTGAGAAGGTTGATCTGGAGAGGTCTGGGGAGTAGAAATGGAAATTGGTGGAGGACATCTCTGGTACTAGCTGGGGACCTGGGATAGGGGAGACTCTAGGAAGCATATGGGGGTGACTCTAGCTGAGATTCATAGTGTTGGATATGGAGACTAAAATAGCCACCTCCTATAGTCAGGTGGGACTTTAAGTGGAGGGAGGGGGACATGATGTCACCTACTGTGTGGATTTTTGAGGCAAGTTTTCATGTTCTTAGGGGCATGAGAATAGGATAAAATTCACTAGGTAGCATATTCTGGCCTCTAACTCAATTCATGGCAATCATTCTACTTCAGCCTCCTGAGAGTTGAGGTTAAACACATATGTAATAACTTAACTTGTATTGTATAGTTTTTCTTTTTAAAAATATTTTATTAGATATTTTCTTCACTTACATTTCAAATGTTATCCCGAATGTCACTTATACCCTTCCCCTGCCCTGCTCCCCTACCCACTCACTCCCACTTCTTGGCCCTGGCATTCCCCTGTGCTGGGGCATGTAAAGTTTGCAAGACCAAGAGGCCTCTCTTCCCAATGATGGCGGACTAGGCCATCTTCTGCTACATATGCAGCTAGAGACATGAGCTCTGGGAGTACTAATTAGTTCATATTGTTGTTCCACCTATAGGGTTGCAGACCCCTTCAGCTCCGCTGGTACTTTCTCTAGCTACTCCATTGGGGGCCCTATGTTCCATCCAATAGATGACTGTGAGCATCCATTTTTGTATTTGCCAGGCACTGACATAGCTTCAAAAGAGAGAGCTATATCAGGGTCCTGTCATCAAAATCTTGCTGGCATATGCAATAGTGTCTGGATTTGGTTGTTGTATATGGGATGGTTCCCATGGTGGGGCAGTCTCTGGATGGTCTTTCCTTCTGTCTTAGCTCTGAACTTTGCCTCTGTAACTCCTTCCATGGGTATTTTGTTCCCTATTCTAGGGAGGAATGAAGTATTCATGCCTTGGTCTTCCTTCTTCTTGATTTTCTAGTGTTTTGCAAATTGCATCTTGGATATTCTAGATTTCTGGGTTAATATCCACTTATCAGTGAGTGCATATCAAGTGACTTCTTTTGTGATTGTGTATCCTCCAGATACATCTATTTGCCCAAGAATTTTATAAATTCATTGTTTTTAATAGCTGAGTAGTACTCCATTGTGTAAATGTACCATATTTCCTTTATCCATTCCTCTGTTGAGGGACATCTGGGTTCTTTCCAGCTTCTGGCTATTATACATAAGGCTCCTATGAACATAGTAGAGCATCTGTCCTTATTACTAGTCGGAACATCTTCTGGGTATATGCCCAGGAGAGGTATTGCTGGATCTTCTGGTAGTACTATGTCCAATATCTTAGGAACTGCCAGACTCATTTCCAGAGTGTTTGTACAAGCTTGCAATTTCACCAGCAATGGAAGAGTGCTCCTCTTTCTCCACATCTTCACCAGCATCTACTGTCACCTGAATATTTGATCCTAGCCATTCTGACTTTTGTGAGGTAGAATCTCAGGGTTGTTTTGATTTGCATTTCCCTGATGATTAAGGATGTTGAACATTTTTTCAAGTGCTTCTCAGCCATTCGGTATTCCTCAGTTGAGAATTCTTTGTTTACAGTTTTCTGTACCCCATTTTTAATGGGGTTATTTGAATTTCTGGAGTTCAGTTTCTAGATGGAGAAACCGAAGTATTCCATGACAAAACCAAATTCACACAATATCTTTCCACAAATCTAGCCCTTTAAAGGATAATAAAGGGAAAACACTAACATAAAGATGGAAACTACACCCTAGAAAAAAGCAAGAATGTAATTCTTCAACAAACCTAAAAGAAGACAGCCACAAGAACAGGAACCCAACTTTAACAACAAAAATGACAGGAAGCAACAATTACTTTCCTTTAATTTCTCTTAACACCAATTGACTCAACTCCCCAATAAAAAAACAGACTATTAGACTGGCTTGTATAGTTTCTTAATATGTAGTTGTTATATTTCCTAAACAGAAGTTTTAAATATTCATGTTCATTTTAATTTCTTTCTTTGGTTTATGAGTATGTGTGTATGTATGTATGTATGCATGTATATATGTGTGTGCATGTGAGTGTGCACGCATGTGTGTAGGTACATATGACACAGAGCTCAATCAGGTGTATTCATTAAGAGCTCTCTACACTATCTTTTCTTAAAGATTTATTTATTTTATTGCTTGACATGTATGAATGTTTTGCCTAAGTGTAAGTATGTGCACAGTGTGCCAAGGAGCCATTCTGAGAAGCCCATGAATACCTGTAATTCCAGATAGTCTCATAATTGCCTAAAACTTGAGAGAAGACATGGAAATACAATTGTGTTTCACTTGGAGTTTTGACCCTCTTTTTAAACATCTGTTTCCATTACCATAACTAATTCTTACCCATTTCCAGCTTCTGAAGTATTCTAGGCCATAACTCTCTTCTCTGCTTTCCTCTTGTTTCTCCTTGGATTAAGTTAGTCATCACTTATACATCTTCATCCCTTATAGCTACAAATTATGTTGCCAAGTCTTTTCTTCCTTTTGTGAACCATAACGCTATAACCAAGGTTTCTGTTTTGTTTTTCAGCTTAGCTATCTACTGCCTCTGGCTTATGTACTCCTTCCATTTTGGAAATGTCTCATAAACACTGGGAAAGTGGGATATGGTAAAGATTTCCCATTTAGGAAAGAGTACTCCACAGTCTTACTCTTTGCATGATGACCAGTTGTGGATTGCTGTTTTAACCATTATCTACTGCAAAAAGAAGGTTATCTGATGACATTTGAAATATGTGCTAGTCTGTGACTATTATGATAAGCCTGAGAAGTCAGTTTATAACTATGTACATTTAGCAAAATTAGAAAACTCACATGTTTAGTCCCAATATTGAAGCAGGGCATGAATTCAAACTTGTGAGACAGGCCTTATATCCAAACAGAAGGTGCTTGGTTACTCTCCTGACATTTTCTTACTGTGGTAATATTCAGAATGTCTTGACAAGGTGACCAGTGTTGTAGCGCACAGTATTTGGAAGTGAGTAAGACTGGTAATCCCTCCTTTCCTCCATAGCATCTTCCAGTACAATGAAAGCTAGCCAGTCAGGATGAACCCTCCAGAAGACTATGAGCTTGATTTCTCCTCGTCCTATAAGTATACAGTCTTCAGTAATAAGGAAGATCTTACTGTCAAGTTGGAAAGGGAAACCAAGAGCATTTGGCAGTAGTATATAATGTTTTGTTATATTGGATTTCACTGACCAAAAAACTCCAAAAGAGGCAACCATTCTTGGCTGAGGTCTCTAGTTATTGTTCCATGGTATGATAGAGAAACCTGTTGCCCTCTAATCTCTTTAGACACATGTGTGTATATACATTTTAGAAAGTTTCTACAGAAGTATGTTTCCACATAATTTTTTCAAAATGTCTTCAATGTTTAGTTATCCCCCCCCCCATACAACCTCATCTACTCTGTCCTCCCATCCCTCCTTCATTGAACCATTTCTGTAACCTGATTACGGTTTGACTTTTGTCCATTGCATTTTATTCCCTCTTTTGAAAATTACTTTCGTAAAATTTCCTATTAAATTTCTATTTCTTTCTTTTAAAGATTTTTTAAAAAATGTTTTTCTTTGAGAATTTCTTACATTCACACATGTCTACAGTGAAATCCGATCAAATACAGCCCTTCAATTACCTCCTCCAACTACTCCTGGATTTTGCAGTAATGTCCCCTACTCAATTTCATAACTTCATATTCTTTCATTTTTTAAATGTCATATTACATTCAAGAAGTACTGCAAAATGTATGTGTGGGTGTAGGGTCATCCATGGGAGAGCAGGCAACTTGCTTTTGGCCACGCTTCCAAAGAATGGCTCACCCTATCAACTGTCCATAATCATGGCACCTAATGAACTTCTTACCCAACCATAATAAAATTTGCAGTGGCTTGACATTTTTGTATGCTTTGTGTAGATAATAACAATCTCTATGAGTTTATGAGTAAAATAGCCACATTATTCCAGAAGGCAGCATTTAATAACACTTTTCCACATATTATAGCATTTTTATTCTTTCTGTCTCCTTTTCTGTAATGTCTCATTTAAGATAGCACATTTGTAATCACTTTGTATCAGCAGTTCGATGAGTTATAAGTCTTTACACTCACTGATATACACTTTAAAAGACACTGGTCTTACCTAGGTTAAAATCAGTCTATATCTATGGATATAAACATTCATATTTAGAAGGTACTCTTGCAACATGATTATTGAGCCAAACAGCAGGATCCATTCTAGTGTCTGCGAAATCCCCAGTCAGGGTTTTATGATCAGGTTTATAGTACCAGTCAAGAATTCCCATGTGCTAAGGATTCAGCTCCAATCACAAAGCAGTTTCTTACTCAACAATTATGCCATTATTGCCTCTAGGGGCTGAGACCTCTCTAGCCAGGTATTGTTGTACAAGTTTAAAGTACCAGTGAGGAATTCTTTTGTGTGAAGAGGATTCTATTCCTAGCATGAAGCCATTGGTTATCTCAAAATAGCAATGCCACTCTTGCATCAGTAGGCATCTTCTCTTGCATATCAGATTTATATTGGAGCATATAATACACACCACTGGGTAATAGTATCAATGTACTTTCTCACCTATATATGTAAAGTGAACCTTCTTGCATTATAAAATCCAGCTATCAGAAAATTTCATTTTTGGATTGAGATTGATTTATTTATGCTCTGCAGCCAGAGTATATGGCATCTTCAGCAATAGGATCTCAGCATACTGTGCTGTTCAACAGACCTCATGTGCTTCCCTGACTAATAACTACTAAGGAGGTATCACTTGCCTTATATGAAATCTTTATTTAGTTACCATATGCTCTAGGAATAGCATTGCTCACATGGTGCTATGCAGGTATGATTAATTTAGCTCCTGTTTCTTAAAATGATGTTTTGAGATCATTGCAAACTAGTGGGTTTCTATAAGACTTTTTGACATATTCTTAGTTTTGTTAGCCCCTTCCCCCTTTCTTTGCCCCATAATACCATGCTCCCCATCTCCTCTTATATCATCTCCCTTCTTTTATACCATATGTCTCCTACTATTTTTCATAGTTACATTTTAATAGGGTTCTCAGATAGAAGAGTTCCATTTGGCTTTTTAATTCACCCTTCCTTTAGTTTCTCCTGATACCTCCAATCTGCTCTGTGCCATTTCTTAATTAAACCTTTCATATGAGAGCATTTTATCTTTCTACTTTTGTTTTTTCTATCTATCTATCTATCTCTAATCTATATCTACAACCCCCTTAAATAACCCCCTCACAGCATACTCATAGTTTCCTGTCTCTCACATGTACTACAAGTTAAACACACCTGATGAAGATTTTAAGCAAGAATGTACATTTGAGAAACAGGCTCAATTTCTCATTCTGGGCCTGAGTTATCATAATTAGTATATTTTTTTTCAGTTCCATTATTTCCTGAAAATTTTGTAATGTAATTTTTCTTCGCAGCTGTGTAATATGCAATTGTGTATATGTCCCACATGTTCTTGATGCATCTCCACTAAGATCAGGAACAAGAAAAGAATGTCATTCTTTCACCTTTATTCAATATATAGCTTGAAGTATTAACTAGAGCAAATATAAAAGAATGGAATAAAATGATACAAATATGAAATGAAAAATTCAAAGAATTCCTTTTCACGAATCATAAGAGACTCTAGAGGTTACAGCAAAATTTCTTATATCTAATAAACAGAGGATTGCAGGGTTCAATATTAAAATACAAATATCAATAGTGATTCAGTACAACAATACCAAAAAATAAATGATCAAAAAATCAGGGTAATATCATTCACACACATACACACACACACACACACACACACACACACACACACACACACACACACACGACCGCAGGGGGCAGGGGGAGAATGCATGCATACAAATAGATTTAGAAGTAAACTTAACCAAGGAAATAAACAATGTCTACAATAAAAACTTTAAGACATGGATGTAAGAAAGTTGCAGAGACACTAGTAGATGAAAAGACTTTCTGCACTTCCATATCCAAAGGACTAATTTTGTAAAACTGGCCATTCTACTAAAAGCAGTCTAGAGATTCAGTGCAGTCCCAGTTAAAATTCCAGTACCATTTTCAAAGTCCAAACATTTATATGGATGTACAGAAGACCAAGCTGAGTCAAAGCAATCCAAAACAAAACAAATGGTATGAAAGATATTACTGTACCCTATTTTTAATATACTTTATACAACAATAGTAATAAATATAGCATAGGACTGGTACAAAACAGATATATATGCCAGCAGAATAGAATTTAAGTCCAAGATATAACACTTCACAACTATAGTCACCATATCTTTGGCAAAGAATCTAGAAATATATATTGGAGAAAAAAGTATGTTCAATAAATGTGCTAAGAATCTTGGAATTCTACATGCATCAAGATGAATCTAGGTCTTTATGGCTCACTATACATAGAAATCAACTCAAAATGGATCAAGGGCTTCAACAAAAAGTACAATACTCAAAATCTACTAGAGGAAAAATTAGGAACTGCCTGACATATCAAATTATAAGTACAAGTCGGAATGTTCTTAATAGGACTCCAATAGCAAAGGAAAGACAAAATCAACAAGGTGATCTCATGAAACTGAAAACTTTCTGTAAAGCTGAGGAAATTGTCAAGCAAGAGAAAAAAAATACCTATATATTTAGGAGAAAAATCTTTGTTAGATGAATAATTGCAAAATATAGACAAGAAACCCCAAATAATAAATAATTTAAAATAAGCACCGAACTGATGAGAAGGTTCTTTTTTTTTTTTTTTTTTTTTTTTAAAGATTTATTTATTATATGTAAGTACACTGTAGCTGTCCTCTGATACTCCAGAAGAGGGCATCAGATTTCATTACGGATGGTTGTGAGCCACCATGTGGTTGCTGGGATTTGAACTTGGGACCTTCGGAAGAGCAGTCGGTGCTCTTAACCACTAAGCCATCTCGCCAGCCCTAATGAGAAGGTTCTTAAGTGAAGAAATACAAATAATTAACAAACATCTTTAAAAGTTCAGAAATCTTTAGCTATCAAGGTAAACTACTTTAACATTCCACCATGGGCAGAATGGCTTTCAGGAATACAAATGCATGTGTTAGTATGGCTGTGGTGAAAGGAGAATGCTTATACTTCTTGTATGGATGCAACTAGTACACTCACTTTGTTAATAAGTTTGTAGGGGTATATTCAGCTGCCACCTGACCTAGATATACAACTTTGGAGCAATTACTCAAAGGGCTGTATTTGTTCTACTCGTGAGGTACTTGCAGATTCCTGTCTGTTGCCATCCACTCACTCCTTCTCAATTTAAAACATCACTATCTCAGGGTTTTACTGCTATGAACAGACACCATGACCAAGGCAAATTTTATCAGAACAGCATTTAATTGGGGCTGCCTTACAGGTTCAGAGGTTCAGTTCATTATCATCAAGGCAGAAGAATGTCAGTGTTCAGGCAGGCATGGTGGAGCTGAGGGTTCTACAACTTCATCTGCAGGCTGCTAGAAAACTGGCCTTCAGACAGCTAGGGTGAGGGTTTAAAACTCCACTCCCACAGAGGCTCACCTACTCCAACAAGGCCATACCTCAAAATAGTGCCACTCCCTTGGTTAGTTATACTCATACCACCACATGCTTCCCTCAGGGCACTTTAGTCACAAGAGCAGTAGAAGTATAAGTTAACATAATTTCTTTACTCACGAAATACAAATGAATTAATGAAGAGAAAAATAGTAAGAATCAATTTAAAGACAATAATTAGTTAGAAAATAAACAATTAACTGGTGAAAATGAGAAGATGGGGTACCTGATAAAGTGACATTTTACATCAATAAAGAAACTCTTGAGTGTTTATGAGTTATCTGGTTAATATAATATTTAAATTAAAAATTCTCACAACAAAATTAAAAAATGATAGCTATTCACCAGAAAATTCAGAGTAGAAAATCCATCAATGACTAAAATAAACATTTGGAATTTAAACTGCCTACCAGAGTACTAAAGTTCAGATAATTAGATTTTTCTCTCAGTGAATAAACACTTAAAATTGATAGTAGCCTATTTTTTAGAATAAAAGGATTCAACTTTCTGCTATTTTGTTACATAACACAGAATTAAAAAAAAAACTTTTGGTGATTTTAGTGTGATAAATGTATCATATTTTCCCACAAATTATTACATGAACGAAATGAATGTGTAGAAAACAATTGCTCAAATATTTAAAGAATTGAGAAAATATCATCACATAAAAGTTATGTTCTGGGACACAGGGTTGGCGGATACCCCCACAGTCCTTAGAGGACTTTCCATGTAATCTTGGGACCACTGGTGAGTGGAGCACAACATCTCTTCCAATACAATCGCCCGGGACCTGAGACAGCATTAGAGAGACAGACAATTGGCCAGACCAGGGGCAAAGGTCCCTCCCGGTTAGCTCAAGCACCAGGTCGACTTGACCACAAGGTTGGCAGACACCCCCACGGTCCTTAGAGGACTCTCCACCCAATCTTGGGACCACTGGTGAGTGGAGCACAACATCTGTTCCAATCCAATCACATGAGAACTGAGGCAGCATTAGGGAGGCAGAGGATCCCTAGAACAGGGGCACAGGTCCCTTCTGGTTGGATCCAGCACCAGGGCACCTTTGGACCCGGGGTCCGCAGACACGCCCATGGTCCCTAGAGGACTCTCCACATGAGCTTGGAACCACTAGTGAGTAGAGAAAAAACATCTGTTCCAATCAAATTTCTCCGGACCTGCATTAGGGAGGCAGAGAATCAGCCAGACCAGGGGCACAAGTACCTTCCAGACAGCACCAGCACAGGGTCACCTTGGGTGAGGAGTCAGCGGACACCCTCACAGTCCCTAGAGGACTCTCCAGGCATTCTTGGGACCACTGACCAGACAGCTCCATGCTCCTCAAAGGAGACAACACTCCCAGGCACTGTAACACGCCCAGGATCTTAGGACAACAGTATCCCAGAATAATAGGAGCTGGGTCACACCAGTGTTTCAGGGACTCAATGGAACTTGACTGCCAAGAACTCAGACATACCCAGAATCTAAGGTTCACAGGAGTCCACAATGAAAGGATCACAGTGAAAGCTGGACTCTGAGAAGTCCAGAATCAACTGGGGTTATAATAAGGACAGGCTCCAATCAGATATATTGAGGATAGCAAGCACTTGAGATAATCAGATGGCAGGAGGCAAGCATAAGAACAGAAGCAACAGAAACCACGGTTACTTGGCATCATCAGAACCAAACTCTCCCACCATGGCAAGTCCTGGATACACCATCACACCAGAAAAGCAAGACATGGATCTAAAGTCACTTCTCATGATGATGATGGAGGACGTTAAGAAGGAAATACAGGTAAACAACAAGAAGCATTTAAAGAGGAAACACAAAAATCCCTTAGAGAGTTACAGGAAACAATACCGAACAGGCGATGGAATTGAACAAAACCATCCAGGACCTAAAATTGAAGTAGAAACAATAAAGAAAACCCAAATGGAGATAATCCTGGAGATAGAAACCTTAGGAAAGAAATCAGGAACCATAGATATGAGCATCAGCAACAGAATACAAGAGATGGAAGAGAGAATCTCAGGTGCAGAAGATTTCATAGAGAACATGGGCTCAACAATCAAAGAAAACACAAAATGCAAAAAGATCCTAACTCAGAATATCCAGGAAATCCAGGACACAATGAGAAGACCAAACCTACAGATAATAGGGGTAGATAAGAATGAAGTTTTTAACTTAAAGGGCCAGCAAATATCTTCAACAAAATTAAAGCAGAAAACTTTCCATACCTAAAGAAAGAGATGCCCATGAACATACCAGAAGCCTACAAAACTCCAAAAAGGCTGGACCAGAAAAGGAATTCCTCCCGAAACATAATAATCAGAACAACAAATGCAATAAATAAAGACAGAATATTGAAAGCAGTAAGGGAAAAAGGTCAAGTAACATATAAAGGCAGGCCTATTAGAATTACTCCAGACTTCTCACCAGAGACTTTGAAAGCCAGAAGATCCTGGACAGATATTATAAAGACACTAAGAGAACACAAATGCCAGCTCAGGTTACTATACCAAGCAAAACTCTCAATTACCATAGATGGAGAAACCAAAGTATTCCATGACAAAATCAAATCCACACAATACCTTTCCATGAATCTAGCCCTTCAAAGGATAAAGTAGAAAAACACCAATACAAGGACAGAAATTATGACCTAGAAAAAGCAAGAAAATATTCCTTCAACAAATCTAAAAGAAGACAGCCACAGAACAGAACCCCAACTCTAGCAATAAAAATGACAGGAAGCAACAATTACTTTTCCTTAATATCTCTTAATATCAATGGACTCAATTCCCCAATAAAAAGACATAGACTATCAGACTTGCTACACAAACAGGACCCAACATTTTGCTGCTTACAGGAAACACAACTCAGGAAAAAAGACACACACTACCTCAGAGTGAAAGGCTGGAAAACAATTTTCCAAGCAAACGATCTGAAGAAAAAAGATGGAGTAGCCATTCTAATATGGAATAAAATTGACTTTCAACCCAAAATTATCGAAAAAGACAAAGAGGGGGACTTCATACTCATCAAAGGCAAAATCTTCCAGGAGGAACTCTCAATTCTGAATATCTATGCTCTAAATGCAAGGGCAGCCACATTCATTAAAGAAACTTTAGTAAAGCTCAAAGTGTACATTGCATCTCACACAATAATAGTTGGAGACTTCAACACCCCACTCTCATTAATGGACAGATCCCAGAAACAGAACTAAACACCGACACAATGAAACTAACAGAAGCTATGAAAAAAAATGGATTTAACAGATATCTAATCTACAGAATATTTTATCCTAAAACAAAAGGATATACCTTCTACTCAGCACCGCATGGCACCTTCTCCAAAATTGACCATATAATTGGCCACAAAACGGGCCTCAATAGTTCCAAAAATATTGAAATTGTCCCATGCATCCTATCAGATCACCATGGACTAAGGCTGATCTTCAATAACAGCAAAAATTACAGAACGCCAGCATTCACATGGAAACTGAACAACATTCTACTCAAGGATACCTTGGTCAAGAAATAAAGAAATTAAAGACTTTTTTGCGTTTAATGAAAATGAAGCCACAACATACCCAAACTTATGAGACACAATGAAAGCATTCCTAAGAGGTAAACTCATAGCTTTCAGTTCTCCAATAAGAAACTGGAGAGAGCATACACCAGCAGCTTGTCCGCACACCTAAAAGGTCTAGAACAAATGGAAGCAAATTCACCCAAGAGGAGTAGACAGCAGGAAATAATCAAACTCAGGGGTGAAATCAACCATGTGGAAACAAAAAGAACTATTCAAAGAATCAATAAAACCAGGAGCTAGTTCTTTGAGAAAGTCAACAAGATAGATAAACCCTTAGCCAGACTCCATAGAAGGCACAGGGACAGCATCCTAATTAACAAAATCAGAAATGAAAAGGGAGACATCACAACAGATCCTGAGGAAATCCAAAACACCATCACATCGTTCTACAAAAGGTTATATTCAACAAAACTGGAAATCCTGGATTAAATAGACAAATTTCTAGATAGATACCAAGTACTTCATTTAAATCAGGACCAGATTAATAACCTAAACTGTCCTATATCCCCTAAAGAAATAGAAGCAGTCATTAATAATCTCCCAACCAAAAAAAAAAAAAAAAAAAAAAAAAAAAAAAAAAAAAAAAAAAAAAAAAAAAAAAAAAAAAAAAAAAAAAAAAAAAAGCCCAGGACCAGACAGGTTTAATGCAGAGTTCTATCAGACCTTCAAAGAAGACCTAATTCCAGTTCTTCTCAAAATATTCAACAAAATAGTAACTGAAGGTACTCTACACAATTCATTTTATGAAGATACAATTACTCTGATACATACACCACATAAAGACACAACAAAGATAAAGAACTTGAGACTAATTTCCCTTATGAATATCATTGCAAAAATACTCAATAAAATTCTCACTAACCAAATCCAAGAACACATCAAAATGATCATTCATCATGACCAAGTAGGCTTCATCCCCGGAATGCAGGGATGGTTTAATATATGGAAATCCATCACTGTTATCCACTATATAAATAAACTCAAAGACAAAAACCACATGATTATCTCAATAGATGCTGAGAAAGCATTTGACAAAATCCAACACCCCTTCATGATAAAAATCTTGGAAAGATCAGGAATTCAAGGCCCATACCTAAAATTAATAAAAGCAATCTACAGCAAACCAGTAGCCAACATCAGGTGTTCTAACTGGTAATAAGACACTTGCTCCACTATGTTCATAGCAGCCTTATTTATAATAACCAGAAGCTGGAAAGAACCCAGATGTCCCTCCACAGAGGAATGGATACAGAAAATGTGGTACATTTACACAATCTAGTACCACTCGGCTATTAAAAACAATAAATTTATGAAATTCCTAGGTAAATGGATGGATCTGTAGGGTATTATCCTGAGTGAGGTAACCCAATCACTAAAGAATTCACATAACATGTACTCACTGATAGGTGGATATTAGCCCAGAAACGTAGAAAACTCAAGATACAATTTGCAAAACACATGAAACTCAAGAAGAACGAAGACCAAAGTGTGGACACTTTGCCCCTTCTTTGAATTAGGAACAAAACACACATGGAAGGAGTTACAGAGAACAAGTGTGGAGCTGAGACAAAAGGATGGGCCCACCAATGATTGCTATAGCTGGGGATCCATTCCATAATCTGTCACCAAACGCAGACACCATTGCATATGCCAGCAAGATTTTGCTGAAAGGGCACAGATATAGCTTTCTCCTGTGAGGCTATGCCAGTGCTTGACAAACATAGAAGTGGATGCTCCCAATCAGCTATTGGATGGAACACAGGGTTCCCAATGGAGGAGCTAGAGAAAGTACCCAAGGAGCTGAAGGGGTCTCCAACCCTATAGCTGGAACAACAATATGAACTAACTAGTACCCCCAGAGATTCTGTCTCTAGCTGCATATGTAGACGAAGATGGCCTAGTTGGCCAGCATTGGGAAGAGGCCCCTTGGTTTTACAAACTTTATATGCTGCAGTACAAGGGAACACCACGGCCAAGAAGTAGGAGTGGGTGAATAGGGGAACAGGGCGTGGAGTTGGGGAAGGCATAGGGGACTTTCGGGATAGCATTTGAAATGTAAACGAAGAAAATATCTAATAAAAAATTGGAAAAAATGTTATGTTCTAAAATGGTAAGTAATCATTTGTTGAAAGAATGTTATGTACCATAATTGCTAATAAAACAAATGATTTAAATTTTATACATATCAATCATTTATAAGAATAATGAACATATCTTTATGGAAAATCTCCAAGTAATACTGGTTATCTATAAAAAAATATAAAGAAACAAAATTGTATGATTTATGTTAACTTTAAGTAAAATGTTTTATATAGTGGACATTACCCTTTAATAAGATGAACTATAAAAAAGTAGTCACTTTGTGTTATATCAATGGAAATTAGTCTTCAAAGTCTTTGGGGAATCACAATGCCTTCATTTCTTAAATTCACAAGAAACTCTTAGGTGGGTTTTCTCTCCAAAATGGTAATGCACACAGTTTTTCATTATTTAACTCAGCATGTGAAATCTGGACGCTACCTTACTTCCGATGCTATGACAGAATGGGAGGACTGTGTTCCTCCCTACATTTGACTTCCCAGGTTCGTCAACTTGATTATTCTTTTCTTTTTGTCAGGCATCATTCACACTCATATCCTGAGTTATTCCTATCTCACTGTTATCTGAGGGTCCAGTAGAACAGGATTTACTTTTTTCATCCATGTGATTCATATGTTGTTATCCAAGAATTCCTTATGAATCATCAATTGTTGACTTTTCTCTTATAATAGATATGGTTGGCGTCTGAGAATGCTGCCATTGGCCTTCTTCCTTGAGCTCATCTTTGAAGAATTAAGTCTTCCTCATTTTGCATGACTTAGTTTTACATTAAAAGGTGTATCTGTTAATATTTTCTTTTTATTTTTACATTTTCTCTTTCTTTTCTTGAACTTGGAATACGAAATTCAAATGATTTTATACACCTTATCTCCTATTATTGTAGCAATATATGGAAAGAGGCAAGAGCAAAATACCAAATGAGAGTAACGCTTGTGCTAGATTTTTTTCCCCTGCAAACCAAGAGAATAAATAAATAGACAATTATGTTTGAAGTAATGTGCTGAATATTTTCTATCAGGAACCTTTCATAGTAGATCAATACCATTTATATCACTCTCTCACAGCAAGTAGTGAATTTGATTCACTTCTCTTGTTTCCAACCATTTAACACTGTTAAAAAGTGGCTAGAAATAGCAGTTTGGGTGATGTCACTTAAATTGAGTATTGTTTTTGATAGCATTCATTGTATGAAAGTGAAACCTCTAGGGGAAAGAAGAGAGGGAATGTCATATAACAATTGTGATTAGTATTGTTTTTTATGTTAAATCAAACTTTGTGCAATAAAACATTCTGGAAAATAGTCTTGCAATATTATCAATTTGTTTGATACACACACACATACTACAGATTGAATAAAATATTGATTATCCTGTAAGTACATGGAGGCGGACAATAATAGGAACTTACAGTGAGGGACATTTGTCATGTCAAACTCCCTCAGCAGTAGTGAAACTTGGTGATCAATGCCATTTGAAAAGAACAGATATTCATTATTAAATATAATAAATTTGAATGTGGTAATTAAGTAGAAATAAATTAAGCTGTACTTAATTCTAAGGGGAAAACCTGCCAGGATTAATTGCTGCAATCATTTAATTAAGATTTTAGTGTAAATCAGAAATAGTAGAAAGATCAAGAACTAGCACATTCTACCTAAAATTCCAAGAAGAGAATAGGATACTGTAGGCTAAAAAAAAAAACAAAAAACAAAAAACAAAAAACAAAACAACAAAAAAAAAACCCATGGCTTCCATGCTGAATTCATTATCTACATCAATTGCTTAATTCTTCGGGCTTGAGTGAAATTCATATATTTCTGTTCTAATACAAAGTGTGGTGGTTTTCATGATGGTCACCAGCAATCCCCATATTGGTCATGCTGTTTAGGGGTTACAGGGAGCGTAGGAGGCATGACCCTGCAGCTGATCATTTAGTATTGGATAACCAACTGGTGTGCTCTTCCCTGGGAAGACCACTTCTCCACTCTCAGGATTCCTTTGTTGTCTATAGTCCTTTGCATAAGCTTGCAGTCTTCTGAGTTTTTCATCTGTATTAGCATTGTTATTTCTTTGAGATTTTTATATAATGTCTAAGTCCTCACACTATTTCCAGTTGCTCTTTCTGCTTGCTTCTTTTAGTTCAAGATTTGGACCATCAGCCTCTTACCCCAACCCCTGTGTCTGCTGCTTGCTCACATGCATCCACACCATGACATACACGTATCCCTCTGGAACCATAAGGTAAAATATACCCTCATTCTACAAGTTACTTTGTTCATGGTATTGGTATTTCATAAGAGCAATTGAAAAGTAGTACATCACCAGGCGTGGTGGCACATGCTTTTAATCCCAGCACTCGGGAGGCAGAGGCAGGTGGATTTCTGAGTTTGAGGCCAGCCTGGACTACAAAGTAGAGTTCCAGGACAGCCAGGGCTATATAGAGAAACCCTGTCCTGAAAAAACAAAACAAAACAAAAAAAAAAACAAAAACAAAAAAAGAAAAGTAGTACATCTAGTTAAAGGAAACACTGAATTGTTGGTCTGGTTAAATTTTGATGTCTCATTTAGTTGTAGATATGATTTGTTTTCCTGAGGGACAATTGGATACAGTCTGAATAAAACTTCAGAAATGTGAGATCCTCTATTACCAACTACTAATAATTCATCTTTGTACTGCATTAGAGAAACTGAGAATTGTGCTTCCCAAAATTCTCCTGTCAGTCTTTTTTCCAGTATGTTAATCATTTGGTTTCACTTATATAAAAAAAAATAGTATTACAAAATGAGGCTATGTTCACTTGCAGATGTGTGGTATTATAGCAGGTTCCCAGCTGTGAGAGATATGCTTTATTTTGTCTTTATTTTGATTTATCTTTAAATTTTTTTGAGGTTAGAATATAATAACTTAATTTTCTCACTTTCTTTCCTGTCTTCAATTTTGACATATACCCCTTCTTAGTCTTTTTCAATTTTTATTCATGGTTGTTACATATATGTGTATATATATATTCCTAAACAAATATGTATATATATATATATATATATATATATATATATATATATATATATATATATATTCCTAAACAAAAAGCTACAAATTTCTTGGTGGGTATACTCTTCCTTGTATATATGTTTTCAGAGCTGATCATTTAGTATTGGATAACCAACTCGTGTGCTCTTCCCTGGGAAGACCACTTCTCCACTCTCAGAATTCCTGTCTATAGTTCTTTGCATAATCTTGCAGTCTTCTGAGTTTCTCATCTGTATTAGCATTGTTATATATTTTTTTAGATTTTTATATAATATTGTATATTTTGAACAAATATAACATCATGAGCCCATAAAGAATAGGACTATTAGGAGGTATGGCCTTGTTGGAGTAGGTGTGCCACTGTTTAGAGAAGTGTGTAGCTGTGTGTGAGATTTCATATCTCAGATGTGTAAGCCACTCCCAGTTTAACATCCTTTTCCTGCTGACTGCTGATCCAGATGTAGAAATCTCAACTCCTTTTCCAGCACCATGTTGGCCTGTATACTACCATGCTTCTAGCTAAGATAATAGCAGGAACTGGTGTATTGCTGTGATAGACATGATCAAGCTTTTCTTTCGAGGAATCCACATTCCAAATTTCTTTGGAACTTTGAATTTAAAAAGTGGTTGGATGCTTTCAGTGGGGCTTAATGGGCCATAGTAGCATGGACAACAATGGTATTGAGGGTGATTTGAACTGTAGGGGTGGCTGGATCAAGGGGTTTCAGAGGATGTACTGGCTAGGTTTGTGTCAACTTGACACAGCTGGAGTTATCACAGAGAAAGGAGCTTCAGTTGAGGAAATGCCTCCATGAGATCTAGCTGTGAGGCATTTTCTCAATTAGTGATCAAGGGCTCCTTGTGGGTGGGACCATCTCTGGGCTGGCAGTCTTGGGTTCTAAGAGAGCAGGCTGAGCAAGCCAGGGGAAGCAAGACAGTAAAGAACATCCCTCCATGGCTTCTGCATCAGCTCCTGCTTGAGTTCCAGTCCTGACTTCCTATGGTGATGAACAGCAGTATGGAAGTGTAAGCCGAATAAACCCTTTCCTCCCCAACTTGCTTCTTGGTCATGATGTTTGTGCAGGAATAGAAACCCTGACTAAGACAGAGGACAAGGATACTAATATATGTCCTAGAGATTGATTTTGTGATATTTTGGTGGTATCTTGCAACATGTGAGAATGAAGCTGCTTTTTTTTTTGTTTTGTTTTGTTTTGTTCTGCATAAAAGATTTGGAATTCTTTTTTTTTTTTTCTACTTTTATTAGATATTTTCTTCATTTACATTTCAAGTGTTATCCAGCTAGTTCCCTATATCCTCCCCCCTCCCGGCCCTGCTCCCCTACCCACCCACTCCCACCCCTTGGCCCCTGCGTTCCCCTGTATTGGGGCATATAAAGTCTGCATAACCAAGGGGCCTCTCTTCCCACTGATGGCNGCCAAGATCAAAAATTCAGGTGACATCAGTTGCTGGCGTGGATGTGGAGAAAGGGGAACACTCCTCCATTGTTGGTGGGAATGCAAGCTGGTTCAACCACTCTGGAAATCAGTCTGGCGGTTCCTCAGAAAATTGGACATAGTACTACCAGAAGATCCTGCAATACCTCTACTGGGCATATATCCAGAAGATATTCCATCTGGCAACAAGGACACGTGAAGCTGCTTTTTTGTCTGAATAGTATGCCTGAGGCTCAGGTGAGGAGTTTTAAATTAATTGTGTTGGAAGAGAAGATTTCAAAACAGCTCAGTATCGAATCTGTCATGTGGTTCTTAGTGTTCACTCTTACAAAGACCTATAATGAAAAGGAACAATTTGAGGAAGGGAAAATATAAAATGTATAGTTCAAGGAGAAAGGGGGCACCAGAAAATATAAAGGAGGTAAGTCATGCATTCAAGGAGATAAACAGATTAACTAAAACTTGATGTTAAATGGAATAAAAGGTGTGGTGACCTCAGAGCAAAATCCTACCCAGGTAAGCTTCCAATTTGTGAAAAGAATTTAAAGAAAAGCTTAGAGCAAGGCGTGATGGTACATGCATTTAATTCCAGCATTGGTTGGAAGAGGCAGATAGATTTTCTAGTTCAAGGCCTACGTGGTCTACAGTGCTAGTTCCAGTAGAGTCGAAGTTAGGGATTGAAGGAAACCGCTGAAAACTGGTGAAGATGTAGTTGAATAACGTGTTATGTTCCAGCACCAGCAAGCAGCAGAACTTAGCAGCTTTGGTCACATGATTGTGGCTTTAAAATAAAGACAGATGAAAGGTCGTATGGAATCTCTCTCTGATATTAAGGAAAGCTGCTGAGAACAGGCATGTGTCAGGGGTATTGCTGCATGGAGGCCTAGAGAGGCCATTGTGTCAGGCTGTTAAGGTGAAACCTGGATTGCCTTAGAGACCACAAAATATTGGAGATGACAGAACTGTGGGACACCTGCCAGATATAATAGTCTCTGATAAAAGGTTCCTACCTAGGACACTGTCAAGTAGGATTGCAAAAACCTGATAATGATTATAAAACAATAGTCATAGGTATGTTCAAGAAAATAAAGAGGAAGTGAACAAGTGATAAATACACTCACACACACACACACACGTGAACATACACACAATGAATTGAAGGAAATAATGAAAACAACTGAAAATCTTAAATGGAATTTAATAAAGAGACGGGGGGAGAAGAAGCTAAAATGGAATAAAATTCAAAGTGGAAAACCCAGAGTCAAGCAAAGAGTTCAGAGGAAAGTGTTACAAACAAATTCAGTCAACTAGCATATCTGACCTGGAAGACAGGGAAGAGAAAATGGATCACTCAGTCAAATAAAATGTTAAATCTAAAAGAAAGAGAATAGGAAATGCAGAAACTATGAACCACCATAAAAAATCCAAATCAGCCAGGTGGTGGTGGCGCACGCCTTTAATCCCAGCACTCGGGAGGCAGAGGCAGGCGGATTTCTGAGTTTGAGGCCAGCCTGGTCTACAAAGTGAGTTCCAGGACAGTCAGGGCTATACAGAGAAAGCCTGTCTTGAAAAACAAAAAAAAAAAGTCCAAATCAGTGAATATGTATACAGGAGGGAGAAGAAACCAGGTCACGGCACAGAAAATATTTTCAATAGAATCATAGAAGAAATTCCCTAACTCTAAGGAATGATATATATATTAAAGTGAAGGAGGCAACCTGAACACAAAAGAGGATGATGAATAGAGGAAAAAGTCCCCACATCACAGAATAATCAAAAGACTAGATATGCAGAAGAAAAGGAGCCTATTTATTGTACCAAGAAAGACAAAGGCAGGCCTGTCAGAATAACTGACTTTTCATTTTTAAAAATCAAAACTAATTTTATTTGTGGAGAAAACAGCTCACAGAATAACCTTGATCAGTAGTTCTCAACCTGTGGGTTGTGGACCCTTTGGCGGTCAAATGACCCTTTCCCAGGGGTCACATATCTATTCTGGATGTCAGATATTTGATACATCATAGATGTATCAAAATTACAGTTATGAAGTAGCAATGAAATAATTCTGTGGGTCACCACAACAGGAGAAACTATATTAAACGGTTATTACAGTTTAGGAAGGTTGAGGACCATGGTCATAGAGAATTTTTTGGTTCATAAATTAAAATTGATCAAAAAGTCAACAGAGAGATTGAAGAACTAAAAGAGACAAAAAAAAGTGCTTTTTCCCATTCCTTGGTTTACAAACATTGTCATTAAATAAAAATGATGGCAGTAATTAATTACATTAAGAAAAGATGTGTTGTTGTTGTTGGTGGTGGTGGTGTCTTAGGTAGTTCACATTGGCCTCAAACATGCAAATGAGTATAACCTTGGATTTATGATATTCCACCTCTGGAGTGTGAGGTCAACATTTGTGTACTACCATATCTAATGTATGTGTTTCTGACTGTTAAATCCAGGGTTTGGTATATTATGAGCAAGCACCTCCATGGATCAGCATTTTCCTATGATCCCTGTATGAGAGCCAGAGGAGAGTAAAGAGTTCATGGGATATGATGATGACTGGAGGAGTTAGGGAGGTTGGTTCATAGAAGCACACTGCTGATGCCAGAGAATAAGAAAAACAGTATTTCAATTAATTAAATTTGAGGCACTCCACAGACATGTACACTCAGTTCTAACTTCCTCTGAGGTAGCAGCAAAGGATTCGAGGTCTGTGAGGCTTATACCACTTTGATATGAATAACAATCATTTTCCCTTTATCTAACAAGGAATGGACCAAGTTAATACTTGTCTCAGCAAACTGCAATCAACTTAATCTCCAGGAAGGCTCTAAGGCAACAGCATGATGAATAATGAATTCTTCCTTGTTTTGGTCTTTTGCTTATTTGGGGAATAGAGTCCATGCAATGGAAGACTGAAAAAACAGAACTTCTAAGTCCCAGTTGTCTGGATTTAAACCCTCCTGTTTTATTGGCCTACTCTAGTCATCCAGATACCTCAAACCATTAGTGGTGAGGTTTTGTCTTTTTTTTTCCAATTTTTTTATTAGATATTTTCTTAATTTACATTTCAAATGCTATTCCAAAAGTCCCCTCCGCCCTCCCCCATCCCTGCTCCCCTGTCCACCTACTCCCATTTCTTGGCCCTGGCGTTCCCCTGTATTGGGGCATATAAAGATTGCAGTACCAAGGGGCCTCTCTTGCCAATGATGACCAACTAGGCCATCTTCTGCTACATATGGAGCTAGAGACACAAGTTCTGGGGGTTCTGGTTAGTTCATATTTTGATCCTCTTCTAGGGTTGCAGACCCCTTCAGTATTGTCTTGTTTCTTCCCCACGTTCTAAAGTACACCGTCTGACATCTATGTTAACTTGAGCAGTTTTTATGTCAGTGACACAAATCTGCTGGTCCTCTAGAGAATATGCTTCAGAGAGTGAATCTCTGAAAGAGACAGCTGGGAACATTGTCTCCAGGCAGTGAAAGAGGCTTTCCCCATCACTATGTGGAAGGATGTGAAGAACCACATAATTCAAGAGGTATCTGAACTATGACATGATCATTACTTGGCCACTAAGCATAAATATGGCTAAGGAGACCTCCTAGGAGGAAGGTGACAAATTGTTCAAATCCTAGTAACATCAAGGGTTAGGAATGCTCTATTCCATGCTATCTACATTGATCCCTATGTGAACTCTTGGTCTCAGTAATTCATGATACTTGATTCTGGTTGGGAACCATGAAATCAACAGGCAGGAAAGGTGTGGAATGATCTGTTGGGCATTTCTTACACTCCCAGTTGTGACGTTAGGCCAGAGTTGCCCAGTGTAACTTCTTTGATAAACTAAAAGGTATCTATTTATTTACATTTTTAGATCTCAGAAACTTTTTTTCTTTTGCAGGTTATATACAATATGTGTCTAGGAGTACAGCTTAAAACTATTTAATCCTGTGTCACTGGTGTCCAGAGAGAAAGGTGATTGGTACAGAAATAAATCCATGTTATAATTCAAGTCCATAGGCTGAACACTTATTATAGGCATAAATTCTGCTCTTTAAGACACATCCAACAGTGAGGGTTCAGGCCATGGGTCTCACACATCACAAAGTAGCTGAAGGTGGCTACCATAAACAAATCCAGGTTGGTATTAGAATAGCAGATTCTACAGTACCTGCAAATCTCCTAGGCTCTACAGGCCAATTATGGTAGCTGATATATATATATGATTACGAGGTCTAGGACATATTTAAAGTGTAAATGAATCATAATATAGGTATTCTGGAAGGGGACAGAATAGCAACAAGGCACACTGAGCATTTTTCAGTTCTGGAAAGGCTCTTATTCTTTTTTATTTTTTAATTTTTTTATTAGATATTTTCTTAATTTACATTTCAAATGCTATCTCGAAAGTGTCCTCTCCCCTCCCCCCCCCCCCCCGCACTGCTCCCCTGCCCACCCACTCCCACTTCTTGGTCCTGGCGTTCCCCTGTATTGGGGCATATAAACTTTGCAACACCAAGGGGCCTCTCTTCCCAGTGATGGCTGACTAGGCCATCTTCTGCTACATATGCAGCTAGAGACACGAGCTCTGGGGTTCTGGTTAGTTCATATTGTTGTTCCTCTTATAGGGTTGCAGACCCCTTCAGCTCCTGCGGTTCTATCTCTAGCTTCTCCATTGTGTGCCTTGTGTTCCATCATATAGATGACTGTAAGCATCCACTTCTGTATTTGCCATGCACTGGCATAACCTCATACAAGACAGCTATATCAGGGTCCCTTCAGCAAACTCTTGCTGTCCTATGCAATAGTGTCTGAGTTTGGTGACTTATTATGGGATGGATCCCCCAGTGGAGTAATCTCTGGATGGTCCATCCTTTCGTCTTAGCTCCAAACTTTGTCTCTGTAACTCCTTTCATGGGTATTTTGTTTTCAATTCAAAGGAGGAATAAAGTATCCACACGCTGGTCTTCCTTCTTGATTTTGTTGTGTTTTGCAAATTGTATCTTGGGTATTCTAAGTTTCTGGGCTAATATCCACTTATCAGTGAGCACATATCCAATGACTTCTTTTGTGATTGGGTTACCTCACTAAGGATTATATCCTCCAGATACATCCATTTGCCCAAGAATTTCATAAATTCATTTTTAAAATAGCAGAATAGTAATCCATTGTGTAAATGTACCACATTTTCTGTATCCATTCCTCTGTTGAGGGACATCTGGGTTCTTTCCAGCTTCTGGCTATTATGAATAATTAGTTACAATAACAACACTATCTAAGAATGAAAAAAATAGAGATATTTATGGGGTCTTACTCTTTAATAATCTTCCATTTGGTGGAGCATGGGATGGTAGAACGGTTTCAATGTAGTTACTCTACTTAGGGAATAATGTTCCTTCTGTAGTTATAGGCTATCAAATATAGCCCCATAACAAAAGAAGTTTGCCAAAGGTTTTTAATTAACCACCACAACTTGATAGTAATATTCAACTGCTGATGACACCACACACATTGGTTGGTACACATGAGGAAAATCTTAGTGGGGAAGTTCCTCCATGCTGGCTAGTTTTCACAGGACTGCTGGGTAAAAGAATCAAGAGTTTTTCTCAGTTATAAGTCCAATGTACTAAAATAGAAGCCAGTTTGGTAAGACATTGGTGCAACAGTGACATAAATGATATAGGTTATAGGTTGACCAAAGATTTGGACCTACAGGTTGCCTCACAAAAAATTGTTTGGTACTGTAAATCTGTCAAAGAATTGTATATAGAAAGAACATAGGTTTTAAGGGAGAAACTACTATTTTCATTTTGCTAGGTGAACATCTTAAATTTTTTTCTTCTAAAAAATATTTTTATACCTACTAACTAGTGAAATTTTTGACCCTCATCATACAATCTACTTTTATAGTGAAGAGCAGCTAATACAGAGACCCACAACTGATCAAAATGTAGAGAACATTTGACAGTTGAGGACTCAGTCACAAATAGGACATCTATATCCAACTCTCTTCCCCCAAGTTTCAGAGAACATCAAAGAAGCAGGATCAAAATTATTCTTAGAGCCAGAGGCTGGAAAGACATACTATGAAACAATGTCTTCTGGGACATGGCATGATAGGTATATTTATGAACTAAGAATACTTAATCCTGAGTAAGACTGTACAAAATAAAGCCAACTAATAGTCCAGCATGTATGGGGGTGGTCATAAGGTCCATATCTAAGGAGCTATTGACAGTTGATGACTGATAAGAGAAGAAGACACTTTTCTTTAGGGGTGTTATCCCTGGTAGGTTGGCCATGCTCTCTCTACTGTATATCCTTGCACCCATGTACATATAGAAAATACTAACTGGACATAGTGATTTATTAGAAAAAGCAGAGTGTAAAGTTAAGAGCAGAATGTTGATGTAGTCTGAGAGGA
Organism: Mus minutoides; assembly: GCA_902729485.2. NCBI lineage: Eukaryota > Metazoa > Chordata > Mammalia > Rodentia > Muridae > Mus > Mus minutoides. The sequence continues at coordinate 100,089 of LR751639.1, read as the reverse complement.
GTTGGATTAGGGAAGTAGAAGTAGATATGATAATTCATTGTATACAAAATATTAAAATTTCAAATAATACATAAAACATTATTCTATGAAAGGTGACAGTGGCCATGAAATATTTAGGAGCCATGAGTAAAAGCCTGGGAAAGATTGATATCGCTAACAATTCTAGTCTGAAGGAAATCAGTTTAGAAAAATTTTATGTTAAATACTGTATCTTTAAAGACTTGTGTCATATAAGAGGCAAATAATTACATAAAACATAATAGGTTAATGACAATCACAACCACTAAACAGAAATCCTTTAAATATTAATTCCTTTTCTACTTGAATCTGACCTCACTCATACAGGAAAGTCTGGTTAAACTCGATGGGTTTCAACATAATGAAAGAAAAGTAATAAGAAAAGGAATAAAGGCAGGAGAGAGTCTGCTTGATCTGAAAAGGAGTTCAGAAGTTGAGAGAGGCAGATGAGAAAGATCAATGGAGGAGAATAGTGATCAAAATATAATGTACATAAGCATACAATTGGCCAAGAATATAAAATATAAACAGAGAAATATGCATGGAAAAATGAAGTGAAAAAATAGGAGAAGATACCTTACAGAATGTGTTCTGGATGGATCCTTTCCCTCACAGCCTTCAGGCAGAACCAACATTTATCACACATCGATCGTGAACTGCTGGCTTCCAATTTTGTGAGAAAAACATTCTGTTATTGTTTAAGCCAGAAACTATTGCCTTATAAAGTGATCGTTTAAAGAATTTAACATAAATAATGACATGAACTTTTTATGTTTTAGTACACATATTCTAAGTATTCAAAGCTTGGCACAATCATTAGAAAATATTTTGATTAAAATAATACATCTTGGTAATTCCATAGTATAAATTCTCACTGGTCTCATAACATCATTTACAATAGGCCTTGAAGAAAGAATATGAAGGGTTGGGTACACTGCCCTTTCCTGATTGAAATGTTCATTAGAGTCAATCAGTTTGACCCAAGGTAGGAGAGATAGACACAAAGTAAAGGCAGATGTTCAAGGCCTTACATGTTTTTAGTCAGCATTTGGGCTCAAGTGAGGAGTACATGTGTGTAGTAGGATTCTGTCTGGCTGCCTCAAGAAAATCCTCCAAATAAGGTGGGAATCTGGGGGTGGTTGTGTGGAACACCAGCATTTTGTGATCTTTATACTTCTATTTCTCCTTGAAAAGTTAGTGAATTTTCTCTAAGTTCTTTGTTGTTGTTATTGTTGTTTGGTTTTCCAATTAAATTCTCTAAAAGAGTATTTATCTGGCTCAATTTTGATTAGGTGATTATCTCTAATGTAGTCATTTAAATACTCCGCCATATAGTTTGAAAATGATTTCCAATATACTGTGGGTACTTTAGATGGTAGCGTTTGTCTTAACCAGCATTTCTACTGCTGTGACAAAACACTATAACCTAAAGAGATGTGGGTAAAAATAGTGTATTTTATCTTACAGCGTGAAGTCTATCATTCAGACAAGTCAGGTTAGCAACTTAGGGCAGATACCTGAAGGGAAGAACTGATGCAGAAACCATGGAGGAGTGCTGCCTAGTGAAGTATTCCTTCAGGGCTCGCTCAGCCTGCTTTCTTAAAGCACCAGAACACCACTCCCAATGCAATGGGCCCTCCATGCCCTCCAAGAGGGCCCATCAAGCATCTGAAAGAGTCAGATGCATATACTTGCCCAACCAATGGAAAGAAAACGGGATCCCCTGGGGTTGAATTAGGGAAAGGTTGGAAGAAGTTGAGGAGGAAGGCTACTCCATAGAAAGACCAGCAGTCTCAAGTAACCTGTACCTCTGAGATCTCTCAGATATGGAGCCACCAACCAGGCAGCATACATGAGTTGGCCTGAGGCCCCGACACATATACAGCAGAGGACTGCCTGTTCTGGCTTCAGTGAGTAAAGATGTACCTAACCGTCACGAGATTTGAGGCCCCAGGGAGTGGGGAGGTTTGGTGAGATGGGGATTTAGGGTGGGGACATCCTCTTGGAAACAGGGGAGAGGAATGGGATGGGGAAGAGTTAGAGGGCAGACTGAGAGGGGAATAATGACTGGACTGTAAGAAATATTTAATAACAATAATAGTAGTAATAATAATGAAAATAATAATAATAATAATAATAATAATAATAATAATAATAATGCATCACTGTCTTCAGCACAGGCCAAACTGTCTATAACTTGTGTTCAATTAACATAAAACTAGCCAGGACAGTGCTGGTGGCGATTTCATTCTGGGGAGATTCTTTCAAAGATTCTATATAGCCAAAAGTCATTACAAATGTGTAAATAAATCTCATAGGAGATTTATGTCAGCTGGTCTTCTGTGATCCCTTACATAATGCAACCATTATAGACAGTCTCTAGGAAATTATCCAGTTCACCTATGATGAAGTTTTCTGGTAGAAAGAGGAAGACACATGGTACTTAAGAAATCCAGAGTATCATAGATAGTCATTATTGTCCCTGGCACTCATCCATGAAATAGAAACTGCTTTACTCCAATAAGAAAAAGAAAAAAAAATCCCTGGATGTGTCTTCAAGTGACTTGTTTTTATTATGTGTTATTTATATGAAACTCTCCAATTACTGAAAAGTGTTCACTGCCTCCAAAATAAAGGTGAGAGACTGATCAGCAGAAAGAGAGAGTAGCAAAGGTGAAGTAGTCCTTGGAGTGTGGGCCTCTGCTCATCTATGGTGATGAATAGAAAACACTTCCTGTTCTCAACTGTAGACACTTTATCTTTTAGTGCTGAGTCTCTGCTTCACTAGAAAGGCCAGGTGTCAGAGATGCTTGTTTACTTCACTAATGCAGTGCCATTTATAGAATGAGAACACACAAGAGGCCCATCAATCAAGAACTTTCACCTCTACGCAGTAATATAGATTAAATACTCTAAAAGTTCCTCTATTATAAAAATAACTACAGTCAGGAAAGTAGAATTTTTAATAAATTGCTAAAGCTAAGTAAGGATATAATCAAATTTAAACAGTAAAATGAAACAGAATTGCAAATCCTTTTCCAGGCAAATGCAAAACAAACAAATCCAAACCAAAACCCAAACCAAGCAACTCTTCAAGTTATGGGGACAGACAACTGCAAATACATTAGCATTGAGCAAAGAGGGGTGAAGTGGGAAACTCAGTGGAGAGAGCGCCTAGATTGGAAGTGAGTGACTGTCAGAAGCTGAATCTGACATTCTTGCCTGAGCCATGTTGTGAAAGATCCAAATTGCTTACACAGTCTGAATAGCTGAGATGAACAACATGTATCCTCAGCAGCCAGTGACTTCCTATAGAAGAAATTTATACTTCAGGAAGAACGGAGATGAGCACAGTAATAAGGTCTTAGATAAACCAAGGTCTGGTGGTCACAGAAGCTGTGTAACATGCTGGTTATACAGCCACATATTGCTGGTATGATATGATGCTAAAGGTGATGGTGGGTGGCCTGCCATTTAGGGATTTAAAATCAAAGAAATTATGCTGGTCAACTACAACATTTGAATCAGATTAGCAAGAACTGTTTTTGTGTGTTTGATTCAGAAAATGAAATAAGCTTTATATGTCAAATATGGCACAATTTAAATGATAATCAGCTTTAAAAATTAACATAGCTTCCAGTGTACTAAAGGGAGACAGACAGTGAAATAAACTTATTTTTAAAAGTCAAATGTAAGAAATGAGGGAGCATGGGTATGGTGATATATAACTTTAATCCTAGCACTTGGGAGGCAGAGGCAAGTAGGTCTCTGAATTCCAGGACAGCTTCATCCAGAGTGAATTCCAAGACAGCTAGGACTACACAGAGAAACCCTGTCGAAAGAAAGAAAGAAAGAAAGAAAGAAAGAAAGAAAGAAAGAAAGAAAGAAAGAAAGAAAAAAAGAAAGAAAGGAAGAAAGAAAGGAAGAAAGAAGAGAAGGAGAAAACAAAGAAAAAGGAAAGAAAAGAAAAGGGAAGGAGAGAGGGAATAAGAGAGGGAAGGAAAGTAGATAAAATGTACAGCATATAGGAATGTTAAAGTAAAAAACTGTGGAAATAAATTCCAATTTAATGAAGTTCACACATTTGGACTGAAAACATATACCCTTAAGATCCCCAAACTCTCAAAATATTTTAAACAAATACCTTAAAATTACCTTAAATTCATTTTTTTGAATATGCACACCTGATAAAAGAAAGCCCTTAAATAAGGAAGTGAGGTCAGGAATAATGGATGTGCAGGTAGTTTCCCTTGCTCCTGTGACTGGGAAAAGACAAGAAGCAAGGAAGGCCTTATTGAGCCCAGTCCCTCTTCATCATCATTCTGAATGGGAACTAGAATCTTGAGTTTAATGGATTATTCAATAAACAATCAGAAGACAACATCAAAGGTTGAAACCAGGATTGAGGGCGGTGCTTACAGAAAAATTCCTGCTTCTCTTCAGAACAGCTGCTCCCATATTCCAACTGTATGAATGTCACTACAGTAAACCAGGAGATACTGCATGACTGTCACATTACTACTCATCACTGAGGGAAGTCAGATCAAGAGCTCAGGAAAGAGACCTGGAGGCAGGAACTGATGCAGAAATAAAGATAAGGATATTTACTGGCTGCTCTCAGGCTCACCTTTAGGTGAGGACTTGCACAGGTGTGGTATCACCTACAATGGGCTAGGCTCTCCCATGTCAATGATTAATAAAATTTGCCCTACAATTTTTCACATTAGCCAATCTGATGGAAATGTTTTCTTAACTGATATCCCCTCTTTGCAAATGACTTAAGGTTTGGTCAAGTCGACAAACAAACAAACAAACAAACCAAAACACAAAACCAGAAAACTTAATAAGTATACCTACATAGATTAAGTCACATATTTTACATAACCACAGCACATAATACCTACAATAAATACATTTTCTGAAATCTCTTCATCTTCCCTTATCTCCTCTCTCAATTAGGACTCATTCTCCATCAGTGTGCTCCTTTGGTATTTTATAAAGTTTAAGTAAGTAAGTAAGTAAGTAAGTAAGTAAGTAAGTAAGTAAGTAAATGAATTAATAAATGAGTGAGTAAATGAATAAAAGCTAGAAATACAAGTTAGAGAAGAGGAAGTACTTGTTAATGTAGTCTGTAGAAAGTCTTTTTATTTTTAATAATAAATTATTTTATTTATTTATATTCCAAAGATTGACTCTCTTCGCAGTCTCTCCTTACAGAATTCTTTCCCCTTACCTTTGAGAGGGTGCCCTCCCTGGCATTTCCACTTTCTGGGGTATCAAGTATCCACAGGATTAGGTACATCCTCTCCCACTGAGGCTGGACAAGGCAGTCCTCTGCTACATATGTGCCGCGGGATTGACTGTGTGGGGCCTCAGACCAGTCCGTGTATGCTCTGTGCTTGGTGAGAAGGGGGCACAAAATAATCAAGGCAGAGGGTGAGAAGGATCTGGGTGAATGGAGGGGAGACACAAAGAGTGACAGGATCAGGTATGAGAGGAGACCAGAGAGAAGAAGTCCACAGGGCCAGGAGAATTAATTGAAATATGCCGCTGCAGGGCATGGAAGTGGGTGGAACCTCTTGAAAGTTCCAGAGACCTGGGATAGGGATGCTTGCAGAACTCAGTGTGGGTGACTTTAGCTGAAATGCCCAATTGAAGGGATATAGAAGCTGAAGACTTGGAAATAGGCCCCAGTGGAGGGATGCGGGCACCAACTTACTTTCAAAATTTTCAGCCAAAAATGGTTTCTGCCTAAAAGAAATGCAGAGATAAAAATGGATCAGAGACTGAAAGAATGGATAACCACTGAAGTGGCCCAACTTGGGATCCATGTCATGGGGGCCACACCTAACACTGATACAATTACTGATGCTATGTCTTACAGATAGGAGCCTAACAAGGCTGCCTTACCAGCAGCTCACTGAGACAGATTCAGATATAGCCAAACATTGGACTGAGGTAGCAGAACACTATGGAAAAGTTAGAGAAAGGATTGAAGGAACTAAAGGGATTGTCAAACCCAACGGAAGACAAACAGGGTCAAATAAACTGGACCCCTGGGAGCTTGCAGAAACTAAGCCTCCAACCAAAGAGGAAGTCTTTTCTTCATTGCAAACAGAAAACCATAAAAGTACGTACATAGATTCAAAGAAATATCTTTTCAGAAACATATTGTACCTATCACCTATCTATCATCTGTCCATCTACCTAGTCTATCATATAGCTATACCCATCTATAATCTATCATCTCTCTATTTATAAATCTATCTTTCTATGTATCCATCTATTTATCTAGCTATATTTATCTATCATCTATTAATCATCTATTTATCTATTATCATTTGTCTTCTTTCTTTCTTCCTTCCTTCCTTCCTTCCTTCCTTCCTTCCTTCCTTCCTTCCCTCTCTCCCTCCTTCCCTCCCTCCCTCCCTCCCTCCCTCCCTTCTTTCTTTCTCTTTCTTTCTTTCTTTCTTTCTTTCTTTCTTTCTTTCTTTCTTTCTTTCTTTCTTTCTTTGTTTTTTTTTGGAGACAGGGTTTCTCTGTATAGCTCTGGCTGTCCTAACTCACTTCTGGCCTTGAACTCAGAAATCTACCTGCCTCTGCTTCCCAAGTGTTGGGATTAAAGGCGTGTGCCACCACACAGGGCATCATCTATCTTTCAACTATGTTTTATATTATCTATCTATCTATCTATCTATCTATCTATCTATCTATTATCTATCATCTCTCTATTATCCATCTATTAATCTTCATATCTTTCTACTTTTAACTTTACATTGTGGAATAGAATTGGGTGGATGGCTTTCTTCTAAATTTTACTTTGTATTATTTTTTTCAACAAACATGGTTTAACTCTGTAATTTAATAAAAATACACATTCTTATAAAAGCCATTGATTCCCTGTATTAAAAACAAGCCTATGACATTCCTTTCTCTTATATAAAAATTTATAGACACTGAAAGCATCAAGGTGCCCAAGAGACCAGACAGGGCTACATCTAGTTCATGCAGCAGATGCTTGCATTTTCTTCTCTTTATGTTCTGAAGGAATGGAAAGTGTCCCATGGCAGTCTATTCTTGGGTTCAATTATCTTTCCTCTCTTGAAATTTCCTCCTCTGAAGAAATCAATTCCCCAAACTAAAAGACATTGTTAGTAAAAGATTATTTTTAGTCATTATTCTGAAGGATATGGTTTGAATGATGAAGAGAAAAAATTCAAATACATGATATGTGTGCCAAGAAGAATATTTCTCTTGAAGAATTTCCAGATACCCAAGAATCTGGAAAAAAAATACAAACTGAAAAAGGTTCCATTAGCAAACACAGAGGTTTTTAGAGTTCTGACTTCTTTGACATATTTTGGATTCCTATGCATTATAATAGCCACCAATGGGATAAACACTAATTCTAATCAAAACAATCTTTATATGTAAGCAATGAAATGCCAGAATCCTACAACTTATAAAATAAACCAGAAAATACATCAAATTCCTTGAATGTACTCCAGAAGGCTCCTGTCTTGTGACTTGTCTACATCTAGAAACTATCTTGTGGTATTTTGTCCGCAGAATATAAAAAGTTGAAGAAAAGTAAGTTTTGGTCAATGTATTGCCACATCCAGTGAAAAACTAAGATGAATGAAAGGATGTCCCAGGTCGCTGAGGTCACCTTAGAGCTGATCTCATCTTTCTTCTCACCTTCAAGTCTCACTTGTTATTTTTCTCATTAAAATGTCAACCCAAGCTGCTTATGTTGGACTATTAATTTTTAGTAAAAGTATTTCTAAATGAAGTGTCCCGACATCCAGTGCACAGCATCATCATAAAGGAGACAGCATTTGCTGTAATTCTGTCAAAATTGGGAATTATCTTGGAGGAAATGCTGTAATCATTACTTTTCCATTCCCACTTGTTCATCCTGTTCATTTTAAGTTCTATTCAAAAACTCAGCTAAACAGATGATTTTCATTTTCAAGAGAGAAAAGAGAGGTATACTCTCATATATTTTTATATTAACTTTTAAAGTGGATACATATAACCACAATGTATATTTAAATGTTATGACATGATATGCATGACTCAATTCATAAGTGCATTGTATAATACTGAAATCAGGTTCAATGTGTATAACTCTTCAAACATCCATTTCACTATAGTAAACTCTTTCCACTAGCTTTTTGAAATCTATGTCAAATATCCTTCAACTCATTTGTCAATAATAAATATAATATTTACTTAATGAAAACATCAAGGATGTCTGATTTTTTTAAGATTTATTTTATTTATTATATGTAAGTACACTGTAGCTGTCTTCAGACACTCCAGAAGAGGGCGCCAGATCTTGTTACAGATGGTTGTGAGCCACCATGTGGATGCTGGGATTTGAACTTATCACCTTCGGAAGAGCAGTCGGGTGCTCTTACCCACTGAGCCATCTCACCAGCCCCAGGATGTCTGATTTTAATGAAATACTTCCCAAATACTTGTCCTGTTGCCATTAAAGTGGCTTATTAAAAGTTTTACCTGGTTAAATAAAAACTGTAAATTATTGATTCATATTATAAGAGGAGAAATAAAGATCCCAGGTAGGGGGCTTAGAATATGAACCATACTAATATTAAAAGGTGAAGGGCTAAAAAATTGGTTTTTCCTGTTTGACAGAGGAAGCATTGTATGTGGGTGGATGGTGTGGTCAAATGTCTACCCTATAAAGTCATAGGAGGACTGTCTAGCAAGAACTGCTAAGATGCCCATTACATGTTTGATTCATATACACAATTCCTTTTCATCCATTAGTTCTGCAGTTTGCTATTGAGAAAAGTTATAGGCAGTTTTGCTCCATAGTAGACTTCAGGTGCCATCTGGAGAGAAGCTTGATTGTCACAAACAGGGGAGAGTAGTGACTAGTGTTTGTGTGCACTTTGGCCCGCTATGGAGCAGTGCAATGGACATCCTCCCTACTACACTAAAGAAAGAGTTCTGTCACCTGCACCTGAGCAGTGCTCAGGTTATGGAACCCTCCTCAACTACATCCAATGCCTTTTACTTTGTTCTTAGTTGCCTAGGAAAAGCTTATTACCTTCATGCAACCCAGAGTCCTCCCCACTTATCTGCTCAGATGTCACCACAAGAAGCTTCCTAGTGTACTTCCCAGCCTACATACAAACACTCCAGTTACAGTCACTCTAGTCGCCTCAGGGAATAGGCTATGAGTAGCTTATCTTCCTTGGTTAGCACTCTGTCTATTGTGAACCGAGTCATGTTGCCACTTCATAGATCTCAATAAACATGCAGAGTAAAAGTGGATGTATACCTGCTTATATTCATTGGCATTATCATTTGTAATTGGCTTAGCTTTCGTCTAAGAATTTTACAGCTATTTATCCTACACTCACTGGGCATATGTACACTGGACAGAGTTCATGCTGGCAGAACATGTGTTCTCAACAGGAGGACGCTCATCAACTTCTATGAGCTTGAAAGTGAAATGTCATTGCATAGGCTTACATGTTTGAACACATGGTCTCCAGCGCCTAGTGCTGTTGAGAAAAAAAAATGTGGAGCCTTTGAGATAGACTCTACATATAGAATCAAGGTCACTAGAAACAAGGTCTCACTGGAAGTGGGTTTTGAGGCTTCTAGCCCAGCTCCACTCCCTGCTCTCGCTCTCTCTCTCTCTCTCTCTCTCTCTCTCTGCTTGATGACTGAAGATACAATGCAAACAGCTACTTTGAGCACCTGCCTCCTTCACTTCTTGGCCATACTGGAATGAGATGACTGTGAGGCAGAAGAAACCCCCTTCTCAGAACCCCTCTTCTCCCTTAAGTTTATTTTTGTCCAATATTTGATTACAAGAACAGAAAGGAAACAAAGAAATATATACATTTCGAAATATTAGACAAACCTTGCTTAAATGATGATCATAGCTTCCCACGGAGGTGACCAACACCCTACTTGCATGGGATTAGCTTACTTCACTTTGAGCTTAGAAAAGCGTTTGCCTGGTATTGGTGCTGTTCGTTGTGTTTACTGAAAGATGGATGATAAGTTATTCCTGATGCAAACACAGACCCACTCATTCTCCAGCAAATGGCAACCCATAATAATTAGTGCTCTCAGAGTTCTCCTACAAAATGAAAACTTGGATGGAGAGACTCTGCTGGTCTCTTATCTTAATTGCCACCAACATTCACACAATATGCATATTGTGTACTGGTAAACAGCTGATACATAATGGCTGAAGGGACTGAATACATACTGTGCATTAAGACTTGCTCTCTATGTCTTGGGTCCTCACACATATTTTAAATTAAGAAACTTCTTTCTCTTAGCCACTTATAAATATAGTTCACAATTACATTGAATAAAATCTCAGACTGTTATTTAGAAACATAAAGCAGGCACATGAACAAATTCACAGCAGGGCAATAATTTTCTTTTTCTTTTAACCTCTTTCAAATGCCAACTCACCACTCCATAAATTGCTCCTCAGAGATTGTAAAGGCTATACAGTTAAAACACACTGTCTTGGAAGCACTGTGCTGTCGGGAGCAAAGCACTCACAGAAATACATGCAGCAGCAACATTAGCTTTCTAGCTTTCTTCTTTTGCATTCCCAGGGCAGGTGAAAGTCTTTATACTCATTGAGAACCCAGTGAAAGGAAGAAGAGCAAATTGTTTCCCTGACAATATGGAATTAAAAACAAACAAACAAACAAACAAACACCTGTAAGACCCTTGCCAGTAGCAGGAATCCAGGAGCTTAGGAAGTAGGAATTAAACCCACTACTATCAATTTTATTTTCTCTTCCCTTTTCATTTCAAAAAAAGGGAACAGATTCTGAGTCAAAAATTTTGAAGATGGGTGGGTGACCCTATGCCTCAACTGGGAGCCATGAAGGAGCTGCTGAAGGTGGCCTTCAGGTTCCATCTCCCTACTGTTGGGCATTTAGGCTAAAGTCATCCCCATAGAGTCCTGAGAGCCTCTCAAATCCCAGGGCTCTGGGAATTTTTAGAGGTTCCCCCTGACCCCAACCCTAGCTGCTACATATTTTCATTCATTCTCCAGGCCTTCTGGGCTTCTCTCTGTCACCCCCATACATGATCCTGCCCCCTTTATACCTCTCTCTCCCCTCTACCACACAAATCCCTCCTTCCCACTCCTGCCTATGATTACTTTGTACTCTCTTCTAAGTTAGATTGAAGAATCCATACTTGGACCTTCTTTCTTGCTAAGCTTCTTGAGGTATTCTGTATTTTTTGTCTAAGAGCTACTTATCAGTGAGTACATGCCATGCATTTACTTTTGGGACTGATTTTCCTTGCTCGGGATAATATTTTCTAGTTCCATTCATTTGCCTGCAAAATTCATGATGCCCTTTTTTTGATAGCTGAATAGTACTCTATTGTGTAAATGAACCATATTGTCTGTATCTATTCTTCAGTACTTGAGGGACATGTAGTTTGTTTCCAGCTGTTACAAATAAGGCTCATAGCAATGAACGCCATGTAGGATGTGTCCTTCTGGTATGGTGGAACATCTTTTGGGTATATGCCCAGGAAAGGTATAGCTGAGTCTTCAGGTAGAACTATTTCCTCTTTCTTTCTTTCTTTCTTTCTTTCTTTCTTTCTTTCTTTCTTTCTTTCTTTCTTTCTTTCTTTTGTTTTATTTTTGGTTGTTTTTTTTTTTTTAGATACTTTATTTACGTTTCAAATTTTATCCCCTTTTCTCATTTCCCCTCCACCCCCCCATCCCATCCCCCTCCTCTTGCTCACTAACATACCAACTCCCTCTTCCTTGTCCTGGCATTCCCCTATGCTGGGGCATCCAGTCTTCACATGGCCAAGAGCTTCTCCCATCATGGATGTCCCACAAGGCCATCTTCTGCTACATATGTGGCTAAAAGCCTTGAGTCCCTCCTTGTGTACTCTTTGGTTAGTGGTTTAGTCCCTGGGAGCTCTAGGGGTACTGGTTGGTTCATATTGTTGTTCCTCCAATGGGGCTGCAAATCCCCTCAGCTCCTTGGGCCCTTTCTCTAGCTCCTCCATTGGGGGCCCTGTGTTCAGTCCCATGGATGGCTGTGAGCATCCATTTCTGTATTTGTTAGGCACAGGCAGAGCCTCTCAGGAGACAGCTATATTAGGATCCTGTCAGCAAGCATTTATTGGCAACCACACTAGTGTCTGGGTTTGGTAACTATATATAGGACGGATTCCCAGATGGGACAGTCACTGGATGACCTTTCCTTCAGCTTCTGCTTCAAACTTTGTCTTTGTATCTCCTCCCATGGGTATTTTGATCCCCCTTCTAAGAAGGACATAAAATCCATACTGTCGTCTTCCTTCTTCTTGAGCTTCATGAGGTCTGTGAATTGTATCTTGGGTATTCCAAATTTCTGGGCTAATATCCACTTACTAAACTCCTAATTGTGACACCACACTCAGTGAAAGGTTGGCTGTGAGCATCTGACTCCGTATTTGTAAGGCTCTGGCAGGGCCTCTCGGGACACAGCTATATCAGGCTCATGTCTTCTTAATCCCCACTAATTTCTTATCACCATCTACTCAGCATCAATTGTCACAGTTACCTCTGCTATTCTCGACTCTAAAGCCACAGCCACATTACTGAGTCTGCTAAGTTTCTTCCATTTGCTGGGGCTAAAACATAGCTAATCATTCTATTATATCCTTCATTATGTAAGCTTGGCTGTCCTGGAATTTTCTTGTTAAACTGACCTTTATCTCAGCGATCTCCATGCCTCTATCTCCTGAGTACTGGGATTAACATCCTGTACCACCAAACCTGGACCTAAATCTTTCTTTACCTTTTCACAAGATCTTTATAAGTTCATTCCACATATAGTCAAGTTGGCAACCTAGATTAGCCATCACAATAGATCCCTTGTTAATTTGATACACAATCATGTCTCCTTATGTCTAAATGAAAACCATAACCAGGTCATAATAACACCTAAAATGTTACAATTATCCCTTGTTCCTAAAGATAGTTGGGTGGCATCTTGCCCCTAGATCACCACTTGCTTTATTTTATTTAATATTCTTTTTTTTTTTTTTTTTTTTTTTTTTTTTTTTTTTTTTTTTTTTTTTTTTTTTTTTTTTTTTTTTTTTTTTTTTTTTTTTTTTTTTTTTTTTTTTTTTTTTTTTTTTTTTTTTTTTTTTTTTTGGTTCTTTGAGACAGGATTTCTCTGTGTAGCCCTGGCTGTCCTGTATATATTCTTGAACACAGAATTTAGCTTCATTCTATTTCCTGGTGTTTCTTTACTCTTTGAACCATGCATTTTATATTTTTCCTTTCTAAGCTTGCTACCCTTGATCAAAATGTTTCTTATAGGAGGGAATCACAGGATAAAGTCTAAAGTGGGTTGTTTTGAGACTTATTTTGTCAATACAACTAATTTGAGTCTTTTCACCTTAGCTTCAGGCAGACTCTTTAGACAAAGGCCAAAATCATTGACATTCTTAAAAAAAAAATCACAAGAATGATCATTAGGTAACACACTAAAATTAGTTTTTCTCTAAAACCTCTTGAGACAAGCCCCCAGAGTTCAACTCACCCTCAGCACCAATGTCTTTCATATCTCCCTAAGATGGCCCATTAAGCTCTATTTGAAGCATTTTACTCCAAACAAAATCATGGTCAGGACTATCAGAGCAATACCCCAGTTTATGGTACCAACTTCTGTCTTATTTCAGGTCTTATTACTTTGAAGAGAAACCATGACCAAGTCTGCTAAGTCTTGCATGGCTGTGGAAGGGATGGTACGACATGGTTCCTGCCCCTGGAGCAGAGCCAGCAGTATGTGGGCCTTCATGAGTGTTGATGTTTGCTTGAGTATAGGGATTGTTTGCATAACAATATACACACTTTCCTTTATGTTCTTCCTTTGAGAAATATTCTCCTTGCCAATGTTTTCAGGGAATGTGCACTGTACCAAGGTTAATGACTCCATGGTAATAAGAGTCAGCACAAATCTGAGCTATGTGGGATGTGGGTGTGTTTATGTCCTTAGTAAAAATGGTAAACACTGTGACCTTCAGGATAGCCCTTAAGGCTGTGGGAAAGAAGATTGAAAACACGAGTTTAAAAATATATAATTTCTCAATTATGCGAAATATCAAGTTGCAATATGAACTATATGAGGGGCTTTACATACCTAAAAAATAAAGGCAACTACATTATGAGCCAGATTGTAAGAAAGATATTAAGGGAGGAGATAAAGAAATTTGGAGAAATTTGCTATGGCAAGATGCCACACAGCTAAGTATATTTTTTGTGCTTACAAATGCAGGCAGATTCCAGAATTCAAGGTCAGCCTGGGGCAGAGTGAGGTTAGGCCTAGGATGAAAGAATTGATATGCAAATAAAAGACCAGCTCTGTGAATGCTGAGCTATTTGGATGAGCTCTCTTGTGATCTTCAGAAAGCTGTCTGGAACAGAACAAGACTGTCAGCTTGTACTAACAATTTGACTTGAAGTTGTGCTTTTTATTACTCATAAACATCACTTCCTCAGAACCTCTCCAATCTGATGCTGGACCTTGGCACAAGGCAACTCTTATAAAGGCAAACATTTAATTGGAGATAGCTTACAGTTTCAGAGTCAGTCCATTAACATCATGGTGGGAAGCATGGCAAACTTCATGCTTGAGGAGGAACTGAGAGTTCTACATTTTGATCCAAAGGCAGCCAAGATGGTCCTTAGCAGTCATCCAGGAGGAGGTTTTTTTCCTGCACTGGGTAGAGCATAGGACGAGCCCTCAAAGCCTCCCTACAGGGTGACACACTGCTTCCAACAAGGCCACACTTATCCCAGTAAGGCCACACCTCCTAATAATGCTTCCCTATGGGACAAGTATATTCAAACCACCACACATTCCCATTTGGTTACCATTGAATTTTATTGCAAATTGGCTCTTCCCTTTTCCAGCTTCAAATACAAAACTATATACACAATACATGTCTGTCTTTCCAATTCTTCAGATAAAACATCTAGTATATTACCCTAAGTTTTCACTACTCTCCAAAATATAGTAATTTTTATTATCAAAAAGTTGATCCTTTTGTCAAGGTAGGATATCTTTCCTACAGTTTGTTATAAGTGCAATCTTAATCATTTGTATTATCAAAACAGTGTCTTTATGAACATTCTTTAACACTCTGGTGGTCCATTGAGGACTTTCACAGTGCTGTGTTTAATAATTTGAACATTATATCTCACTCTAAGCAGGAGAGAACAGATAGCACCAGCAGCCAGGGATGCAGAGGTTTTTCAATAGAACTATAACTCAGGTTCATTTATTTTGTCTCTTCCTTCTGGAGAAAGGAGCTGTCACTTATTTTAAAAGACAGTATAGTACTGTATTTCTCATTTCATGAGGTAATTTTTGAAATGTTACCAAATATTTCATATATTTCAATTATGCAGCAATTAGGCTATTCAAGGCTGAATGTAACAGATGATTTCACACATTTTACACTCCTTGGTGTTTCTGTGTAATTTTTAGCTATGTTTTTGACCTAATAAAAATGACAGTTTGAGATAGTGACCTGTTTTCTGCTACTGTTAGTCACATCAGTACAAACTTGGTAAAGACTCTTTTATCTTGGGAACATGAGTCATCTCCTGAGAAGTGAAAAGGAATGTTTTGGTTTGCTTGTGAGACATAAATGAGATGCAGAGACCATGCAAGATGGGAAGGGTGAAAAGTGGGACCAAATTAGCAAGATCCCAGGGTTCTAGCTTATAGAGCACAGCCTAAATCGTTCTATTTGATTTCTAAAACTTCCCTTAAATACCCAGGACTGCTTGACTGTTTTTAGTTCAGCTATCTATTTTTTTTTTTAATGGATCTGGTTTCTTATTTCTTTCCTGATGTCTTGCCCATACTACACAAATAACAACTTTAAGACTTATTTCTAAAATCCCAAAGGAAAGACAAATATTTCATAAATCCTTATGTGATTATTTTAGAAGTATATTTAGAGAGGAGAGAAGATCTAACTAAGCATTAAAGACAGTAGCCTTATCATACACTCAACAATAGCCAGCACAATAACAATGAATTATCTTTTCTTTTTTATTGATCTTATTCACTTATACATTGGCAAACTACATACTCCAGTGGCTAGAAGACCACTTCTGATCTACTTTCTTCTTTCAGTTTAACCTTGGACAGTCATTTGACAAAAAAAACAAGACAAAACAAGAACAACCAAACAACAGAAAAAAACAAAAAACAAAAAACAAACAAAAAAAACACCCGAGATCTGAGTTTTTTTGTTAGATTCAAGGTATATCTGTTCCTAAACAGCAAAGGCTTGTGCTGTAAGATCAAGAATTGACAAATGGGACCTCATAAAGTTGCAAAGCTTCTGTAAGACAAAAGATACTGGCAACAGGACAAAAGGGCCACCAACGGATTGGGAAAGGATCTTTACCAATCCTAAATCAGATAGGGGACTGATATCCAATATATATTAAGAACTCAAGAAGGTGGACACCAGAAAATCAAATATTCCCATTAAAAAGTGGGGCACAGAGTTAAACAAAGAATTCTCAACTGAGGAATACCGAATGGCTGAGAAGCACTTGAAAAAATGTTCAACATCCTTAATCATCAGGGAAATGCAGATCAAAACAACCCTGAGATTCCACCTCACACCAGTAAGAATGGCTAANAGGAGAGGAGAGGAGAGGAGAGGAGAGGAGAGGGAGAATGAACAAAGGCAAAGGACGAAACAAATTCTGGATAGAAAGACACAAGAAAAGGTCAAGCACATGGTAGGCTCCTACTACATTTTCTTCCTTTTTGATTTCAAATCAACACCCATACTTTTTACACAAAAGGACAAGAAATGCATAGAAATTATATTGTATGATTAATCAAATCTTAAGTTATCCATTTACTACAGTAAGAAAATAATGGCTTCTGGAATTACTTATAATTGTTCAGGTTCTGTACTTGTATACCACGTATTAGCTCTTAGAACCTTTTTTTTCCCCTAGGATAATATAAACAATGATTGTGTTATAAGACTGACAGACATTTTGGTTCATGTGTATATGTTCATGTGCATGTAGACTAGAGGATGATGTCAGCTGCCTTCCTCAATTTCTTCCCACCTTCATTTTGAGACAGTTTCTATCACGTAACCCAGAGCTCATCAGTTTGACTAGTCTAGGGGGAAGATTACATCTTAGGGATACCATGCTTCATCCTGCCTGTACTAGAATTGCTATCATATGCCATTAGGTGATGCTTTTCTTTTTCAGGTGTGTAGGAGTGGGACTCAAGTCCCTATGATAGCAGTCCTGATTATGCACTTTATTGTCTGACCTATTTTTTCAAGCCCCTACCATTTTTCCATATAAAATTTTTTTATTTTGTAAAAAGTATAAATATTAATTCAAAATTAAAAAGGAAAAAATGTAGTATTAGATTATAAAGTATATAGAGAAGGGACTTCACATTGCATCTATTATTAAACACTTGTTAATGGCTTCTAAAGGGATGATCAAGTTTATAAGGAATAAAAACAACTAAGGTGCTATAACTAATATTTTTCTGAATACAGTTAATTTTTTCAGAGAAGAAATTTTCAAAAATTAATATTTTTTTCTGAAATTCTTCTGCTTACTTACCTTATAAGGAACATGCTAGTTATAATGTATTTTTCAATAAATCACCAATCACTGCCCTAAAACTCACAAGTTTAAAATATTCTGAATGCATTCCTTACTTGACATAAAGCTCTGAACAAATATGAGTTGAGTTTAACATTTCATGTCTAGAATTTGTAAAATTATTTCTATTATGTGGAAAATAATTCCTTGAAAATAATAATTTTCTTTGCTAAATTTTTTGTTGTCTGCCCCATATGCTCTTATGTAAATATATCTGTATATGTTGTTGCGTATACTTTTGAACAAAATAGCATTGTATTCAAAAGGAACTTATCAACTTGGCTGAAAGACCAATTGTGTGGAAATATTACCCTTTGTATCTTCTATATTCCTGTCAACTTTTGTACAGTGGGGTACATAAATAAATAATTCCTCTTGGGTAGTCTAGTTGGATTTTTAAATATTTTTAAAAGTTTTTATAAGGGTTTTATATCAGAGAGAATTTATGATTTGGAATAGAGTATAGTGTTCATGAGTAAGACAGTAAAGAATTTGAATTGAGCTGAAGCTAGCTTTTAGGGTAAAGAGAAGTTAATAGCTGATTGGCATGATTTTGGATAGACATGGCTTGCAGTCACTGTGGTGACTTTTACTCTCAGGCTGTCAGCTGCCAAATTAGTCTACCTCCAGTAATAATCCCCATGTTAGCTTTGGTTAATGAACTGAGAGGAGAATCAGGTACCTCTGTCCATTAACTGCCTTCCCCTGTAGCTCTGAGCTTGCAGACTTTCTCATGTCCCAGAATCTGATGGCAGCCATCTCGGGGGCCTGCTGTGAGGCAGATTATAGCAAGACAAATTTCTGTGAGGCAAGTTCTCATTTGAGAGCCCTTGCCTAAGCCAACAAGCACATGCTTTAGGTTTTAATTAAAGACAGACCAATTTTAGGAAAAGGTTGGTCACTCATGGCCAGGAAGATAGCTATTTACTCTGCGTAGCTGCAGTTATGGGCTCATTTCTCCATGGATAGTGAAATGCTAAGGGCAATACATAATCAAAACTCAGGAAAGGATAGGACACTCTAGTTATCTAGAGAAATTTAATAGCTCAAAGTTAACAAAGACAAAAAACACATATCAAAATGCAGTTTCAGATAGGGGATAACATAAACGGTCAATATAAATAGTCTTTTTTAATTTAAAGTGTTAATTATTATTTTCATATTTTATTATCTGTATTTGAGGGGTACCATGGTACATGCAGAGAGGTCAGAGAACATGGATCACATGATAGATTTATGGGCTTGTTTCTTTTTCCACCTTTTAACTTATTAGAGTCCCTGCTCATATTCTCAGGCTGGTGCAGAAAATGCTGTACAAAATGAGCCACCCCAGTGGACTTTTCCTTTAAATTGGACTTGCTTTATTTCCTAAAGATGCAAGTTTAAATCTATAAATATAAAATAAAAAAAGATTTCCAAAGCCTAACATTCTTAGACTGTACACCTTTGAAACTGAGGTATTTATATTATTGCAATATTTAATTATAAAACTCAGGACACCTGTTACCACAGGTGCTTCTCATGTGATTTACTCCAAAACCTAGACAGCTATTTTCTGCAGTCAAGTTATTGGAGAACTGGTGCTTACGTAGGATTGTATCATAAACAATTGGAACTTACATGTAAACAAAAAAAACTTGTCAACTATGACATCATTTTTAAAGAAACACATACTAGTTCCAATTTTTTCTTCAATGTTTCTGGGTGAAAATTCTTCTGAGTGAGTACTCAACAACGTTTTGAACCGTTTGTTTCAATTTATACTCTGTATCTCACAGATTTCAGTTCATTTCTATGACTTATTTAGCTTCTCTTTAGAGATGAAATGCTTTTGGCTTAGAGTCTTCTATCTGGAGTTGGATTCATTCACGAGCACATTCTCAGCAGTCTGAGCACTTGAAGTTGTAGCCGTGCCTGCTCAGAGATCACAGGTCTTTTAGAAAAGCATATAGACCTCCCAATGAGCACAAAGTCAGGAGCTCCCTTCCTAAAGGTTGCAATAGCAGTGATTCCTGCTCCCATCCTGACAAATGGAAAAGATTGTCTCTATATGCAATCGATGTGACTCATGAAGAGTAGTAACACACTCATCCCAAACCATCTCGGGCTTTTTTAAGCCTATGGGATCTGCATCACTTCCTCTAGCCATAGGTATGATAAGGCTGATTCCCATCTACTTCCTCATTTCCAAAGATGAAATTATTTTTCCAAATAAACACACTCCTGTCAAAGCATTCCAATATTCTGCTTTGTAAACACAGAATCACAAAGACACAATTAGGCTCCAGGTCATAAGATTTTTGTCATAGCTTTATCATATATTGTGCTAATTAGTATTAATTTTCAACTCAACACCGAGAAGGCAAGCCATTCAGGGACATCTGTGAAGGTTCTTCTAGATTAGGGTAGGTTCTTAATGCCTTTGAAGGATTGTTTTAATTGTGGGGATATGAGATGGCTCATCTTAATTCTGTGCTGGACCATTCCCTGGGCATGGATTCTTAAACTATATAAATGAAGGCAGCATCCCGGGGACTAACCTACTGTTCTTGCCTATGAGTATAAATAATGTGACCAGCTGTTTCAATTCTTGATACCTTCCCTTCCCTGCAGGATGAAGTGTAACATGGAATTATAGGCCGAGTAAACACTTTTTACACTATATTGTTTTTGACAAGGTGTTTTATCACAGCAGTGGAAAAGAAACTAATATGTACTTAATTGTATGGTATGGACAAATACTTAGCATGTTGAAAGCTTGCTAATTATTCACCAACACATTTTCCTTTTATCCTGCTTACATAACTGTGCTCATTCTTCCCTGAAAGTCAAGTGTCTGTGATTTGAACAGTGGAATGGAGGAAAAATTGCAGCACTGTTTATGCTCCTCTACTTTCCTCCCCATTAACCAGATGGACATATCTTATAGGTATTTACATCCTAGACCCCTGAGGAACTCTCCAAGGTTTAGTACCAGTCCTTACAATAGTTGCTTTTACAAACTTTTAGGATAATTAACTATTACAAGTCCATAGTCAGTAAATCAAACTCATCATAATATTAGATACTAGACTAGTTTATGAGAAAATATGCTTTCTAGTTTAAACAATAGTAAATAACTAAAAAAAAAATTCCTATTCAAATATGCTATGTATATACAGATGGTCTTCAAAAACCTTAGAGGCCTACAGAAAATGACATTTAGAGATGTTTATTAACTTAAGGACTTTTTGACATTAAGACCTGTCAGCTCCAGGCAGCACCCCATTTGACTTGGAAAAAGAAGGATGGGCATCAAAGGATCTCCATTTAGACATGGCTTCTAATGTGGTAAGCTACCACCAGGCTAAGAAAAATGCCCTATTTCCTCTGCAGACATAATGCTGTCCAAAATAGGCAATCATAAATGTAGGCAAAGTCAACTGCTGAACTCTGCCAAGACTACGTAAGCAAGTCCTTCATATATCCTGCTCCACAAAATGTCTGTTAGACATTCTGGGCCAGAAGGCTAAAGATGATGCTTCAGTGTTAAAAAAAAAAAAAAAAAAAAAAAAAAAAAAAAAAAAAAGGAACTGTTCAAGCAGTTAGCTGTCTCTGTTATTTCTATAGCTTTGGACACTGCTTGTCATGCACTAAGTACACATTTAGGTATTATTTATTCCTTCTTAAGTCTCTGATGGGGTTGAAGGCTAGATAGTCTTTCGTCTTTAGACTCACAATTAAACTTAAGTTACAAGGAATCAAAGAAAATGTTTTAGTGTGCAGGATATGTTTTAAGAATGGTAAATGCAACTTATAAAAGTTAGAGGACTGAAAGTTAAGTCATAAGAGAAAGAATGAAACTAAGAGAGGTCATGATTCAAATGGACATAACAGATATCTCTTTAACTTTTCACCCAAACAAAAAGGAATATACCTTCTTCTCAGCACCTCACAGAACCTTCCCCAAAATTCACCAAATAATCATTCACAAAGCAAGACTCAAAAAATACAAGATGATTGAAATACCCTCCATGCATCTTATTAGATCTCCATGGATTAACTTCAACAACAATAGCAACTAGAGAAATCCTACATACTCATGAAAACTGAACAACTCTCTACTCAATGGTCACTAGATCAGAGAAGAAATAAAGGAAGAAATTAGACTTTCTAGGTTTCAATGAAGAAGAGGGAACAACATACCCAAACTTTTGGGACACTACAAAAGCAGTGCCAAGAGTTCACAGAACTCTATATACTTACAAAGGAATTAGATAGTAATGAATTAATGGCACATTGGAAGGCTCTAGAAAAAAGAAAACAAACATACCCAGGAATCAAAATCAGCACTGAAATCAATCAATTAGAAACAAAGAGATTTATGCAAAAAATCAACAAAACCAATAGCTGGTTCTTTGAGAAAATCAACAATATAGACATATACTTAGCCAAGCTAACTAAAAGGCAGAGAGACAGTACCCAGATTAAGAAGTAAGACATAAAATTGGAAAATCTAAATGAAATGGATAAATTTCTAAACAGATGCCAATCAAAGTTAAATTAAGATCAGGTAAACTATCTGAATAGTCTTATAACCCTTACAGAAGTAGAAACCATCATTAAAAGTCTCCTAACCAAAACAAGCCCTGGGACAGATGGTTTGAGTCCAGAATTCTACTATACTTTCAAAGAGGAGCTAATGCCAATACTTCTGAAACTATTCTACAAAGTAGAAACAAAAGGGACACTGACATACTCACTCTATGAGGCAACAATCACCCTAAGACATCAACTGCACAAAGACTCAATAAAGAAAGAATTTCAGACCAAATTTCATTATGAACATTTATGTGAAAATATTCAACAAAATACTCGAAAACCGAATCTCAAAGCACATCAAAGACATCCACCATCATCAAGTAGGTTTCATCCCAGGATAGACAAAACTATTGATTCTCCTAATCTCCAACTTGGTAAACTAATGTAGTTATTGGTGTTACTTCAAGGAACAGCTGTGCCACTGAAAAGCCTACTTAGTCAGGCATGCAGAGTCATGGAACGTGTAACTCTGGAGCCATTTGTACAATATCCACGTAGCTCAACAGGTCAGAGGGAGTGACTTCCTCCAGCATTTCTTCATGACTTCCATAACTTCAAGGAGGGACCTTGTAAGTCTTGTTAACTTCAGTAAATTTCTGAGACTTCTGTTTGCTTCTTAAGTCTTGAGTTTTACTACCTCCTTCCTGGAGGAAAGGAAGGAAATTTTCACATTGGAGAAAACTTTGGCACTACCATTGTACTTCCTTCATTCTCCACCAATAAAACAGAGGAAAGGAAAGGAAAAAAAAAAGAAACTCACCATAAACATTATTTTGAATTTTCAGGGATGAAATTCTGCCCATATAACCCAAATTGAAGAGAGGGATATAGATACTGAGCCATAAATAAGGAAGCATTTAAAGTAAGAATCAGAGTAGCATTTGATGATAGTTACAGTATCTCAACACCAGTTTTTATTCTTGCTAGAACATTGGCCTATCCCTTTAAGAAAACAACTTACACTTAAAAAATTAAAGGTTAATATATTTTATTTTATAAATGTTTTTCTTTCTTTTTTTTTTTTTTTTTGTTTGTTTGGTTTTTCGAGACAGGATTTCTCTTTATAGCCCTGGCTGTCCTGGAACTCACTTTGTAGACCAGGCTGGCCTCGAACTCAGAAATCTGCCTGCCTCTGCCTCCCGAGTGCTGGGATTAAAGGCGTGCGCCACCACACCCGGCTAAATGTTTTTCTTGTATGTAGCTCCATGCGTGTAATTTCCCTGGCCTGAAGAAACCATAATTCTGTGTTGAATACTTTGGATCTGAAATTTAAAATAGTTATGAGATACACTGTGGGTGCTAGAAACTGTGCATGGGTCTTCTGTAAGAGCAGAAAGTGCTCCTAACCAGAGGCATATCTCCAACCTCAAGCTGTCATTCTTAAGAATCCAGATTCCACAGCCTGGAAAAACCCAGCCATCCCTACCTGAAACTCTCGACCTGGTATACAAAGTTAGGGAGTTGTTTTGTGCTATGATTTTTATGGCTCCTACCTTATGGTCTTAGCCAGTACCCAACACTTTGGATGGTTCTCCTTGTGTGCTATATTGAAGTAAATTAAATTAAATAAAACATACCCCTAAAACAGTGGTTCTTAACCTTCCTAGTACTGTGGCCCTTGAAAGAGTTCCTCATGTTGTAGTAATCTCCCAACCATGAAATTATTTGAATCCAACTTTTTAACTGTAATATTGGTACTGTTATGAATTGTAATGGGAATATCTGATATTCAGGATATTTGATATGTGATCCCCTCCCTAAAGCAGTCATAACTCACAGTTTGAGAACCACTGCTCTAAAATGTTATAAAAGACAGGTGTCCCCTTCATTGTGGGAATAGCTCTGTAGATTTTTCTCTAAGGTATTACTTCTTTACCCCCATCCCTTTTATTCTCTCTCTCTCTCTCTCTCTCTCTCCCTCTTTTTTTATCCTTATTTTTACTCTTAATAATTTTCTCGAAGTTTCAAAGGGAAGCCCATTTCTTTTCTCTTCAAAGGCCTTGTCATGTTTACCTCTCACCTTTGTTCTATTCTTTCCTTTCTCATTCACTCCCTCACAGCTTTCCTACCCAGAGGTTCAATCACAGCCTTGAGGCCCCTTATCTGAATAGAATATTTTATTCCTTCATATTAATTATGTATATCCTTACTTTCCCAGACCACCAATTACATTATTATTATTATTATTATTATTATTATTATTGTTGTTGTTGTTATTGTTATTATTAATCAACATTTAGTTCTAGGATGTCAAGACATAGAGATACTGAAAAATTGAGTTTTTCTAGAGTTAGAGATAAACAGGATTCGTTTACTTGGACATGAGAAGATGTACAACTCAAAGTTTCTGAAAAATCAAAAGTGCTATCTAGTTAGCAATAGAATCAAGGATTATCACTTTTGATTATAATCTTCCCAACTTCCATTTCTACTCTTGGTATCTAGAGCCTGGTGGAGAATAAGCTTTTATCATAAATTATTGAATGCATTATTAACTGGTATAATATCTATGAGTTATAAAACAGCTCTTTTATGAACTTACCTCAAAAGAATGAGAATTGAGAGAACATCCTTTGGTTATATTTACTGACATTTTAAAATGATCTTTATGCATTCCTGGGTAATTATTGAGTGAATTGCCCAAGTTTAACAAAATTTTCAAAAATCACATACATCAAAATTTAAATATCTAAATCTAGGCAAACTTACTTCCAAACTGGTAAGTCATAAAATTTTCTATTCTGTCTGAAATATTTTCAAGGAAGAAGATTCAATGAGGTCCCTCAGTAAATAACTCTAATATCTGAACAGCTTATCTGATTATCTACTTTCCCTTGAAGCTATTTCTCCTTGTTCTCTCCTTGGTGGTAATAGGGGAAAAAGTAATAACTACAATCTACACATTCAAAGACTTTTCAAGGTAAATTATAGAAGACACAATTTCCATTTGCAAAGAGCATACAATCTACCAAAGGAAAAGAACAAATGCATTAGATATGCTTGAGTGAGAGAGAGCTATTTGGGGTAAGGCTTATTAAAGGATTCCTTATATATGGTAGCACTTTGGGAGGAGATCATTATTTGTCAGTAAAACAACAATATACTCAGTATCTTATAAGAGAGGAGATGTCTCAGGTGTCCTAGTTAATAATGTAGCAGATGAGGACAATCAAATTATTTGAGATTCAGTATTTGAAAAGGAACACGTCTCTCTTATTTAAACCACTGAAATATAGTTTCTCCTAGAGCAGCTCAGGCTACACCCAGATAATTCATACATATAATCAACTGATTGTGTGAATATATACATTTATTCATACATATGTGTGCAAACACAGATTTATTGAGAGAAAAATTGACATTTCATGTATTTGTGAAGGTGTCTATATGAGTGTTTTATATGCAGCCAATACCTAGCATTATTAAGCATCTCTATTTTTTGGATTTTTTTCTTGATATATATTAAGCTGTCATCATATAGAATGTACATGTATTTGAGTTTGCCATTGCTAACTCACAAAATAGATACTAAGTGGGTTGAGCTGCTTGCTTCACTTATTAGATCAAATATACAAGTTAGGGACATTAGTTTTAATGTGGTAGCAACATTGTCAATAACAATGCCAAAAAGTTCCTCATCAACCTCATGGAACATGCAATGGCTAATAATGTACTAGAGACAATGGTGCAAAAACACATGGGTATTCCTTAAAGGGAATGACAAATTAATCTTAGCAAACAGAATCTCAAAGCTGATAGTAGACACAGAAGGTCTAACCCAAACCTTCTAACTACTCCTGAGTAATCTTCAAGGAAAAGGCCACTTTGCAACAAAATCAAAAAAATAGTTCTACACAGGAGAGATTCTGAAACCACTGAAATGGTTTCTCCTAGAGCAGCTCAGGCTACCCCTGGATCACTCATACATATAATCAGCTTGATTATATGCATATATACATTTATTCATACAAGAGTATGTAAACATAAATTTAATTGAGAGAAAAACTGACATTGAATTAAGGAGACAAAAGTAGGTGGATTCTGGTGCCAACTACAAAGCTTCAATCTAAGTGAGACTGGGTTTGACAATGAATTCGGTCTTTGTTTTGGGATGGTTCACATCTGGTCAGAGCACAAGTCTGCTTAAAGTTGGATGAATGAACACTTGGCTCTCCAGCACTGCACTGAAATGGGAACAGCCTGACCACATTCCCAGCCCAGCCAGAGCTGATATCCAATCTCATCATATTCATTAGTTTCAATCTTTCTTCCTCTAGATAAGATCTAATAAGGGATTTGAATTTTCCATCTTCTTCTCCCTTTAGTAGACCTCTGATGGGGCTATTAATGAGTGTGAAATGGCCAGAGGGCAGGCAGCCTTAAAGAACAATAGATGAAACAGATGGCAAAACGAATCCACAAACTGGATAAGGCCATTTAATATCCACTCATCATGATGATTAAACATTCGGGAGGTGGATTTTCTGCACATTAACTTGACAGTACAATGAGAGCCACAGCCTTTCTGCAGTTCAGTTTCAACACATGTAGAATATGGAGCTTGGACTAATGTAGCAGTTATTAAAACTGCTCAGACGAGCCCTAGGATCCTTACATGACCTTTAAAATTATCTGAAGTAACAAGAGGCAGCAGAATGCCTCTCCTCTAACAAAACCACGCTACATTTTGAATGTATATTCTTCTGTGGCAGTGTTATAGTCATTTTAATTTCTGTAACAGAGGTAAAAAAAATCTCCTTTCGAAAATAAAGTTGTGATGACTGGGAAACGCACAACCCTAGGACATCAGTGATTTCACAGTCTGAGATTCTGCTGGAGATACTAACAAGAAGAAAATATTTTTCAGCTCACTGCAGGTAGCACCGTATCTCTTAGTTGGCACTCACAATCACACAATTCACACTCTACTTTCTGAATTATCATTTTCAAGAAGACAGGAAATTAATAGTAAATTAGCATTTTATAAAGAACACATCTTAAGAGTATGCAAAATTTAACCACATTCATATTTTTCCCTAATACCTGCTGATTATGGCTGGACTTAAAAACTAGCTACAGTATTTTTAAAAAGTAGTAGAATATCGTACTGTGAGACAGGCAGTGTGGCCATTTCAGGTGTTTGCATGAACTGGAGTTGGTCAGGGGTGAAAACAGAATGTCCCTAGCCTACTCTGTTTCTTCTCATTTCATCTGCCATTTCTCATCCTCATCATGGGCAAGTGGGCTGCTAAAATTATTCTTTGACTTTAAACTATCCCACAGAACTTCATGGTGAGTAAGAGGTTGTACTGGCTAGTTTTGTGTCAACTTGACACAGCTGGAGTTTCACAAAGAAAGGAGCTTCAGTTGAGGAAATACCTCCATGAGATCCAACTGTAAGGCATTTTCTCAATTTGTGATCAAGTGGGAAAGGCCCCTTGTGGGTGGGACCATCTCTGGGCTGGCAGTCTTGGGTTCTATAAGAGAGCAGGCTGAGCAAGGCAGGGGAAGCAAGCCAGTAAAGAACACCCCTCCATGGCTTCTGCATCAGCTCCTGCTTCCTGACCTGCTTGAGTTCCAGTCCTGACTTCCTTGGTGATCAACAGCTGTTTGGAAATGTAAGCTGAATAAACCCTTTCCTCCCCAGCTTGCTTCTTGGTCCTGATGTTTGTGCAGGAATAGAAACCCTGACTGAGACAGAGGTGTTATTTGAGCCTTGTTTTGGACAGTATACCAGTTGCCTTTTATCCCAAAGTTGTTGTAACCTGCTGTGATACAATCCTTCAACAGATGCTGTTATAAAAATGGTTCAGAATTAAACTTTTAATTCATTCAAAAAATTATCTTAAAGTTTAGCTTTTATTAATGGGAAGACAGACATGAGGGAACTCTTTCATGCTGTGATGTGTGGTATGAAGACCACAACACAACTTTGGAGTTGGTTTCCTCCTTCCACTTTTTTTTTTTATTATCTTTTTAAAATTGAATATTCCCTATATTTACATTTCAAATGATATACCTTTTCCAGGTTTCCTCCTAGAAATCCCCTATCCCATCCCACCTCCCCATGCTTCAATGAGAGTGTTTCCTCACCCACACACTCATGCACCCACTCCTACCTTCCCGCCCTCGAATTCCCCTGCTCTGGGACATCTAGCCTTCATAGACCAAGAGCCTTTCCTTCCATTGATGTCTGGAACCATGGGTCTGTCCATGTGTACTCCTTGGTTGCTAGTCTAGTCCCTGGGAGCTGTAGGTGGTCTGATTGGTTGATATTTTTATTCTTCCTATGCAGTTGCAAACCCCTTCAGCTCCTTCAGTTCTTTCTCTAACTCCTCCACTGGGGACCCTGTTATCAGTCCAATGGTTGGCTGTGGGCATCTACCTCTGTATTTGTCAGAGCATCTCTTTCCCCTTTTATGTAGGATGTCAGACTTGGGCAGCAAGGGCCTTTATTGCCCAGCCCCAACACTCAAGTCATTTCTTAAGCCTCACAGGTCTGTGCTTTGAATGTTCCCCAGCTTGTGGCTGTGCTTTAGTGATTCTCACTGGAAGGAGTAGGTCATTAAGTCAGGCGTTTGAAGCTTGGCCTGGCCCTTGGTCTCTAACATTTAGTGTTTCCCAGTCCTCCATAGTGTGCATAGCTCCCACCTCCCAGAACTCTGCTACTCCAAGAGAGCTACTATAAGAGGCCAGTCCTGCAGAAATAGGTCAGGCCCTCTAAATACATCTTTCCTCCTTACATTTTCTCTGCCAGTTATTTGGTTACAAAGGTAAAATAGTAATAGTGTCTACATGCAAGATTAGTAATAAGATTTTCACCAAAGTACACATTTAATGAACAAAGAAGGGCAGATATAAAACTCAAAATAAAACATATCATAAATTGGAAAGAGAATGGGTGTGTGGAGGCCTTTCATGGAAGTCTTTTTAAGAAAAAGAGAAATGATGTAATTATATTATAAGCTCTCTCCTTTTCTCTGCACAGGCTATGACTATATATATGTATGAATGTATAGAGTATATGAATATACATATGTGTATATATATATATGTATGCATATAATATGTGCATGCCTCTTCTTACCATTTATTTGTTCACTTATTTTACATTTACTTGAATGTTACATTCCAGCTATATTATATATTTGAGTATATTATGTACCATCCTTTTCTGCCAAAAGAAGAGAAATTCTGATTCCTATGAACACATTGGCTCATGGGAAAAAAAAAATCACTCAGTGTGGTTGTTTGAATTTGTTTGGCTCCCATATATTCCTGTGTTTAAATGCTTGGCCCATGGGAAGTAACACTATTAGTAGGCGTGGCCTTGTTGGAGTAGGTGGGGTCTTGTTGGAGAAGTGTGCCACTGTGGAAGTAGGCTTTGAGGTCTCCTATGCTCATACTCTGCCCAGAGTGAAATTTCAATCTCTTCCTTGGTGCTTGCAGAACATGATATAAACTCTTGACTCCTCTATTACCATGTTTGTCTACACACTGCTTTGCTTCCTGACATGATGATAATGAACTAAACCCCTGACACTGTAAGTCAGCCCCAATTAAATGTTTTCCTTTGTAAGAGTTGCTTGGTCTTGGTGTCTCTTCTCAGCAATAAATCTCTAAGACATTCAATCAGTTACACATCTATTTTTCAGAAATATTTTAATATTTTTATGAATTGTCCTAGAATATTCTTTCAAGATACCTATAGGGATCTACTATTAAAGATAACATTTTCTGTGTATTTATCTTCTGGGATCTATTATTTTTATTTTTATTTTGCAATTTCTACTATATATGAATTTAAAGAAGCCAATTTGTCATTGACATGAGAGAGAGAGAGAGAGAGAGAGAGAGAGAGAGAGAGAGAGAGAGAGAGAGAATGTAAATATCTGAGCTTGAACTTCAACACAAAATGATGGAGACCATAGAGCTGAGGCAGAGTCCTGAGCTGCACACTGTGGTCTTCAAGGTGGCAATCATGAAAGTAGGCTTCTTCTACACCTATGATGATTCATTCCAACAAGGAGATCATTTTCATTCCTTGCTTTTTATTTTTTGTGTATCTATTAACATTTTTCCTTTTGTGCTCACTGTGAGAAAACAAAAGTAAATCCTATGGCTATGATAGAGTTTTTTCAAAGCCAACAATGACTTTACTTTCTCAAGAATTATTTGGATAGTACCTCTAAAGGATTTATTTCTGGTTGAGAGTTTTTCAAGAAAAACTTGGCCATGCAATTCCATTGTCTGTGGCCTGTAAGTTCACTGCAAGCCACCTTAGGACTCGCAATAAACCATTTGGTTTTTTATTTGTTTGTTTGCTATTTTCATGATTCTCTCTTTGTCTTTTACTTTTAGAAGTTTTGGTTATAGTCTTGGTTAGAGTGAGTATTTTGGGATACATTTAATCTTTCTAAAGCTAAATATTAACACACTACTCTCAGTTGATATGTTTTCTACCACTGTACAAGTAGAAAAGGTACTCACATCTTTTTTTTTTTTTTATCCTGTTCTCTTTGGATTCCTATTATTTGAAAAGTTGTTACTTTGATGTAACAACTATAAATTGTGTAAGTTATTATTATTTTTAAGTTCTTTTTCATGTTTCTTCCTTCTGAATGGGAGAATCTTGGGGTTTACTGATTAATCTACTTGCTCAGCTTTGCTGTTGATGCTTTCCATAGCATTCTTCATTCTACTCATGGCATTTTCACATCTGGAATTTCTATTTCACTTTTAATATTGTAATCTATCTTAAAGTTCTTATTCTTCTGGCACCATTTTTCATCTTATTGAACTGATTCTGCTTCTGAAGTTTCCTGAGGTTCCTTTAAAACCATGATTTTTACTTCTTTGTGAGGTATTTTATGTACTCTCAGTTCCTAAGGATCAGTCATTGGTGCTTTCTGTTGTCAGTTTGGTTGGCTCTTTCCCTAGTGGCCCTTCATTTTTAAGAGTCTCTGTGATGCTGTCTGGGTATTTAAAGAAACTCATATTCACTCCTGTCTTAGCAATTTGTGTAGGAAAGTTTTTTGATACTATCTTGCTTTGCAATTTTGGATACATCATCTAGATTGGTTCCTAAATTCTTGATTCCAGGCCACTGTGACTGAAGTCACTTGGGACTGAAGTGTTGGTTGATAAAGCTGTTTGTTAGATTAACTGCAGTTTGGGGTGATGAAGAAGTCTGTAATGTCAACAGAAAAACTTAGGCTTCATGATCCTACTTGGCACCTAAATAAATAAATTAAATATCCAAATTAACTAAAATGAATTGAAGGTTTATTTGGTAATAAGAACCAAAACTATGCATCTACTGAATGAAAATAGTGGTAATTCTCTATGATATTGTCCTGTGCAATGAAGTTTTGAATATTATCCCAGGCATAAAGATATCAGAATCAAAAAAAGACAGGTTGGATTATATCAAACTTGAAAGATTTTTCACAATAAAAGAACCAATCAATTTTCATATTGAAGAAACAACCTATTTAAATGCAGAGCATGTTTAAAAACTACACGTCTGATAGGGGTTAATAGTGAATTATACAAGGTCAAGCAACTCACCAACAGGAAAACAAACTAATTTAATAAATGAACAAAAAAATACATCTATTAGTCAAAAAAAAAGACATACAAATAGTGACAGTATGTACAAACATATCCAAAGTCATTAATTATCATAAAAATACAAATTAAAGCCCTAGTGAGAAGACACATTCTTTTGAGTAACTAACATCAGAAGACAAAAGTTGATAGGTATGGGCAAGGCTGGAGAGGAAAGAGAAACCTTGTACACGTCTGCAGAGTATGCAAATCAGTAAAGTCATTATCGAGAACAGCATGAGGTGCCTCTTAAAAATTATAACTTGTGTAGAATTACCTGCAAAAAAAATCACTGTTTCTCTGGATTAAAATATTATCTACATTTTAAAATTTTTTTGCTTCATTTTATTTTATGATGTATGGGTGTTGGCCTACAAGTAGGTCTGTGTGGCAAGTGTATGACTGACTGGTGCTTGCAGAGGACAGAAGAGAACATCAAATCTCTTAGAAGGCTGTAAGAAATCAGGTGGATGGTGGGAATTGAATCTGTGCTCTCTGGAAGAACAACCAGTGCTCTTAACAATTGAATCATCTCTTTGACTCCTATTACTTACCTTTTAACTAGTAATAAAAGTAAAAAAAAAAAAAATCAGCTGATCTTCCTTGGTTTCAGATGAGATTCTGTACTGCTAAGAAATTTACATGGATAAGACTGTCACTATCATGGTGCCTTTGAGTCCTTCCTTCCTCTCTTGCTTCCTGTCTTTGTCACCCTCTTTTCTTCCCTCCCTCCCTCCTTCCTTATTTTCCTCCCTTCTTTCCTCCTTTCTCTCCCTCCCCCTCTGTGTGTGTGTGTGTGTGTGTATGTGAGAGAGAGAGAGAGAGAGAGAGAGAGAGAGAGAGAGAGAGAGGGAGAGAGAGTATATGTGTGTTCAAATATGCAGGTGCGTATATATATTGGGTAGTTATGCACATGTGTGAACTTGAATGTGCAGGCCTGTAGTTGAAGTCAATTGTATTCCTTCTTTGCTTTCCATTTTACCCATTGAAGTGGAGACTTTCAATGATGCAGGGCTCCATTTAGACTAGTGTGGCTGACCATCTTTCTGAGTCTGTAACATATGCACAGGGATTACAGACAGGTCACCTCCATGTGCATCTAGGTTTTCCAGGGTTCTAGGGATCTAACTTGTGCAGCAAGCACTTTACCAGATTAGCCATCTCCCTAGCCCCTGAGTGTTTACTTCTGAGTTCCACAATAAGTCATGCAATTATCATTCTCTCTGATCTCAACATGTGTGATCTGTTTGAAAAATTCCTTCTTTTTGTCACCAGGGAGCTGAACAAGTTGTTTTGTATCAGAGCACTGATCCAAGGTGGCAAACATCATCATGCTTGACAGATTACCAGGAGCTTTGCAATTAACAGCAACATCATCAAGTAACATTGAATCAATATTCCCATGTGCAGAGCCCTGAGATGGATGCTCAGAGAGTTAAGTAAAAGAGGAGAGAATGTTCAACTTCAAGTTCTTACATTATACAGAAAACAAGTCCAGATGACACTGCAGAATAATGGGACTGTGTGGATGATTTAATTGTAAAGGAAATAAGAAAATTAATAATGATTGCCTGCATGGAGATTATGAGACATAAAAGGAGCATAAAATATTTTGAAATTTGAGACATTGAACACCATTTCAATTTGTATAGTAGGTGAGTGAAAAGAAAAACTCATAAAATAGTACCGCTGTATCTGACAATATCCAGAAAAAGGTATATATTCTATACCTAAGATATATATGTGTGTGTGTGTGTGTGTGTGTGTGTGTGTGTACATGCCAGCCAGCTATTTCTTCACTTTCCACTATTGTATTCCTGACTTATCCTTCATAGTGATGTGCTTACTTCGAGAGTCCCCTAAAACTGTATCTCCCAGCTTCCTCCCTGACTGCCTTTCAAATAACATTAGATACTCAATAAAATAATGAGAAATTAGAGGAATTGGAATGCAGAGTGTCCTTTCTTCTCCTCATTACCCAAGTGGTTGTTTTCTGTCCTGAGTACCACTTGCCATTTCAGTTCCATCAGTCTTAGTCTGAGTTAGAGTAGTGGTGCATGGAAGACATGGGAGGGGGGCATGAAGAAATAAGAAATTTGATAAGAATGCATTCAAGAGAACTATTTTACAATTTGATGGCTAGATAAATATATTACATATTTTAAAATTATTAACAGGTTTTTTATACAAAAAATATGCAAGTTAATGTATATCATAATTAGAGTTGATTTAGCCATAAAAATGGATATATAGTTTTTAAAACATGATGGTACTCATCTTACACATGTACTATTTTATTGTTAATTAAAAATAATTTAAGTCAAATTAAATTCAACATCTTGTCAACTTACATGTTTTAAACCTTCCCAAGGAAATAAATTTTCTAGCCAATAACATTAAAATTCCTTTATATGAGATCATTTAGGATTTGGTTCCTACCTATAACCTTTCCTCTTTCAAGTCCCTACATCCACATGGTGACTAACAATCATCTTTAACTCCAGTTCAAGGGGATTCAGCATCCTTTTCTGAGCTCTGTAGCATCAGAAACAAATGTGATAAACATATAAAACACTCATTCAAAATATAAAATAAATACATTTTTAAAAAGAATGAGTATTTGTAGATTCTTCATCTAATATTCTATGGGGACATGATAGGGGCATTGGTCTATGATGGCAATTAACACCTATATTTCTGTATTTTTTTTTATTTTTGTCAGAATAACCTGTCCATTGGTGAAAGTGAGATATTGAGGTCACCTGGTATTTCTGTGGTTGGAGGTAATCTGTGGCTTAGTGGATAATCATATTTGCTTTATGAAATTGGATGCTCCTGAGTGTTCTGCATGTGTATTTACAATTACAGTGTCTACATGATGGGTTGTACCTTTGATCAGAATGAAGTAACTTTCTTTATTCTGATTAGTTTTCCCTTCAAGTCTATTTCATCAGCTATTAGACTATTGATATTTACTTCAACATTTGTTTGTTCCCTAATTCTATTAACTTAGAATAGTTAATTTCCCCTCCATATTTTACTTCTAAGGTACTCTCTATCATTGGAAGAGAGATCTGTTTCTTGTGTAAACAAAAAAGATAGGTCCTGGTTTTTTTTTTTTTTTTTTAATAAGGTCTCTCTACTTCTCCCAGGCTGTCTTAAAATTCATGATGCAGATCAAACTGGCCTCAAATTCACAGAGATGTACCTGACTCTGCCTCTGCCTCCTGATTACTGGCATGAGAGGCATGTACCACCACACCCATTTTAGAACCTGTTTTGTAATACGATCTTCTAGCCTCTGTCTTTTGATAAAGCATATGAGGTCATTAATTTAATTTTATTATTACTATTCAAATAATGTTTTAAAGTTATTATTAAGAAACATGTATTAATTCTTTCAAATTATTTTTCAGTAGTGGGAAGATTTGATAGCACCAAATGACAAAGCAAATGTATTTCATCGACACTCTTCTTTACAAATTTTCTTTTTCTTTTTTTAGTTCTTTTTTGAATAGCTGCTATTCTAGTATCATTATGTTTCCCCTGTAGCCTCTTGTGTGTGCTTATCCATCTCTGCAGTACAATCTGCCCTCTCTAGTGTTCTCTACAGGGCTGGATTGATTGTCATAAATTTTTCCAGTCTATTTTTTGTATATGTGTGTGGAAAGATTTCTTCCTCAATTATGGTCAACAGTTTTGATACCCAGTAGTCTGGGTTGGCATCCATGGTTTTTAAATTTTTGACCACATTACTCATATTCATATTTGCTTTTTAAAGTCTCCATTAAGTCAGCTGTTATTAGCATGGATTTTCATTTTCATATTGTTTGGGTCTTCTCTCTTACAGTTTTAAATATCATTTATTCCTTTGCTATCTTAACTGTAATATGGCTTGAGGAATTTATTTTTAACTGTTTGGTATTCTGTATGCCACTTATACTTAAAAGTGTGTTTATTTCTTCAGGTTTGGTTTTTTTTTTCTGTGATTTGATTGTAAATTGTTTGTATGCTTTTGACAATAATTCTTCTGCACCCATTATTCTACTTTTTCACCTACACATTTAATTAGCGTGGTTGAAAACAATTGCTTTTTTTTTTTTTTTTGGTTGGATGATCCAATCCTCAAGCTCTGATATTCTGTCTTCTATAGGATTCACTCTGTTGATGAAGATTTTCAGTGAGGATTTTTTTTTAAATCAGACATATTGAGTTTTTAGTTTTAACTTTGCTTCACTTTGGGTTCTCTTCTTTATTCTTAATTTCATTTGACTTATATTTTCTGTTTCTTTCTTTTTTCTTTCTTTTTTTTTTTATTAGTTATTTTATTTCTTTACATTTCAAACGTTATCCTTCTCCCCAGTTTCCCCTCCACAAGACCTCCCTCCCCCTGATTCTATGAGGGTTCTCCCCTCCCCACCTCAGGGGACTAGTATTCCCCTGTCCTGGGTCATCAAGTCTCCACAGGACCAAGGTACTCCCACCCCTCAGTGACGCCAGATAAGGTAATCCTCTGGTACATATACAGATGGAGCCATGGGTACCCCCAGTGTACTCTTTGGTTGGTGATTTAGTCCTTGGGAGCTTTGGGGGGTCTGGTTGGTTGATGTTCTTCCTATGAGGTTGCAAATCCCTCAGCTCCTACAGCCCTTGCCTTAACTTCCCCATTGGGTTCTACATACTCAGTCCAATGTTTGGCTGTGTATATCTGCATTTGTATTGGTCCAGCTCTGGCAGAGTCTCTCAGGGGACAACTATATTGGGCTCCTTTCAGTAATTACTTCTTGGCATCAGCAACACGGTCTGGGTTTGGTGTCATCAAATGAGATGGATCCCTAGGTGGAACAGTCTCTGGATGGCCTTTCCTTCAGTTTCTGCTCCACTCTTTGTCCCTGCATTTCCTTTTGACAAAAGGAATTCTGGATTAATATTTTTGAGATGGGTGTGTGGCCCCATCCCTCAATAGGGGCTGTGCTTATCCTCTGGATATGGTCTCTACAGGTTCACTCTCCCCTTTGGTATTTTGTCTAAAGTATTCCCTGTTGGGTCCTGGGAACATCTTGGGTCCCTGGCATCAGGGATATTCTACTCTTTTCCCCCAGCTCCCCCTCCCCCACTGCTACACACCTATTTTCAAATTTCTGACCATACATACTTCTTCCCTATCTCCTCCCATATCTGAATTGGCACCCTTTTTTCCATATTTAGAATTACTTTGTTATTTTACTCATCATTTGTTTATGTTTTCTTGAATTTCATTCAGTCTAACTTTACCCTCGTTATGTCTGTTCAGATGTTTTTTATCTATGTCATGCTTGAACCCTTTGAACATACTTATGACTGTTCTCTTGAATTTACTGTCTTGCATCTCAATTCAGACATTCTTATTGGGAGACATTATACTAGATTGTTGGTTTGGAGAGGTGTCATATTGTCTTGTTTTTATTACTACATATGATTTGTTCTGTTTTGTTATTGTTTGTTTTCTTTGGCTTTTTAGTTTTTAATTGAGTTACATTATTTAGTCTATGTAAAGTAAAATATGAGGTTTTTAACTAGAATATTGTTGCAAGGCTCTGGGCTGGGCAATGGGCTCAGGAAGAGTGCTGAACAGGGAAGGCAGGTATTTACTGGGTCCACCTACACAGGCTAAAGGTCTAGATCAGAGTGGAGTAGTGTGGACCATGGACATACAGGAGCTAGGTGCCTGATAGAGAGAGTCTGCGTCAGAATGGTTAGAGCTGTGGGTAAGTCAGGGGCAGAGGCTAAGTTTTCATTACCGGGTCGTATCATGTGGCTAGTAAGGTCTCAGCACTGGAGGTGCCTGCATACCATTTAATCTCCAAACTTGAGCCCGATAGTAGCACTGAAGAGGCCATTGCTGTGCCTTCATCAGCTCACTGAATAAGCAGTGAGTTAGAAGTCAACATTTGCTTTGATGTGCATTTCCAAAGAGCTTCTCCAAATCCCCTGAGAGGAGAGTGGAACATTCTATCATTGCTCAGAACACAATCATTCCAAGGTTTGCTTCTCTGTAGAACAAAGATATCCTTGTTGTAAGCTCACTCAAGTTTTCCCTTAGCCACCTGTCCATTTTCCTATGATCCTCATTTGTAGGAGTTCAAAAGAGGAAGGTAAATGTTTGCTGTAGTGCAAAAGGTTATAAGAGCATCCTGTATATGTGTAGCTTCTCCAAGATGTACTTAATGTTTTTCAAAGTTATTTTTTCAACTAGAAAAATTTTAATTGTTGATTGACAGAATGTACTCTCCCACTGTGTGCTGTTGTGTATCTAGATATTAAACCACACAATATAACTCACAACACTTGGTGACTTGTAAACCTTCAATCTGTTTCATTCATGTTTTTTCCTCTATAACATCTTCTATCCATTTCTTTCTACTTTTAGTTCATAGCTGAAATAAAATGTTTGTACTTTGTACATCTAGGAAGATAGACCTTCTGAATACAACAAATACCTTTCTTTTTATCCCTGGAGCTTGTGATCTCATATTTATTTGATATTACTTTGCTCTTTTGAATGTCTACCATTAATGATTTTTACTAGCACAGAGC
Organism: Mus minutoides; assembly: GCA_902729485.2. NCBI lineage: Eukaryota > Metazoa > Chordata > Mammalia > Rodentia > Muridae > Mus > Mus minutoides. Next base: position 61,601 of record LR751639.1, on the reverse strand, counting down.
ATTTTTCTTATCTTATTTTCCTAGAAGTTGGCATTTTGATTATCTCATAAAATATATCTGACAAATATTTGTGAAATTAATTAAAGGGAAATACAGGAATTAATAAGAATGTTACTTTTAAAACAAGTATATATTTTAGATTTTATTAATATACAAGCTAGATGGGTTCTTAGCAATTATGACATGTCAAAATTTTTGAGTGGAACATTGGAGCATCCGGTTTTGCTCCTCCAATGTGGCTTACTCCTTGGATAATGTGGCACTGCTGAGTATCAGCCTCTCAAAGACAGAATTCCAAGGTGCCTTATAATACATGTTGTTGTGTATTTCTCCAATAATTATTGTATTTTAATTGGACATTGTCTAAAAAAGAACTACTAGAACAAATAGTGCTGGAGCCTCAGACACCTTGATGACTGCTAGGGGATGACAGTGAATCAGGGGTAAGATTTCAGGGTCCCTTCCTAAGCACTAAGGTCCAGCAGCTGCTGTGCTGCTTTCTATAATAGACTGTCATGTTTTGACTTATGTCTGACTGAAACAAAGACAGCGAAGTTTAAGGGGACTGTATAATAGTTAAATGTGAACTGCTATAAAATTAGCCCTGATGCTTTCACCTTGCAGAAAACATTCTTAAGTTATTGAAAACAGAGACCTTCTACTTTAATCTGGCACAACTAGGGAGAAGAGTAATGACAGCCTAGAGGTTTCTGCCACACAGGGAATGCTATCAGGTGAATATTGTAAGTTTCTCCCTAACATTAGTCCATTACACATCTCCTTTCCTGGCCTCCCAAAGGAGCAGTAAAGCTGAAGGCATGAGTGGAGAATTGCTGATATTTATCAGGAAAGAGCCAGTTAACATAGAAACGAGGCCAAGTAAATGTATGACAGGCAGAAATTTCACCTGACATTCACTTTCAGGGAATGAAACACATACTATGCTTTAAAAGTTGTCACTTTTGCTCAACCATATGGGATTTGTGTGTAAACTCCTGTGTCTTAAAATAGATTTGTTTCAGAATATATTTTTGAGCTTATTGCCAATGAATATTGTAGACTTGATTGTCTAGTACTCAACCTTACACAATAGCCATTGGCTGAGACAAGCTGAGAGATGTCGGGAACGTGTGCAGATGGAGTAACTAGTGAAATAAAGAGCAGAAATTCACTTGTGTTTCTACAGGATGCTCAGGAAGATGAAGGCCTGTACTAGTCTGTGCTTGGCAGTTTATTCCTAAACACTTTCCAGTCTCCTCATCAGGTTTTGTCTTTGTGTTCTATATGTATATGAAAGAACATTTTTTTAAAGGCTATCACTCTAAACAGTCCGTGATTACATAAAAAATAAACTAAGGTTCTCTTTTGAAATGTCAAATCTTCACATCAACTGTGGTCTTCTACATGAAGGCCTCCTAAGAGGTGTGTGCAATGTTTTCCTACTATTAATGATGAGTGAAGCAAACATAGGAACACTTTAAATACCCCCACCCCCATTGTGTTACCTCAGAGCAGTGGGAAGGTAGAAGTCTGTTAGGACAGAATAAAGCAATTATACCAAGACTTCAGAAGAGAAAGTGTAGACTTTCCACAGACCATGTGTCAGTGGGCAGCTCCTTAGTCAGTCAGTCCAGCTGCTGAAAATAAATTAAACAAACAACAAACATGGAAAGCCACTGAGATTTCCAAGCCACAGTGTCTGTACTACACGAAGCACATTTACTTTGTCACTGGCTGAACTGTCTGTAAGTAGAAATCAGAACTCTTGTCTTCTGATGCATTTGTAGCCAAACCTTGAGCAGAAATATCATGCCTAGAAATTGATTAATAATGCAGGTGGAATCTCTCTTTAATGAATAATGAAATTAACCAGAAAAAATTTAGAAATCAATTATTTATGTTTCTGAAGAGAAAAAGAAAAAACTAACAATGACTACCCATCTTATACTGCACACTCAAATAATTGCATATGTGAACCTGAGACAAGTGTTACTTGGCATTGCTCTGGGAAAATAGTTGGATATGTGGGTATGCTGTAGTGATGATGACCAGTGATTTTATCATGTGAAAGAGGAAGTAGATTATTTCTAATCTCAGTCAAGGAAGCTCTTCATGTTCTCTGAGATTTCCTGTTGAGGATCATGAATCACATTCACACTGATGACTAGTATTTCTGAAGTTTTGACCTTGGAGTATCACAACCTAAAGGTAGGAAGAGAACATCTTTTAGAGTTATTTGAATAATAGTTTAAAAGGTTTGAAATGTTCAAGTTTCAAAAAAAATGCTTTCTAAGCTACTGGAAATATCAAGGCATATAATATTAGTTTTAAAGGAATCCACTAATTCTTCTTTCAAATGAAAAAAATAGGTTAAACATTAAAAGTACCCCGCCTACACACACACACACACACACACACACACACACACACACATACACACACACACACTCCTTTGATGTTATCTGAATTCTGGTCTGTTGCCTTATTTAGCTTCTAACTAAAAGCAATGAATTATACAAATGGGAAGAACATATGGCGCTATGAAATTGTTGTTCAGCAAATCTCAAGACTGAAGGAGGGATATTTTTAACACTTACATTTGAACAATATATGTGTCTATGAATGCAAAGTCAATGAAGAAAACAAAAGAAAACAAACCACCCCAAATCAAAACCAATCAATCAAACAATAACAATAAAAAACAATCGATACAGGTACAAATGACAGAAAGCCTTACCAAATAGATCACTGCTTCTCTTTTATAACAAGATGTCTGCTAGGACCTACCTGTAAGTCTTGATTGTATATCTCCATGGTTTTCTTAGTGTTTCCCTAATGGATTTCCAGACTCTCAGTATCTAGTATTCATTTAAGGAAGAAGGAAATAGAATGATGGAGCAAACAAAGTTGTTACTTTTATTACAAAAGTAAAATGTTTTCGGGAGTCATATAATAAACTTATCTTTCTTACTATCTAAAATTTGGTTGTTTGGACACTCTACCTACAAGAGAAGAAGGGTTGTTTTTAGGTCTTTAACATTTACATTATATAAACACATTTTTAGTTACCTTTCAAATTAGTAGTCAAGTTAATAAAGGCCATGTCTTTTAACTCTTGTTAAGTAATGCTGACCTAAGCAGGCAACAGAAAACCTAATATATTTTCTTGCACTGATTGTAGGCAGGAGATGTAGAAAGAAAAGAGAAAGAAAAATGTCCCTAGACTACAAATTATAAAGTGTCAGAAAACAAGGCAAAGTCTTAGAAATGCAAACGAGACAATTCTAATTGAAAGCGGAAAATAATTAAAATCAGATTTAATATTATTGAGAATCTACTCAACAGAAATGAGGCCCTTACTGAATAGAACCAATAGCAGTTATTAGCAGAACAAAATAATTTTTATTTTCATTAAATCGATATATTCAGAATTCTTACTGAGTTAAAATTAAATGAACCATTCACTAAATAGAAAAATCTCAGTGTATAGAAGTTAGGAACACCTTTTTCAAAGAAGTATTCTAGAGGACTTATGGGTATGTGTGTGTCTGTGTGTGTGTGTGTGTGTGTGTGTGTGTGTGAAATGCTGTGATAGGCTGATAAATAATGATGTTACATTTCATAAGGATATTTCTAAAGGTAATCTGGCTCTATTTGGGAACAATATATATTTTATACATGACTAATTAAATATTATTGCCAATTCACCTGTTGTACCCAACTAATTTCATGAATTTGTTCTCAACCAATTCATCTTCTACCCAAACTCTCCTATCTTATTTTATCATAATACTTATTTCCATACATGACCCTAATTTAACTTCTGCAAGGAGATGGATTCTTTCTAGTCTAAGTCACTCAGTGCAAGTGGCTTTGTAATTGTTTGTTTTGTTTGAAATGTTTAGACCTGCTCCAATTAGAGGTATTCATTAGCATGCTGTGTTTGTCATGCAGCCTGCAGAAATTTCAGAAGATTCTGATGGGTTAAAAGACAAATAAATTGAGTTTAGCTAGAATAGTTAAGATTTCTCACTGTCAACTATGCCAACATTTATAACGCCTTACATATAATCTTCAGCAGACCCTAAACTAGGAAGCTATACACTCTCATGAAAAATTAAAATTTACCTGTAGATATACTAGCTACAGCAAGAGCTAATGCTCCCAACACAGCATGGTAATAATTGTTATGAGAGAATGTTTATTATAGCCTGTGAAGTATTTACAGAATAAATTTACTCATGAATAGTTATTGTTCATTTATGAAGTCAAAAAATGAACAAAGTCCAACAAAGTTTTAAAGTTAGTGAAGTTCTTCCCTGGGCTGAGAAGATCAAGAGAAAAAGACCATTTCTCACCATCTCAAGGAAAAATTCACAACCTAAATGCTGGCTGCCCCTGCAGAAACCTGCAGGGACTTTTCCTTATACTGCATCAGGTGGAACAGAAGGAAACAGCTGGACATAGAGGGGCAAATAGCAACAGCTCCCCATGATTGCAAAGAGCTGCCAAGTATGGAAGGACATTTCCCAGCTTTCAGCATCATCTGTTCATGTGATGCTCTGTCTTAAACAACACATATGAGTTTTAGAGTGTCTACATGACATTTGTATAATGTTATTGTAAATTAAAATAGACATTTGTAAATTTCCTAACAATTCCATTATGAAATATGTATTTCCCCTCTGTTTTACAGATCAAGTCATGGAAAAAGGCAAAACTTTCTGTGCCAGGTCAGAAAGACACTTGACGAAAAGACAAACTTCTCTGGCTTCTTTCTCCCTCAGAAATTCAAGCAGTATGGATTTGTCTGGTATGGTGTATGTATGTATATGCCTAAGACAAGAGAAGATCCAGGAATATAATTTATAAGGCACTATAAATCAGTAAATTTTTATTATTCACTTTCTGCTAATTGATTTTGCCCTCTCTCAAATATGATTTTGGTTTTGCTGGTAAGTATTGCTTCTATCTCTAACCTTGTATGAAACAGATAATTTGGGGTATCAGAGATTCAAAAAGCCTTTTGGAAAAATTAAATTACAGGAGAACACACAGAATGAAAATGGAAAATAATGTTAAAGATAAGATATAACCGTAAAACAGAGGTTTGAGTGTATTTGCATGTAATTATAATTTGAGCCTTTTTGACCCCATCCCTTCTTTCCAAAAAATGACATGGAAACCTGTTATTTATTAATAACCTTCTAGAACTGTACCTGGGCAGATTCTGACTATAGAATCTCAAATATATTCTAAAATAGACTATTGTATATTCTATTATAAAATAATATATATAATATTTAATTATATATAATATATATTTAATATATACATAATAATATATCTATAGATAATAATATATATTCTAAAATAGATTATTCTATTTTAACCTGACTGTGCTAGCTACTTTTCAGCCAGGTGATCTGTTACATGACTTGTCATATTAATCTTGCCTTGGCTGCTTCTGGTTGATTTGTTTCCACATGGCAACTGTCTCATGATGATTCTTCTCATGAGCCTTTCCACTTGGGACTCACCTCACTGGGAATGTAAGTCATGTCTTAATTCTCATGCCCTGTTATAAGATGATAATATCTTTATTAACCAATCAAAGATGAAGGAGGATAATTTTTACACAACATTGAGACAGGAGATGCTTTATAAAAATGATAATACCATGTCCAGATTTCAACCAGATCTCTGTGGTACAGAACTCAGCAATTGAATACACCATGCACAAAAATATCTCTCAACACTTGCACTTTTGGGAAACTAATGAGAGTTGTAAAAGAGTTAACATTTTAATGTAATTTTTTGCAATATTAGTAGAAATGCATCAAGATCAGCAAATATTCTTTTCTACAGATGCATGTCTACATGTCCCTACATCACTGACTCAATTAAGCCTGGGTGTTTCTTTACAGATGCATAGTGAGAATGGCAAATGCTAGCTAAACTAAGTTATCTGAGTCTGGGTATAGCACTCTTTATCCTGATAATTCACAGAGCTGCTAATTATAGGACTTCTTCTGCCTTTAAATATATGTCTTTTTTGAATGTAGAGGAACTAAAAAAGAAATTCTGCTAAAATCAGGAACAAGATAAGATTGTCTACTCCCTCTATACCTATTCAATAAAGTACTTGATATTTTAGAAGAGCAATTAGACAACTCAAGGAGAACAAGGGAATAGAGATTGAAAAGGAAGAATTCAAAGTATCTCTATTTGAAGATGATATGATCATACATAAAAGTGCCCATAAATATTCCACTGGAAAACTTCTCTATCTGATAAAACATTAAAGTAACAAACTATAAATCCACCAGACTTTCAAAGAACAGTTGATACCAATACTCCTCAAACTCTCAAACTATTCTAAATAATAGAAACAGAAGGAGCAATTAAAACTCATTATATGAAGCCTCTTCACCCTGATGCCTAAACCACACAATGACTTAACAAAAACTAAGAAGTTCACATCAATCTCTCTTATGAACATTGATGCAAAAATACGAAATAAAATACAAACTAAATCTAGGAAAACATAAAAAGCATCATCCCCCATAATCATGCATATTTCATTCGAAGGGTAAAGGAATGGTTCAATATATGAAAATCCATCAATGGAATTCACCATATGAACAAACTAAAAGAAAAAAATTACACAATCATCTCATTAGACCCTGAAAAACCAATGATACAATCCTACACCTCTTCATGTTAAAAATCTTAGAGAGGTCAAGGATACAGGGCACATACCTAAACATAATAAAAGCAATATATGCCAATATCAAACTGAATGGAGAGAAAAATAAATAATTCCATTAAAATCAGGAACAAGCCAAGCCTGTCCACTCTCTTCCTATCTATTCAACACAGTACTTGACATTCTAGCTAGAGAAAAAAGACAATTAAGAAGATCAAGAAGATACAAAATGGAAAGGAAGAAGTCAAAGTATTGCTATTTTCAGATGATATGATAGTATACGTAAGCAACCCCAAAAATTCTTCCACGAATTCCTACAGCTGATAAACGCCTTTAGGAAAGTGGCTGGATACAAACACATTAGCTGTCCCTTATATATATGAAGAAATGATAAACAGACCAAGAAAGAAATTAGGGAACATCACCTTTTACAATAGCCACAAATAATATAAAATATCTTTGTGTAACTCTAACTAAGCAAGGAAAAGGTCATTTAAACCCTAAGAGAATACAAAATATAATTTTTAAAAATAAACATACTCATTTTTAAAGTATCGATTTCAGCATTAGAAAAGTATATACAGAAAGGACATGCATGATATGTACTCACTGATAAGTGGATACTAAACAAAAAGTTCAGAATACTCACAACTCACAGGCCATGTGAAGCTTAGCAAGAAGGAAGGGCCAAGTATGGGCTCTTCAAATCCCACTTAAAAGGGGAGAACAAAATAATCATCAGACATAGAGGAAGAGAGGGATCTGGGTGGGAAGGGAGAGCATGAAAGGAAGTGGGTGCAGAATCAATTATGGTATGAGACAGGAGAGAAGCCAGGAGTGCCAGGGTAATAAATGGAAATATGCAACTGTGGGTTAGGGGTGTATTGGGGGCTCTCTAGAAAGTCCCAGAACCCTGGGATATGAGAGACTCACAGGACTCAATGGGATTGACCTTAGCCAAAATGTCCAAACGTGGGGAGATGGAAACTGAAGAGATGACCTCTATGGCCACCAGTTGAGGAATCGAGTCACCCTCCCATCTTCTAAATTTTTGACCCAGAGTTATTCCTGTCTAAAGGAAATTCAGGGACAAAAGTGGAGCAGAGGCTACAGGAAAGATCATCTAGTAACAGGCCCCATTTTGGATCCATCTCATGCACAGCCACCAAATCCTGACAACATTACTGATACGATTTTATGCTTGCAGACAGGAGCCTAGCAAAGCTATCCTCTGAGAGGCTCTACCAGCAACTGAGACAGTTACAGATACTCATGAGCAACCATTGAACTGAGGTCAGGGACCCTTATGGAAGAATTTGGGGAAGAACTGAAAGAATTAAAGCAGATTGCAACCCCATAGGAAGAACAACAGCATCAATTAACCTGGACCCATTAGAACTCCCAGAAGCTAAAGCACCAACCAAAGAGCATATATATAGTCTGGTCCTTGGCCAGAGGCACATATGTAGTGGAAGACTGCCTTTTCTGGCTTCAGTGAGAGAGGATGTGCCTAATCCTGTAGAAAATTGTTGTTCTCAGAAAGGGGTATGCTGGATCGGGTGAGGTAGGGGTAGGTAAGTGGATGGGGGAGCACCTTCTCAGAAGAAAAGTGGGAGAGGATATGGGGTAAAGAACTTGGGGAAGAGGGGCTGGGAGGGGCAACATTTAGAATGTAAATAAAATAATTTAATAAAAATTAATATAAAATAACAACACATAGATTCCTGTATCTTTCATCCAAGTTTTCCCATTACCAGCATCATATGCTATCACTCTATTACATATATTATCTGATATCATTCCCTTGCTATTCACAAAACTTTTCTTCATGGCTGCCAATTCAGCTCATGTTTGCACAGGTAAAGAGATGCTTAAAGTTTGACCCTGTCTCAGTTTTTCCTTACTTCTTTAGTAAATTTATAGTTTTCAGGCTCAGATGCAAAATATGCATTATGAAACACAGTCTTACCAGGAAACTGTCTTGCACCTTAGGGTAAGACATATCTGCCTGATGAGCTGATAATCTGAGAAGAATTCTTTTCACTTCTAATGGAACACTTTGAAGGTATCACGGCACAATGATTTAAAACCCTAGATCTTGAAAGAAAAGTGTTAAAAGTTTACATTTAATTAATTAAAAAAAATAAAGAAACAGAACAAGGGCTCTTTTACAATGGAAGTCCTAGCAGAAGTACACATTTTGGATTCTTCAGAATCCAGATAATTAGTAGCAACATTATAAGAGAAAGTTTAGTTGGGCATCCATTCATTATGACACAGATTTCGCCTCATTTTGGATGGTTCTGAAAATCAGTTTACTGGTTCTAAGAGTTGATAAGAAAAAAGAAAAGCATGAGGAAGAGAGTGGAGGATTTAGTCCTCTCTTTGTGGTAGACTGAATATCAATCATGGTTGGTATTTTGACATTTGATTTATTTGTGCCATCTTTTGATTGAACTCTATAAGAAGACTTTGGGAACTGAGTGTGTAAGTATTCAGTGACTTGTTTTCAGTAGGGCAAGAGATAGGGTATGAAACAATTTTCAAAGTATGAAAAGTTATAAATAGCACAAAGAATTTTGTGTTGTTCCTTTCAGCTTTCTAGATGAACCCACATGATGAATACCTGCCCTGTGTGTGTATTAAGCAAACACTGAAGGATAATTCTAAGAAAAAATTGTATTTGAGGGCTATTTCTACATGAATTTCCAAGACAGTCCTTGGTTTGCAGGGGACTATTCTTACCAATGCAATTCTGTTGACTCTTCAGCATAGAGAAAGAAAGGAGGTAAACTGAGACAAAAGATAATGACACCATAGGCAGAAATAAGCTTGAATACATTAAGTAGAGCTCATGCAAGAGTTCCTGGTTTCCACATGTGCTTATATGCATGTGTGGGGGGGGGGGCGGGGATGTCAGCACTGTAACAGAAATAATCAAACTCTGTTGTTTGCCCAGTTTCTTAATGCAGTGACTGTTGTAAGCCAGTCTCTTAAAGTAATTGAATTCTGAGAAGTAAACATCACTAAATAGCATGAAATGGTTCTCATTATGTTGCATATTATTTTTCTCTCCATTTCTGTCTCAAAGGGGTCTTAAATGTTTCACCAGGGGCAGGAGTTCAATGCTTTAGCACATGTGCTTTTTTTAAATGTTGAAAATCACTAATTAATTTGATCACTAAACTATGAAATCGGATCTCAGTTTATTCTTCCAGAGCACAATTAATAGGTGGCTTTTATCTTTTCCTTTACTTATTTATTTATTTTTTAGAAACAAGAGCTGATTTAATCCTAAGGAGAGTTTTTCCAATAATAAGGGATGAGTAAGTCCAGAATCTAGCTTCATTGTTAAGCATGTGTTTGGAGGGGTTATGAAAAGGCAGAAGAGGTCTTTAAAGTGTAAATCAAAATTCTACTTCCTTTAATGTTACAGGTTTTGTAAATGCAGTCCTGCCAGTAATTCCTGGCACTCTAGACATTTATATTTCATCCAGCATGCCATTGAAAGAGTTATACTAGATTTGCTTTCGTATAAATCAAACAAACTCATAATCTTGGTTCCTTGTGCGATTCAAATATTATTAGAATTGATTTTGGATTACTATTTTTATTAGCATTGTTGTGGTATGCATTTTGGAGTCCAGCTGTGGTTCCATGTCCTCTGCTTCCTCCCTCTCAGAGAGTCCAGACACTGCTGAACACCAGTCAGGCTGGAATGATGAAGCGTGCAGGGTTCTGGTCCGGCTGGGAGCAAAGGAGACTGTGGGCCAGACTGGACATGGCTTGAGGGTAGGTGACATGAAATCCTGCCTCCACAGTCATGCACTTCCTTTAACAAGGCCATACATACTCCAGACCACACACCTCCTAATAGTGCCATTCCCTATGGGCCAAGCATTCAAAGATGAGTTTATTGGGACTATTCCATTCAAACCACCAAGGTGAGGTTGGTGCTTGGCAAGAAAACCCAAAAGTCAGGATTCTCTCTATATAAGATCATCTAAACAGCTCAACTTTTGCTCTTCGTTGGCCTTTTCCTTTTTTGGAAATGTATTTTTTCTTAATAAATTCTCTCAATTTTCCTTGTTACTATCTTTTTTCCTGTCTAGTTCTTTGTTCATAGACAGAATAACCTGGGACCTTTCTAGACTACCCACCAAGCCCAGTGTATTTTGAAATCACAATGCTTACATAGTTTGGGAATAGATCACCCAAGGGACAATGTATAATCAATATTTCTCTTGATCAGGACAGTTTCTGCAATTAACCTTTAAATCTCTGAGCTCATTTTTCAGATTTATTTGTTTTAATTTGTTAGCATACTATTGGAGTAAATGATCAAAAAAGTTGTAAAAAAAACCTTATTGAACATAACTATGTGGTTTTTTAACGTATGTGCACTTTAGTATAGGTACCTTAGAAACCCAGAAAAAGGCATCAGATCCGCTGGATCTGGAGTTACTGGCAGTTGTGTGACATCTCATGGGTGTGCTAGGAACAAAACATAGGTCCTCTGTGAGAATACTATGTGACTTTTGCCATATTCCACACTCCATTGTTAAATGTAAATCTAATACTGCTACTTTCCAATAGGTCTCAACACTGATGTTAATTCACATCATTGGTTATTTTCAGACATCATTATTATCTCATTCTATATAGAAGATACTATCTTCAGGATTAAATTTTATAAATTTTTAGACATTTATAAATTCCTTACTCCACAAATTAACAGGGCAGTGGACACAGCTTTAATTCTCTGTACACTCACTGTGTGCAATATCCAGCATTTGATGGGCTGCTGAAGATGACAGTTCTGGTGCTGCTCTTTTGGGCTGCTTCACACTGAAATGTTTGGAAATCTGAAGCTCCACTTTGCCATTTTCAAGAGTTATTTAAAGAACTCCTTCTGTGCACTTGAGAACGATGAGGATTCAAGCGTGCCAAAAAACTTGCTTGAATTAACTGGAACTGAATTCTTGTTTTAGATTCCTCGCTTCTTCCTTTCAACATCACACTCTCTTCAGGAATCCTGAAAGATTGTGTGGATTTTATAGATTGTTTTTCTTTGACTTTTTATTTTATTAAATATCTTGGTTTATTGCAGTTGGAAAATAATGACTTTTTTTTTAAAAAAAAAAAAGCTCTTGATGTTCTGTTCCTAAAAATTTGATGAAAGATATTTTCTGACCCCCTCATTCTTTGTTCTTCTCATCTTCCCCACTCTATCTAATTGAGACATACAGCTGTAATGGAGAGTAATGAAAGAAACAGAAAGTAGAGGAGAGTTCTGAAGACTTGAAGGAATCATGAATATGCAGACAAACATTTGAAAATACTTCCAGCTATCTATATTCCTCCATGAAGTCTTATGCTGTTTCTCTTATGTTACTAGCAGGGCTTCTTTATATATGTATTAAAACAAACAAACAAACAAACAAACAAAGAACCCAAACAATGTATCCCTGCGGCTCTGTTTCCATTTATACATTATTTTGTATTGTCCACCCAGTGCACCTGGCTAATAGCAGATGTTAACCTTCCTGTAGGTGTGTCTCTAAAAATGTCTTGTTATGAAGTCTGTCTCTGCTATGGGGAGGAATTATTTTTGACATATTTAAACCCAGAGAATATTTAGCAATGAATTTATATTTTCCTCTCTGTGTCTGTCTTTGCCTCTGCCTCTCTAACTCTCTCTCTCTGTCTTTCTCTCTGTCTCTCTCTCTGTCTCTCTCTTTCTCTCCTCTCTCTCTCAGCCCTTCCTCCTCATATATACACTTCACATGCATTTTCATTAACTTCAAATAGCATTTAAAAGCATTTACATGTCACCAAATAGTTTGATAAGGGTTTCACTTTCTCATTTGAATGATAAATCTGCATCTATCTTTCAATATGTATAGAGAATATCGCTATAGTTGTTGTAAACAATACATTTGCTATGTATAAATGTGAGATATGGCCAGTTTTGTTGACTGAAGTGTTGTTCGCTTTCCTTTTTTTCTTGTAGTATCTCTAAAACATCAATTGTCATCGTGTGGATGGCTTTTGAGGCACAGCCATGAAGGCAATTGTGAAAATGATAATTTGTGTTTGAATTTTTTTTTTTTTAATCTTGTGTTGACTTCCACATCAAAACAGTTGAGTTAGGAAGACAAAGGATGTTTCCTCAACTGTGGGCAGCACAAAGCGCCGTTGTACTTTGAATCTTTACAGCAACATCAATAGGAATTTCATGGGAACCACTGAGATGTCAATCTTACCACAGAGCAATCAAGTCCAGTTTGTTCTTTACCTTGTAATTAAAGCTTGGTTCTGGGAGGATGAGGAAGCAATACCCCTACAGGTGAGGACAATCCACCATGCTGCTTGTAATCTGCAGGTACCCTTTCAACAATACAATCCTTTAAGACTTGCTCCAGTTTTGCTTTCTTTTTTTTTTTTTTTCTCTTTATTAGATATTTTCTTCATTTACATTTCAAGTGTTATCCAGAAAGTTCCCCATACCCTCCCCCATCCCCGCCCTGCTCCCCTACCCACCCCCTAAAGCTATAGACAAAGGAGCATGGAAAACAATGGTGGGCCTTTCAATTGTATTAAAACTGTGTG
>LR751639.1:0-47885 GCA_902729485.2 Mus minutoides | reverse complement strand
TTATCCAGAAAGTTCCCCATACCCTCCCCCATCCCCGCCCTGCTCCCCTACCCACCCCCTAAAGCTATAGACAAAGGAGCATGGAAAACAATGGTGGGCCTTTCAATTGTATTAAAACTGTGTGTCGTCTTTGAAAAACTCGGTTTTTTAAAAACAATTAGCACCACAAATGAGCGTCATGAAAATACAGGTTTTGATGAATGTGCTTTTAAGGTCCTTAGGAAGTGCAGTAGCCCCCTCCTCCCCGCCCTGCCCCGCACACCACCCCCTACCTGCTGCCAATACCTGACTATGCTTCACACTTCAGCAGGAAGGGAAAGGAGGTTAACATTAGACATTAAACAAAGTTTTCTTCTCCTCCCTGTGGAAGGGCCTAGTCTGCTCCTCAGCTTCTGACTTTGATATTACCCTTGTGTACAAAGTTTCAATAAAGTTCCAATGGAACTTTTAAAGGTTTTGTTAACTTACTAGAAATCCAATGACTGGAGAGGTTAGCTCTTGTAGATGCAGAGTGTAATTAAAATTTATCTTGGGCTATGACTAGTCTGTAAACAGCAATTTCTAGCCTATTTTTTGTGTCTAACCAAATATTCTGTGATTGACAGATAAAACCTTGTGTAATGTCTAATTTAATAAAATTCTAGTTTCCACAAAACAAAAGGCTAAGGATATCATTAGGCAATATCTTAATCCTATAATAGAGACTTTTCATTTTCTTTTAGCTTATCTATCCATGTTTCTACTAATGTGTTTGGACAGTGTCTGACTGTAGGATTTTCCTTCTCCTGCTTCTATCAAAACATCATGAACCTGTAACCATTTGAAAAAGGACTTGGTGATAAAAATACATTAGTGCTCCCAGACCATAGCAACGTATACTGACCTCAGAATATATTCTTTCTTATCTCCTATGAGGTAAAAAGTACAGTTTGGGTCAACACCTTTCTCCTCAAGATTTAAGCACTACACTTCTTTCCCTTCTGCTCATCTTGGAATCTCAGACTTTAGGTGCCTCCTAGCTCTAGCTTCCCTGGTGAGAAAGGAAAAAAGTATTAATATCACAAATCTTATTTGCCCACAAAACAATCATTTTTTGTTTCCTTTACTAAATGTGCTTTCTGTATTCAATCTCTCCTAATACTTGATTATACTCAGAATTAAGAGATTATTAAAAGATTTTTTTAAATCTGTAAACGTACTTCAAAATCATTTAAATATGACATTCTTAAATAGCCATATAATGAAAAGGTAAGTCTGTTCTGCTAATCTTCTGGGTTCTGAAAAAATGCCTTCTCAATAGGAGCTTCCCTAATTATGAAAGATGTTTATATATTAAAGAGTTTATACAAGATTTATCAGGATTATCCACTCTTACACCTGAGGCTTCAATATGCCAAAGTTCTGTTCTAGAGTTCTCAAATTGGGATATAACACAAACCACAAATGCTGCCCACATATAAACTTAAATTTTCTCATTGTCATATTACAGGATGTTAAAAAACTATTCTATCCCATCTAATATAGCCTGAGTGTATCCACTGTGGGGTTCTTAATGTTAAAATACTATTAATGGGCTCTTTTCACTGTCATAAGAAAGGTTTGAAATCCCTTCATATGAGTCATGTGTGTACATCAATTAGCTGCGTTTCAGATGCGGAGTAGCAAATAAGGTGAGTGTATTGGACAATGTGGCTTTGCTTTACTGACAGACATACAGTCTTTCCTCAGCACAGAGTGAGGGGTAAGCACAGAAATGAGCAATGAGTTTATTTGCATGAGAAGTCCAGGATGCTAGCTCTCAGGTTCCTGCTGAAGTAGGTCCAGAATGTGCAGGCATGGCCATCTTTTTGCAACCCTGAAGAGACTAAAATGGAAGCCAAGCATGTTTCCCAGATAATCAAATGAGCTGTCTTGATTCTACCTAGCTGCTTCCAACTTTCTATTTCAATAACCTACAAAGAGTCCATACCTAGAGCCTTCTCACTTCCCTGCCTGAATTTCAGTCTTTGCCACTTACAAGTGACAACAGTTGACCATTTAGTTTATAGTCACTTAGTAGTATTTTTCTACCTTCCCAATACTTTAGATCCGCTGTCACTGATAAAATTTCACAGCCTTGTGATCCCAGAGCCTTTCTGCCCAGGCTCCAAAGACAGGCATATCTACCAGGGGAAAGAAACAGGACTCAGTCTCCCAGGCTTTCACATACTCTGTTTCCTGTGCCTGGAGAGATGTTTGTAAGCTCTGATAAAGCTGGCTGGCACTTACTGGTTTTATAAACAGGCAAGATGTATCAAAATGAGTATTAGTACTTTTGTTTTTGGTCACAATTAAAGCACAAAGAAAGCACAAGCAAGCAAAGGAACAGCCACTTCTGTGACTCCACAAACTACAAAGTAGTTTATACAAATGTTATTAAGAAAATGGAGAAGGTGTTTGTGCATGTAGCAGTGTGAATGTTAATTTTAAACTTTAATTAAAGGAAAATTTAATTACAAGAAATAGAACAACACTTTTTTTATTTCAAGTCCATTTCTTGTTAAAGAAAGTTAAGAAAAAAATTTCCCAAATATTGTCTCTTTGTTTAAAATTCTGACCCATTAAAATGATTTAAATGACAGTGAAATGATCTTCACACTTGATCTTAGCCAAAAGACTGAGAAGCGATACAGGGAAATGATCTTAATGAACACCTTTAACTTTATAAACTGCCATCACATGAAAAAAATTGTTTTAGGAAAAAATAGAAGTCTGTTTTTATGCGAGGCTAAGGAAATCACAGCTCATTATTTTTAAGGCATTTATGATCTGAGAGTCTATGGTGTCCTATTACTATGTTTACCACATTTTAGCCACATCCAGACATAAGAAATTTCAGGAATTTGAAAAGACCTATGTCCTTCCCACAGTTTAAATGTTCCAGCAGTAACTAGGTATCTAGCAAGCTCCCAGACAATCTGATCTGTTATATGAACTGCAGTATTTCTCATTCTATTAAAAATCTTCCCCATTTCCAAAGACTCACTTTGAGATATTATATGATGAGAGCATGTCATTTCTGCCCTATGAAAGCATCACAATGCATATATCATGCATAGAGGAAAATCATATCACCATACTATGAGGTTGAGCCCTAGTTCCTCATTTGCTAATTGAGAAACTTCACAAAATATTAATATAAATGTCATATCTCTGTTGGACAGGACAGGGAGCTGTGATTTTGATTTGTTTGTAACTTACATCATCAGTGAACCTTGAAGTCTGCTATCTTACTTTTGCAGCTAGGGTCTTATCTAGAATGTGAATTTCACTGGGAAGCTGGCTGCCTTGAAGAGGAGAGTGAGAATGAGAAGAAAAATGAGACTCAGGGGCTTAACAACCTTTTCTCTCGTCATCAACACGAACATTTTCCTGATCAGGAGATGGCACTGCCTTCTGTCAATCTTTTTCATCCTTTGTTGTAGCCTGCCCATCCTGGGTCACCTCCTGACACAGAAGTGTCTCTTCCCCTGCTGGTACAAGGGCCTGATGGGAAAACATGGAGAATTATGAGGATCTTGCGGAAGAAAGGGGTTTTCCTGCTTCAGTCTCACAATTTGGTTAAAGCCTCTTACCACTGGAAAAGCAAGAATCCCAGTGTAATTAATAACTCCTGTGATGGAGGGTGCTGACAGATGTGGATTTAATATCCCTTTCATATTTGTGTATTTTATGTCAAAGCAATGAGTCCAACATGAAGCCTGAATCTTAGAATTTCCTCTTTCCTGACACTCTCTGGTAATCTCAAACAAGACCATCAACTTTGTTGATTGTAAAAAAATGCTCAGTGCTCAGTCTTCATTTATCCATGAGCTCCACAGTTTTATCTTTTTCAGCACTCCTCAGGAACCACCTGATGATCTCATTTATGTTCTTTAGTACCAACCCCATCAAAACTGCCATATGGCTCTTGTTAAAAAAAAAAAAAAAAGCAAACTGTGGCTCTCTCTTAAAGAAGTCCACACCTGTATTTTCTACTGCCTTTTTCTGAATGTTTGATAACCCTCATGCTAAAGCCTTTCTAAAGCATCATTATTAAACACAGTGGTGCTTCATATTGACCACCTTTGAAATTCTTTTCAGAGTAGAAGCCACCTGCTCCAGCTTGGCTGAGTCAATGTCTCTGAAAGTTTAAGGGAACTCACAAGTTACATGTGCTAGAGTGGACATGAACTTTCTGTCCCACTTAGTCTTCCTTGGAAGCTTTACAGTAAAGTCCTTCTCCCAGTTTGTCTGTGTATGGTGCTATCTACTAGTGAGGCATGACAACGTCATTGAGGATATAGATTTATTTTTCTATTTTAAACTTTTAGTATTGATGTGTTAGAATAGCAGCTCGAGTCTAAACACAGCACACCAGGCCAAAGCAGTTCCAAGTGTAAGAGGTTTATTGGGAGAGAAAGGGCAAGGTGGCAGCTGAAAGAAAAGGGGAGGAGAGAGAGAGAGAGAGAGAGAGAGAGAGAGAGAGATGGGGTGATGACATGGGTAATGATGTAACACAGGTAAAGGTGGAAGGTGAGCCAAGTGGATGCTGGGAATATGGTGGCTGTTGACTTGGTGACAGGTCTGCAGGTCCCGCCTATGTGATGTCATGCGTTTCAGAGGTTCTGACACCAACAAGATTCTGTTATTTCTGGAAATTAGAAGTAATCATAGACACTTACATGACTCAGGAGTTACCATGATCATGGTGAGGAGAGGAAGACACTGTGATCATGGAGGGGGCATTCCCAGGGTGAGGTTCATCCATTAACCTCTGATTGTACAGTAACCTGACATTTCCTCATATCTGTGAAACTCTAGAGCATCAATTGATAGTAAAGGTGAATACTACATTTGTGATTTCTTATGGAAACAAACAAACAAACGTTAAGTGTAGACTTTTCCACAAGTGCTCCAGTTCCCAATACTGACTTGGAAGCTATTTATTTATGAGTAAATGCCTAGGTCATAAGCTAAGCTGGTCTCTTGACTAACTCAATTTATTATCCTGTTTATTTTAACCCGAGTTCAGCCACATCACTGATTTCTTCTCATTAGTTCAGGAATCCTCCTGAGCCTGGCTATCTTCCAGAGTTTCAATTTCTCTACTGGAGCTCAAATGTTCTAATCCTGCCTCAGCTTACAGGCCATCAGCTTTTTATTGATAGGTGATGTTTCCACACAAGATAAAAAGAGATTCGCTCTATTAAAAAAAAAAAGGAAAAGAAAGGAAAGGAAAGGAAAGGAAAGGAAAGGAAAGGAAAGGAAAGGAAAGGAAAGAAACAAAAGAGGGAATGAATATTCCTGCCTACTCCTCACTAGAATACATGGAAGAGAATCTACCTATGAACTAACTGTCCTGTTTGGATCTGAACCCAGATACTACAGGAGGCAGGCTTCTCCATATTCTTCTTTTGCATCCACCTATCTTCACTTGCACCAAAATTGTCCTTTGGGATAATTGTTTTTAACTGTTAAAGTGACATTTTCTATCATCCAATGGTGTAGTTGGTTTTAACTGTCAAGTTGGCGTAGTCTAGAATCACCTTGGAAAAGCATATCAGTGAGTCATTTTCTAGATCAGGTTGGTCTGGGAGTAGGTTTGAGCATGTGCAGTGGTGCCTTGATTATGTGAGTTTATATAGAGATCAATCTAAAAGTAGATGTTATTCTCTGCATTGTGTCCTAAAGAAGAAAAAAATAAGTTGAGTACAGATATACAGGCATTTATTTTTCTCTGTTCTTGACTGTGAATGTGATGTTACTAGCTCTTTTACGTTTCTGTTGCATAGACTTCCCTCTATGATAGATTATAACCTGGAATCATGTGTTGAAATAAATCTGTTCTTCCTTTAGTCACTTTTTTGTAAGAGTATTTTATCTTTGCAACAGAAGTAAAACTAGGGTACTCTGGAATGATATACAGGCTAATTTTGTGGGCTTAACGTTGGAAACAAAGAAATTAAGACTGTGAAGATAAAGTTACTTAGCAATATTTTCATATGAGCTACATGCATTTCTGTCTACCTTACTTTGGTCTTCAGTTTGCCATAGTGATAAATCTCTCTAGACTTTAGAGATTTGATTAGATGCCCTCATATGAGATTGTTTTAATATCAGGTCCATTTTCCCTAGTAGGTTATAGATAGCTGACAGGTTTTAATATCATTGTTATTTTAAGTTGCTTCATGTATGAACTCAAGTTATTCTTCATAAAATATTATTTACTTGCCATTACTATATTAATAATAGATCATAAAGATGGATAGTAGGTATATTACTTTTATCTTCATGACACCCTCTTAAGGTGTCACTTTAGAGAGACAATTTAAAAAGAGGAAAGATTTTCTTAGTCCACAGTTTCAAAGGTTTCTATCAATGGTTGACTGGAATCAGTGATTCTGAGCCATGGCAGAACATTGTAGCATCCATAGCATGTAGTAGAGGCTGCTCACTTCATGGCAGTTGGGGATCAGAGAGTGGGGGTGTCATAACAAGATACACCTCTTGAAAACAGGTCTCCTTTGATCTATTTCTTTCAGTGTGTCCTACCTCTTAAAGTACTTATGGCTTCCAGAAAAAAAAAGTCATCAGCTAAGTAGGGGCCAAATCCTCAACCATGAGCCTCTGAGAAACATTTCATATACAGAGTATTAAAGTAGACTTAGTCATGGACCAGCTAAGTATTTTGCCATGTATTTCCCTCTTCCCCTTTTAGGTATTTTTTGAAATTTTTTAAAATTTAATTTTAATTTTTATTTATTTACTTTACAACCTGTTCACTGTCCCTTCCTGGTCAACTCTTCCCACAATCCTTTCCCCATCCTCCATCCCTTTTTCCTCTAAGCAGGTACTGCTTCTCAGTTATCCTCCCAGCCTTTGCCAATAAATTTTCAGTCAGTAAGTGGATAAGCCAAATTCAGAAGTCCAGAAGTTTCAGTATAAAAGGAAAGGAGTCTTTTAATGCTACAGAGGCTGTTCTGTGTCTAACTTAGAAAGTTTAAGGTGACAGAAAAAACGGATGACCATCAAAGCTATCACAAGCCAGTAGCTTGATAGTTTATTTTTCCCCCCAACACCTTGGCTTCACAGTTTATTGTCTCATCAATTCAAGCAATAATATTAATAAAGACAATGACCTAAAGCTATTTGGAGACACAAAGGTTTATTTCAACTTACAGTTTATTATTTCATCATGAATGAAAATCATTAATAAAGAAAGTGTACCACAGACCTGGTTACAAACTAATTTGATGGAGACATGTCCTTCATTGACATTACTTCTTCCTGGGTGAGTCTAGCATGTGTCCAATTGACAAGAACAACCCAAACTCCAAACTATCACTAAGAACAACAATGACAAAAAAACAACCCAATTATCCAAGTAACGGATGTCACTATAGGAAGTCACAACCTAATCCACCATCTTCCTCTGGCCTATATGGACACTAGGCACACAATGTGGTAAACAGACATGCATACAGGCAAAACACCTATACACATAAAATAAATAAAGTGTTAAAAATTAAAAGAGATATTTAAAAAGAAATAATTGTGAAGGCAGTGTCATGTGAACCTAGACAATTCTCACTACAGAATAGAGGGAAATCCAATTTCCTTGCCTCCAAACATTCTTAACTCATCCAGCAAAGCAACTACACTGTTTCCTATTTTCCTTAGTGGCCTCATTTTGGAAGCTAATCAAAGTCTTCTCTTTCTTCTGGGGGGGAGGGATGAATCTTAGTACTTAGGAAGGCTGGTGTTTATGCAAAACAAAGCCATCACTTCAAAGAGTATAAGAAATACTTTGTTTTGACCTAAATATGATTGACTTTGGCATGTGAACAGAGATTCAGGTTGCCCAAATGGTATGTTTCTTAAGGGAGTGGTTACATGAAGTTTTATAGTCACATAACAAAACAAACAGTAAGTCAAGCCATTTGCCTACTAAGTTGATGAGAACACCAGGCAGTTGGATTATAACAAAATAGAAAATTTAGATATTATCTGATGATAGTCAATTTTGGGATGTTGAAGCTAATGTTATGTTAATATGTTTGCACTCGTTTATTTGATAGGCTGCCAGCTCAGACATAGAAGGGAAAGTTCTGTATCTTAGCTTAGCTCTGGATCTATAACAACTCAGTTATTCCTAGTCACAGGATTCTAATTATTCAATCAGTCTTCTAAAATCTTCCAGATAATTGTGGCTTTGTGGGAACTTTACAGTTCCTCCTGTTGGTCAAACATCGTAGGGATCAGATAAGGATAAGACTGGGCAGACAGGAAATCATTCCTTAAGAGAGGGAACTAGTTATTATTGTCATTAAGGAAATAACCCTTGGTCCGTAATGATATGGGCCATCACAATCTGGGTGTAATAGATATTGCCCCTCTGTATATAACATAACATTTACATGAGCATATAAGAGGGGTAATATACATTGTTAAAACAATCAAGATAAGTCCTCTGTGTATGTCAGTAAACTCTTTAAATATATTGATTAAATAGAACTTTTTCTTTATATATGCAGTTGTTTTATGTTTTATGAAATATTTATTTTGATGTTTGTGTATTTTAAGTAATTTATTATCTTTTTAACTTTGATTTTTCCATAGTTGCTTTTGTTTTCTAGTAAAGTTCTCAAGTAGAGAGAGTAGATACAATTTTAAGAAAGCTTAATCTTCTGTCTAAAGGAAACACAGAGATAAAGTGTGGAGCAGAAACTGAAGAAAAGGCAACCCAGAGTCTGCTCCACCTGGGGATCCATCCCATATACAGTCACCAAACACAGACTCTTTCTTTCTTTCTTTCTTTCTTTCTTTCTTTCTTTCTTTCTTTCTTTCTTTCTTTCTTTCTTTCTTTCTTCTTCTCCTCCTCCTCCTCCTCCTCCTNGTAGAGAGAGTAGATACAATTTTAAGAAAGCTTAATCTTCTGTCTAAAGGAAACACAGAGATAAAGTGTGGAGCAGAAACTGAAGAAAAGGCAACCCAGAGTCTGCTCCACCTGGGGATCCATCCCATATACAGTCACCAAACACAGACTCTTCCTGTCTTTCTTTCTTTCTTTCTTACTTTCTTTCTTTCTTTCTTTCTTTCTTTCTTTCTTTCTTTCTTCTTCTCCTCCTCCTCCTCCTCCTCCTCCTTCTTCTTCTTCTTCTTCTTCTTCTTCTTCTTCTTCTTCTTCTTTTGATTTTTTTTTCGAGACAGGGTTTCTCTGTGTAGCCCTGGCTGTCCTGGAACTCACTTTGTAGGCCAGGTTGGCCTCGAACTCAGAATCCGCCTGCCTCTGCCTCCCAAGTGCTGGGATTAAAGGCATGTGCCACCACCACCCAGCCAAGTTATATCTTTCTTAGTAGTGAAAGTCTTAGGTCCATGAAAAAGACCCCACTCGAGTCTCAGGAGTTCGCGCACACAAGGAATCACGAGAGACCATCTTGATGTAATACACATGAGGGAGGTTTAATTACGGAGTTCCGCGGGACGACACCCAACCCATGCAAGAGGTGGAAGAGTAGACCAGGAGGCTCGAAAATTAGAAGTTTATATAATAAATGGAGTGGGGGGGTTGGGAAATTGGCACGGTTTCACATGATTGGCTAGTTCAAACATCAGCAAGAGATCCAGGTAGCAGCTTGAGGTAATAGCTAACTCTAAGAGACAAGGGGGCGCCAGGATGGCCAGTTTTTCATCCTGGCCAGTTCTTCAAAAGATATTGTCTATCAAAATATGCTTAGTACAGAGCACAAACCTCTGGCTCCAGCATTGGCTGATTGTCATGAACATGCACTGGATTTTGTTATTATTGGAGAGTGTTTATATATAACTTATATAATAGGACTCAATTAAAAAGTTCTTTGTATCCTTGATGAGATCAGTAGAATTCATATTGATTTAAAAGGATGCAGAATCCTGTGCATGGCCTGTACTTCCTAGAATGTTCCAGACCTTGAATGTACCTACATCATTTGGAATTTGAGTCTTTCAAGTGATTATTGTAAATAGCTTGTACCTTTGATAATTACTAAGTCCAATACTATGAGATATCTAGGCATATATTTACCTGGCAGATGATCATTAGTACATGTATTCTTATAGAAAATACAGGCAACTGTAGCAGAATCATTTGTGTATCTAAGAATTTATTGTATTTTAATATTTCCAATCTCATTATCAATATATTCTGGGTGGTTGAAAACGTATTTCCTTGTTTTAAGTAGGAGTAAGTTGTACTGGTTTGGACCTTGGAATTTGGATATAAAATAGAAATGTACTCAAGAAGAGTACCAACCAAAATATTTAAAATTAATTATTGTTAATTAAAATTAACCATATTGTTAATTTAAAAATCTAAATTCTATTGCATAGTGAAATAATTATTTGAAGAAAGTTAAAAAAAGTAGAACTTTTAACATGAAGATCTGACTTAAGTAAGCTAGAGCTTCTGAGAAATATGCAATTCATATGAAAATATACTGTCATGTTCATTTAATTCCTTCAAAACTAAAATAAGCATTAGGTTATTCAGAATTTGTTTAGGTAACTATGTTGGTGACATGCATGTGTATAGCTTCCCTGGCATTTCTAGGAGACAGTATCACCACAGACTTCCTGTTTTTGTTTTTTGTTTGGTTTGGTTTTTTCTCTTTTAATCTTTCTACTTACTCTTTAGCATTTCCCAAGTCTTTAAGGTGCAGAAGTTGTCCTGTAAACGTATCAGATAAAAGTGCTAACAGTGAAGATGTAAATCTCATGGGTTTCCATACTAGATAAAGAACTACAGGCCACTAAGGAATGCTGAGAGTAGGTGAAATCGTTTTCCTCAGGGAGGAGCACAGCATTTACTTTTCTAACACCAAGAGGTCAACACTAAAACTATATACACACAGTAGCATTCTACAAACTGGGCATCACCACCACCACCATCAGCAACAATAAAAAGATCTATTAATTTCCAAGAGAGCAGAAAGAGGGGTACATGTAACATGCTAGAGGGAGAAAAAAGGAAGGTGAAAAGAAGCAACTGGGTTTGAATTTCAAAAAATAAATTTTAAATAGAACTATGTTAATCATTTAGGATAATTTAAGAACATTTTCAAATGTAAACATTTTAGATAAAAACTTAAAGTGATTTAAGAATTATTCCATAAAAGAATGAGACCTAGTAAAAACATTGTCAGAAGAATTTTGAGATCAATTACTTGGTGTACGTAGTACTTAATGAAGTCTTATTGAAATTTGGTTTCTTTTCATTTACTTAGTTTTTAAACTTTACTCTTGAGCACTGCATCTACATCATTCTCACTCCTCTCTCACTGGCTGCAGCTATTTCAGTGTTGTAACTTCCCTCCCAAATTCACGACTGTTACACATACATTCATGTATACAAAACTTATTCAGTCTGCTCAGCATTCTTCATTAGTGACCAGGACTAAATTCTTGAGCCCAAACAATGCTTTAGGGAGCTCTCCATGGAGGAGACTGATTCTCCTCCTCTCAGCAGACATTGGCCATTTGCAGCTCTTCATACAGTAGTAAGACTACATAGCATTTCCCTATCCACACTGGTTTTTTAACTAGTGTTGTCATTAAGCCAGTTTTATTCAGTCAAACCTATTGTTAAATTTTAATGAGTGCATTTTCTCTTGTATGTCTTGCAGACACCATTTATCAGTAGGTGTACTGGGCTTCTGGCTCATACAGTCTTACCCTTCTATCATTTTTCCTGATCTGTAGATCAGGGGTTGTGATACAGATGTGTCCATAGGAATTGTGTACCTCCCAGTCCCTTATTTTATAGATCAATTGTGGATATTTGTGTTGGAGTAAGCCACCCGCGGCCTACTCATGAACCGAGTTCCCTGGAAGGCAAACTGGGGTTGAAAGAGAGGGGGTGGGGGAAGGCAAGACGCTAAGACAAAGTGCCTTTGTCAAAGCATCTCCAAGTTTACTATAGAATCTTTGGGTTATATGAAGGTAGACCCTGCCCTCAGCCAGTCCTTGCAAGCGCCTGGAAGCAGTCCGAAGTCCCGGGCACTGTGTATTGTCTCAAGGTTGTCTCAGCAGGAATCAGGATCTGGGAGAAGCACAGTGACAGGTAGCAGGATCCGGGAGAAGAGCAGAGGCAGTTAGCACAACAAAGGAAGCCAGCCTTAGCTGGAGACCCACGCCATAGGTGGCTTCAGGTGACCTGCCTCAGTGGTGATAGGTCTGCTTTCAGGCAGAAGCAGGCTGGGGGAGGGGAGTACATATTTGTAATGCTCTCCACCTCATGCACAACAAAGCTTATTTGATGAAGGGTGAGAGCTCTAGTTACATATGGTATAAATAAAAGCATTTTGAGATATAATGGTTAGAAATTGTAATGGTTTAGGAAAAGTGCAGAAGTAAGTTCCCCTCTCAGGTTCATGACCTCTCTAGTCATGGGTAGTAGGAAATCAAGGAAGAAACTGTATGCTATTCAATGGGCATGAATTCCAATTAGATAGTTATATAATCAGTTAACCAAGATAAAAGTTTCAGTATTGTTCCACTGGTAATATCTTGTCTATCTAATCAATGTAGGGAACTCTGGGAAATTCCCTAGCTATAGGAATTCCACCTTGATTCCTTTAAGTGCTGTGTCCAAAGCATGTGGTGTACTCAGCAATTGGGTCGAAACTTCAAATTTTGAAAGGCAATGACAATAGTTTGCATGGCTTTGGGAGTCTCTTATATTTATGCCAACAACTAAGTAACTAAGAAAGGATCTATGCAAAAATGTCACACACACAAGCAAACAAAAATGTCACACACACAAGCAAACAAAAATGTCACACACACAAGCAAACAAAAATGTCGCACACACAAGCAAACACGTTACTGGCTATATAGTCTTCAGAGTCCTGTGCAAAATGTGAAATCTTTTGTTCATAAATCATTCCATATTTCAAAAATGGGTTAAAGCAAGCTGGGCTCTTCTCGCTACTATTCATGTATCTAAATCTGTATATGAATGAAAGAAATGGGATCATGGTATGAAACACTGGGAAGCTTTACAGGAAGTAGCATTATTGTGGCTTTTGTAGAATGATTAAGAGTTTTGTTATGCAATAAGTGTAGAGCAGAAACAGAAGGAAAGGTCATCCAGAGACTCTCCCACCTGGGGATTCATTCCATATACACTTACCAAACTCAGACACTATTGTGGATGCCAAGAAGTGAATGCTTAAAGGAGTCTGATATAGCTGTCTCCTGAGAGGCCCTGCCAGAGCCTTACAAATACAGAGGTAGATGCTTGCAGCCAATCATTGGACTGAGCATGGGGTCACCAGTAGAGGAGTTAGAGAAAGGACTGAAAAAATTGAAGTGGTTTGTAACTCCATAGGAAGAGCAACAATATCAACCAACTAGACCCCCCAGAGCTCCCAGGGACTAAGCTATCAACCAAGGAGTACACATGGCTCCAGCTGCATACATAGCAAAGGATGGCCTTGTCAGGCATCAGTGGGAGGAGAGGGCCTTGGTCCTATGAAGGCTTGATAGATACCCCAGTGTAGGGGAATCAAGGGCAGGGAAGTGGGAGTGGGTGAGTGGTTAGAGGAACACCCTTATAGAAGCAGGGAAAGGGAGGATGGGATAGGCAGTTTCTGGGAGTGGGGGAAACTTGGAAAGGGGATGACATTTGAAATGCAAATGAAATGCAAATAAAGAAAATATTCAATAAAAAAGAAAAAAGTAAAAAAAGAAAAAAGAGTTTTGTATGATCAGAATCAGGTGCAATAAACTCAGACACTATTGCATAGGACAGCAAGTGTTTACTGAAGGGACCCTGATATAGCTGACTCCCACAGAAGTGGATGCTCACAGTCATCCATAAGAGGGAGCACGGGGCCCACATTGGAGAAGCTAGAGATAGAACACCAGGAACTGAAGGGGTCTGCAACCCTAGAAGAGGAACAACAATATGAACTAAACAGAACCCCCAGAACTCGAGTCTTTAGCATCATATGTAACAAAAGATGGCCTGGTCAGCCATCATTTGGAGGATAGGCCCCTTGGTACTGCAATCTTTATATGCCCCAGTACAGGGGAATGCCAGGGCCAAGAAGTGGGATTGGGTGGGCAGGGGAGCAGGGAGGGAGGAGGGGGGAGGGGACTTTCGGAATAGCATTTGAAATGTAAATTAAGAAAATATCTTAAAAAAAAGATTTAGTAGAAGAAAATCAGAAAGTTTCTAATTTTTGTGATCTAGTTTAAGGAGGGGATGAGAAATTAGAATGGCATTGCTGTGCGTTCACTTCTCATTACACTGACAGGACAGATGGAAGGCCACAAATCTTGAGCTACAACACCCATGTATTATTTTGTTCAGATTCTTTTATTTTTCTTTGCTATACAGTAATCGTGTTTGTGGACCTTGTACATCCACTCAGCTATTCATGGGTAATTAGGTTGTTTTCTGACCTTGCCAATAAAATGCAATACTTCCATGAAAAAAAAAAAAAAAGAATCAAGTGCAAATATTTCCCGGTTCTTAGTCTCTTATGGAGGGAATTGAACTTAAGACCCACTCAGATTGTAAGGTATCAAGGAAACTTTATTTAACAGCAAAGCTAAGTGCAGCTCAGAAAGATGCTGTTAAGAATGACAGTGGCCACAAGACCACAGGAATGAGGGTGTACAAGGATTCTGATCATTCTTGCAGCTCCCTTCTCTGCTATCCAAGAGAAGTTTGTTTATTAACTTAAGTGGCTTTCTATTTTCTTTTTTTTTTTTTTTTTTTTTTTTTTTTTTTTTTTTTTTTTTTTNACATTGGAGAAGCTAGAGATAGAACACCAGGAACTGAAGGGGTCTGCAACCCTAGAAGAGGAACAACAATATGAACTAAACAGAACCCCCAGAACTCGAGTCTCTAGCATCATATGTAACAGAAGATGGCCTGGTCGGCCATCATTTGGAGGAGAGGCCCCTTGGTACTGCAATCTTTATATGCCCCAGTACAGGGGAATGTGAGGGCCAAGAAGTGGGATTGGGTGGGCAGGGGAGCAGGGAGGGAGGAGGGGGGAGGGGACTTTCGGAATAGCATTTGAAATGTAAATTAAGAAAATATCTTAAAAAAAAAAGATTTAGTAGAAGAAAATCAGAAAGTTCCTAATTTTTGTGATCTAGTTTAAGGAGGGGATGAGAAATTAGAATGGCATTGCTGTGCGTTCACTTCTCATTACACTGACAGGACAGATGGAAGGCCACAAATCTTAAGCTACAACACCCATGTATTATTTTGTTAAGATTCTTTTATTTTTCTTTGCTATACAGTAATCGTGTTTGTGGACCTTGTACATCCACTCAGCTATTCATGGGTAATTAGGTTGTTTTCTGACCTTGCCAATAAAATGCAATACTTCCATGAAAAAAAAAAAAAAAAAAAAAAAAAAAGAATCAAGTGCAAATATTTCCCGGTTCTTAGTCTCTTATGGAGGGAATTGAACTTAAGACCCACTCAGATTGTAAGGTATCAAGGAAACTTTATTTAACAGCAAAGCTAAGTGCAGCTCAGAAAGATGCTGTTAAGAATGACAGTGGCCACAAGACCACACGAATGAGGGTGTACAAGGATTCTGATCATTCTTGCAGCTCCCTTCTCTGCTATCCAAGAGAAGTTTGTTTATTAACTTAAGTGGCTTTCTTTTTTTTTTTTTTTTTTTTTTTTTTTTTTGAGACCGGGTTTATCTGTATAGTCCTGGCTGTCCTGGAACTCACTTTGTAAACCAGGCTGGCCTCGAACTCAGAAATCCGCCTGCCTCTGCCTCCTGAGTGCTGGGATTAAAGGCGTGCGCCACCATGCCCAGCTTTCTATTTTAACTGACATACTTTAAGTGATATTACCTTCTTTTCCTGTCTTTTTTTTTTTTCTTTAACACATCTGATTTTAATCCTATAAATGTGTGATAGTTTGAAGAAGATTTTACCTATATCTCAGTCAATAGAGGAATTGGTCTCCAGCTGGGGCTGCTGTTTGGGAAAGTTTTGGAGGTGTGGCTTAGCTTGAGGAGGCACATCAGTAGAGGTGGGCTGGGAGGTTTCAAAGAGCTGGCTCCCTTCCTAGTTTACTCTGTATGCTTCCTGTTTGTGCTTGAAGATGTAAGTTCTCAGCTCTCAGTTTCCAGTTCTAGGCAGCATGCTGACAGCTCGTGCCCGGTACTTTCTTGATGTGATGATGGTCCATTTGAAACAATAAGCCCTAAGTGAACCCTTCCATCTACACTTTACCTTTGTCATGGTATAGAAAAAGTAACTAAGACACATGTCTAATTATACCCATGCATATGAATGTAAATTGGCGAGTCTCCAGAAAACTTCACTTAGAGGACATTTTGTCTTAGTTTGTATGAACCCAAACTAGATCAGGATGGATTGATCCTTTAATCCTTGTACCTAGATATTTTGGGATAGGCTTAATAGATGCTGTCTGTGTTTGATGGTCATCAAGTGTAGGAGAAACTTACTTCATTTATTATAGTTCGTGCAGGTAAAAGATCTGAGGTTGCTGTATGTATTATTAGATGTGTGTGTATAGTCTAAGTTGAGTGAAGTCTCATGATACTAACCAATTTTTCTTGCTTTCCTGTTTCAGCCTGACAAGGAAGGGAAGAGTGTCCTGAGCTAGAAAAAGACCTTAACAAAATAAGATAAAATCTTTTATGAAAACATATTTCCAATCTGTTTGGAAGATGACAACTCTGTGGGCATGGTATAAAGATGTGAGCTATGGGATACCAAGGCGGTAGGGATCAGAGAATTATTGAGAAGAAGCTCTGAAAAAATAAACTGAATGATAATTTAATGCTAATTGTGCAAAGGACCCCCTGAGATTTTCAGTATTTGAACTTTCTTAGCTTCAATAATTTTCATCTGAAATTTAAAATGTTCAACTTTGAGCTTGACCGCTAATTATCTGCGAGCCCTTAAAAAATAAGTCACCTTCTTCTTCTGAATTTGAGAGATTTGTATGCAAATGAAAGACTAAGATTAAAGAAGTGGCTTTTAAACAGCTCTGAAAAAAGACAAGGCTGAGGATAGAGTTATGCCCAGCACCCACCTAAGCTACACTGCTTCATATTTATGTGTTGATGGTCAGCACAGGTGTATGCTCATATATACTCATGCCTGAGTAAGCATGCAATGAATACTTGTATGTTGTAAATGTGTTCATGTGTATGTCATGTTGTGTAAGGAATTTATTTATTGAGATAGCCAGTGAAGTGCCTCAGTCTTCACACCTGTAAAATGCAGATACTAGTAATTCTTGACTCGCAGGTTCTGAGGCACGAACATGGTTCTATTTCAGAGAGTATAAGTTCATGTTTTTCCTGGAGACAAGTATGAGTGATGATGGCATTGAACATGGATTTTGGTTAAACTAAATTACATGTTTTAAATGTGTGAAAAAAATTTTCTTGTAACAGAACCAAAGAAGTCATACATTGAGACCCCTTTCACATGCATTTCTGAAAACATTAGGCAGATGTGTTGAGTTAAAATGGTAAATGTTTGCTACAGGGCTTAGATGCTAGCTGATTACTCAGATTCTAGTCAATGAAGACTACGGTTTCCTTAAGTTAATACTTTGCAAAATGGTTGATCTGTCCATCACGGTCCTGGGATTATGCCTGTGACATACAGCAGAGCAAGGAATGGCTATTTAAGGATTAAAGGCAGTTCAAAATAAATTATAATTAGGCTCTGAACATACAACATCCCATCCTGTCCACAATCATTGAAGCTCTAATCAGTTATTCAGTGTTTTGTGAAGTTTAGTTGAAGGTATGGTTCTTCCTGGCATTCTCTTTGTTCAGTGGTTATGATGAAGATTAAATGTTTAAGATATGTGTAAAATGCTTTTAAAATGTCAGGTACAAGCATTGCTTTCTTAGCTCTTATTTATATGAATTATAAACTAAACCCAAGGAGACAAGATTGTGGTATTTTTCTTCAGTACCATCTTCCCAGAACCACTAACTCTGTTATCTAAGCAGTTGCTGAGTGTGCTTCCTGACTTTGTGAATGGGCCACTGTGCAATATTCATAGGATAGTGAATAGGATAGGAAAACGACGACAACAACAACAACTTAGATCTGGCTCTTGTGGGTATTACCCATTTAAACAAACTATTAAAAAATCTTTGGGTCATTGCTAAGTACAGTTTTCCTTCCTCTCTTCCTTCTTCCATTTTCATTCATCCTATTCATGCTCTTCCTCTTTCTTTGTTCTCTATGTTTTTCTTTTGGTTACTGATAAGATTTAATTTGAAGAAATAATTTCCTCTTTTCTAATAAATAGTCTTTCAGAAATTATTAGTCATGAACATCTTCAAACTGGAAAATTATCATTTCTAATACAGTAAACCAGGAAGAGAGATCTAAACTGAAAGCAATCTCATCAGGTAGACATTGGAAAAACCCTAGAAATAGAAAAAGTGCTTCTGACTTATGAAGATGTCTTTCTCTTATGGACTACTGTCTATAAATAAACCTTTGTTCATTCTGGGTAGTAAAGGAAATGACATCCTTATTGAAGGCACTTTATGACAGACTGGAAAAAGTGGGGTCAAGACACATGAGGGGACAAACAGCTGTGTCGTTCCTCTCCCCTGCTGTTACTTACTCGGATGTTCCCAGGGGAGTATGTGAACGTGGGTAGGACTTGCTATAGGAAGGCATAAGAAACACAGGTTAAATTATAAAGGAGAGATTAGGGTTATAGTGACAAGCCTTGCTTTCTTAGGTAATGTTACCAGGCTTATACAACAGGATATCATAAACTAGCCACTGAGGGCAAACTAATGATTTGACAAATTCACCGAGGATTACATCCTGCTAATCAGAGGCACATTTTCATGCTATAATCAGAGCATTTCTCTGAACATGTAGAGACACGTAACTGCCCATTTGTCAATATCTATGCTGCAGTAATGTTTTCAGCACCAAGGGCAGGAAGAGCCAAGCTTAAACCCTGCTATTGTCAATTCCCAGCACTGCTAATGGTGTCCATTTTTGTCTAAAACGGTTGCTTATTTTACAATGAGTGCAATGCAGAAGAGTTTTCTTAGAATATGTTTAAATTATTCCTAATCCAGAGTATGTCACAGAACAGTCTTTTTTCCCAAAGAAAGGTTTTACTCAGTGGAACACAGTCTGTGTCATCAAGTCTTAAAGGAAACAATGTGAAACAATTAACATTGTCATTTCTTCTGGTTAAATTCTACTGTGCCTTCATTGGAGGAAGGGGTCCTTAATGTTCTCAGGAAATCATCTGAGTAATGTTATCATTCTAACAAACCGGAAATCTTATTTTCTTTATAACTATGTGATTGTATACTAAACAAAGTTGAAGAAATGCCTTTTCAGTCTTTTTCTCCCCCAGTGCAGAGGCTGCTATGGAGTTGAGATAGTGGAGATTCTTGTCTTCTGGGTTGGTACTCATTTACATTTATTTGTTCTGTGAGACTGAGATCAGATCATGAAGGCTCCCTGGCTAAAAAAAATGTGCTATTTGTTATCCAAATAGGTTTCAGATATGGGTAAGATTCTTCCATTATCATTGTGATACGCTGACCCATCAGGGCATGGCTTTTGGAGCTGAATCAAAGTTGTTCCTTTTTGTTTAGGTATTGGTGGGGGTTAGCCAGGAAATTTCGTCTTGTAAAATCTCAGCTAGTAACAAGACAGAAGTGTAACACACATAGCTGCACTTTATGTATCCTCAATAGACAAATCCTTTCCTTGATAAGGAATTATTAAAGTGCACAGAATTCATAAACATTGCAGGAGGTTGTCTATACAATACAAAACTCAAACAGCAAAATACCAAATTGTAAAATATCAAATTGGGGAGAATTTATATTTTCATTCTTGAGACATGTTGTCAATTTATGAGTGATCATAGCTTTTGGCTAGCAGGTCTAGGACACACAGCTTTTTTTTGTGATGCAGCTTCATAAACAGTATTTGCCTAAGCATTGAGAACAAGAATATATGTATCTACCAATATTTGTGCTATCACACAAAGCCCTTGCTTGCAAGACTACAATTGGAGTTATTACTTCAAGCAAAACAAGAGTGCTTTCTTAAAAGGATCATTATAAACACATTTTTTGTTTTGTTGTTTTGTTTTGTTTTGTTTTGAAAAGAACACTAAAGACACTCCCTGGAAGAGCTGTTAAATATTTTTTAAAACTATAATGAGGAAATCCTTCTCCTCTCACTAAGGAAATCCAAATCCCAGGGAGAAAGGTCCACCTAGCAGAGACCAGATCTTTGATGGTACTCCAGTAGAGGCTGTGGGGAGAAGGTTGTCTGGGTTTTGTAGAATTCTCAAATTCTCACTATTTCCTCTATTTTTGTTTAGAAACATAAATATGAACATCTCTGTTATTATTATTCATCTCTGTAACTTCATATTTCACTAATAACATTATAACATTGGTAATATTTTCATCCTTAATTACTATGTCAGCTGTTTAAGAATCTCAGTACTTTAAATGTCTAATCTTTCTACTCTAATTCAATGTACAATGCATATTCTGCTCATTTTAAAATATACAACAGGTGTACCTCAGTATCTGAGAACAGAGACCTTATAACTCATATATATATTTGCAGCTGAGGATAATTATTTAAGTGCATTTATGGTGTAATGCTAACATATAATCTATGTGCTGCCTCCCATACACTATTAAACACTATTCACCATCTCTGGAGTACTGATATACATAATATAATTTAAATGCTAAGAAATACTTGCTATACTGTATTGTTTCTAAATGAGTAATAAGAAAATTATCTGCACATACTCAATGCAGATTCATTGTCTTGAATATTTTGAACTGTAGCTGGTAGAAACTGGAATAGAAATGGAGCCATGTATACCAAAAGCTGTCTACCTTCTGAGTCCTGGAGGAAGCTACTGTAGGTTTCCCGAAGACCATGATCCCTTCTCCATGAACACTTTGATATAGAGCTGGAAATATGTATCCTTCTTAGAATGTTTTGCAGATAAGGTTTTATGTAGCCAGGTTCAAGCTCAAAATTCATATTAAAAATCCATTGGGAAGCTTTGGGAAGAACTTTGTTTCCAAAACGGAAATAGAGAAAGTAGAAGCAGATGCTTCTCATGTTTCTTTATCTTGAGCACAGAAGTAGCTCCTGGAGTAAAAGTGAAAAGTTAGCCTTGGGGGAAAAGCCCAGGTACTGACTTCTATTCATCCGCACATCTTAGTCTGGCACTGTTAGGGCTAGAGAGTTTCCATCTAGCCTCGGGTTTCTTGCAATAGAGTAAAACCACTTCTTTATGTCTTTGAGTCCTATATTGGTCAAATATGCTGTCATTTAGACCTTAGAGACTTTCCAGCTGATGTGATGATTTCAATCATTTCTATCATTTACCTTTGCGTCATTCACATAACAGTGGCCCCAGCAGTCTTGGCTGTGAGCTTTGACCTTGTACCATGAAAAAAAGGTATAATCCATGCTTTTGAAGGGAAAACTCCTGTGCAGATTATTTAATCACTGGCTTTCTTAGTTATTTCTTTTTCTTTTTTCTTTTTTTTTTATTGCTCTGACAGGCCATCATGAGCAAGGCAACTTTTAAAACAAAGCATTTTATTTGGGGGAATCATGGCTCCAAACAGTTAGAAGTCATGATCATTATGATGGGGAACATTTCAGTAGATAGGCAGGAACAGCAGTGGAGCAGAGGTAAAAGCTTACATTTCAGTCCACATATTGGAAAGAGAGAGAGAGAGAGAGAGAGAGAGAGAGAGAGAGAGAGAGAGAGAAAGAGAGAAAGAGAGAGGAGAGAAGGGCAAGGGAGATTGGGATTGGGCTTGGGCTTTTGAAATGTCAAAACCCATAGCCCAGAGAAACACCTCCTCCAACAAAGCCACACCTCATCCTTTCTAAACAGTCCACCAACTGGGAAACAAACATTCAGATATATCAACCTAAAGGGGCCATTGGCAGTCAACCCACTAGAGTGATGTTTTGTAGAAAATAGAATTATGTTCACAAAACTCAGAAAACATAAAATTAGATATAATTAATCTCATATTACATTTAGTAAAATGAAACAACCTAATGATAGCTGTTATAAGTTGTGACTTATAATGAACAACACAATGAGAATGATGTTTATTATATTGGGTCCACTATATAATAGCATCATTTTAAAACGGGTATGAAATGAACTTATGTGTGTACAGGCATGTGTGTGTATGTGTGTGTGTGTGTGTGTGTGTGTGTGTGTGTGTGTGTGTGTGTGTGTGTGTATCATATACACATTGGAAGACTGAAGTTAATATTTCTTAATATTTCTAAATCAGGTTTTTGTGGTACTGGAAATGTCACAATATTGTTCCATGATTCTTTATTCTAGAGGGCTCCCCCCTGCCCCAAACATTTAGAAGTAATTCTAGACTCCCTTCACTGGTAAAGATTATATTTCTAGCAACAACACTCTGAAATATGAGGCCCCAAAGTCTTTATGAATGAGTGAACTAAAAACTCTCCCACTGTTGAAAATTACTGGCCAAGAAGACCTGTACAAAGTTATTCAGGAAGTGTGACAAAATTAAAATCACAATCTCTACCAATTGCTACCCTCTTCTTGTTTGCTTTTGTTTTGTTTACTCCCTTGGGGAATCTGAACTTGAAAGTTAGATTTCCTAGTTACCAATGCACTTTAACTCAGATAGAGATGATTTAAAACATGCATTTTCCAGCAATAAAATCAAATCACCCTTCCTATAAATGATGTCTGAGAAAAGCTAGAGTGAGGTGTTATTCCTTCAGACTCATTTTCTTTCTGATGCTGTCTGTAGTTACAATATCTGCCCCAGGTGATGGGGTTGAGTTTCTTCTAAATAAGAAGAATTTAAACAACTTTATACAGCAGAGTACAACTCCTAAGATTGACTTAGTTTGGGGTTGGCTTGTATTATATTGTAATTCAAGGAAAATATTTTTATTGTAAAGGGCAAAACAAATATTTCAGGTTTTGTGGAACATATGGTCTCTATCACACTATTCGGCTTCTCTGCAGCTGGCAGGCAACCTTCAATAATGCACAAATGAATGAGTGCATCCGTGATTCAATGAAATCTTGTTTACAAAACCAGGTTAGACTTAGCCCATGGGCCATAGTTTGCCAATGCCCGCTCTAGCTTATTTATTTAACTCTCTTTATTTACCAAATCTTTCTTCTACCTTTTCTAGGATTCGAAATGAAGCTCACAATCTCAGAAGGACAGGATATACAGCTTCCATCTCTTTAATTTAAACTAATGTCTAAATTCTGGTGAGTCACAGAAACTAAAGCTCAGCCCACTCAGATAAAGTTTATAGTCATAATCAGTTTAACATTATGCTATCAATCTTAAGGCTCTATTGACACAGGTGGTTTGTTAAAGATAAAGAAAAATATATCAGCCCAACAATGTGACTTTTTAGTTTAACCCTTGGCTGCCTTCAAATATTCAATCCTTATTTTTAGCATCTAAAGTCCTAGGACTACAAAAGTACTGTTCTCGGTATAGCACCTATGTATATGTGTGGTGTGTGCATGCCCACATGCATTCATTTTGAGTGTATGTGCATACACATTCATCTGAAGTGCTGTACTTGGGGATTTATTTACACATCCTAGCACATACAATATACTGCGATATACAGCAACCACTTTCAAATAGAAACCAGTCAATATGTATATTATCTAACACTGTCATGGCCAGGCATCTTATAACTAAAGATAGCTCCTTATATATGAGAGCCCACAGGAATTATTAAACTATCTTGACCTAAGGCTTTCTGTTTCTTCCCACAGAAACCCATGTGAAGTTCCTGCCTGAAGCTCTTTCTTTGTCTCCTGAGCAGTACAGGTACTCCCAAAGACAGGCTATGTTTGAGTTGCTTGAGAGTTGTGATAACAATGAACTCTTTCCTGTCTCTGGATCTGTTGACTGTATCCTACCAAAATAAGAAAGATAATATACATATAACAAAACCTGTATTAAAACATGAAGTACACTGTAGACTAACAAGCAAAAACCAGAATAAATATCTGTGAGCAGATGAAAACACAGAACCAGGTAGCTAGCTGCTCCTTCACTGTGATACCTGGTACCCAGGTTCTCCTAACACACACACACACACACACACACACACACACACACACAGAGAGAGAGAGAGAGAGAGAGAGAGAGAGAGAGAGAGAGAGAGAGAGAGAGAGAGAGAGATACTTCTTGAGGGATGTTCCTGGAGTCCTAGGAATTAAGTGGAAATGTCTGTCCTTCATTCTGGATTTTATTGCACTGTTCCTGTTTCTTACATCATCCCCAGTCTCTCTCTAGCCCACCAGTGCTGCATGCTAGAGAATTTTAAGTCTGTAAAAACAGACTTAGAACCCCTAAAATTCCTGCAGAATTATAGACTCTTTTTACATAATATAAATTTTCTCTTTTAATTTTTTCCATTACAAACATAGCTATTAAGACAACTATATGAAGATACAAAAATGTCAGTCCTTTAACATGTATAAGTAAAGTGGCTTCTAGAGTAAAGATATAGCATAAGAAACTAACAAATCCAATGTCTTTGTATGTAGTGAAATGTGAATTAACTAAGACCTGAGGGCTGCACACAGAAGGACAACCTATCTCCCAGGCATTTGTTCTTCATTCATTCCTAAGTTCAATAAATATTTATTGCTCGTTTCCTATGTGCCAAGAACAAATCTATTCACTGGGATACATTAGTGAACAAAAGAGACAAAATCAACTACAATCCATACAAAATAATGGCAGGAAATAAGTACTTAGTAGCTAACAATTTAATGGTGCTTATTGTGTGTCAAGCATCAATCAACTTGCTACAATATTCCAATGAGACACTTCCTATTGTTTCAATCCCTATTTTGTAGATAATGTTTAGCAATTTGCCCTAGATTTGGTGAGCTAGCACAAGACCAAGCCAAAACTTGATCCAGGCAGATGGGATCCAGAGTCCATCTCTCAACAACTCAGTCTTCTGTTTCAGGTTATGAAGTAAGTTACAGAGGGTGTTAAAAGGCATTAAACTAAAACATGACCTCCTGAGTTTGATTCCCAAAATGCACGTAAAGGTAGGAGAGAATGGACTCCATAAGGTTTTCTTCTTATCCCTTTCCCCTACTCCCTCCACAAAACATTAATACTATTAATAGTAACAACCAATATAAACGTAATTTTAAAAATCATTTGTTTGTTCACATAGCATCATAATACTGCACCCCAACTTGGCCTTTAACTCTAAATTCTCACAACTAAGTTCCTGAGATTTTAGACATGTGCCAGTGAACCTAGATTAAAAGCAGAGCTTCTGATGTGAAAAAATAAGTAGAAAAAAAGGGATAGAACATAGAAGAGATTGTGCACATGATAGAATGATCAGAAAAGACTTGATCTGAAGAGTCTCCAACCCTATAGGTGGAAGAAAAATATGAACTAACCAATACCCCCAGAGCTCTCGTGTCTCTAGCTGCGTATGTAGCAGAAGATGGCCTAGTTGGCCATCATTGGGAAGAAAGGCTGCTTGGTCATGCAAACCTTATATCCCCCAGTACAGGGGAATGCCAGGGCCATGATGTGGGAGTGGGTAGGTAGGGGAGTTGGGTGGGGGATTGGGGAGGATATAGGGGGACTTTCGGGATAGATTTGAAATGTA
The DNA here is from genome assembly GCA_902729485.2 of Mus minutoides. NCBI lineage: Eukaryota > Metazoa > Chordata > Mammalia > Rodentia > Muridae > Mus > Mus minutoides. The sequence goes on along the minus strand of LR751639.1, from coordinate 22,127 downwards.
AATGAAGAAAATATCTAATAAAAATTGGAAAAAAATTATTAGAGTAAAGATAGAAGAGAAAGGAGAGAAAGGGTAAAATTGTCTGGGAACAAATTTATGCAGAGGAAATGGCAATTGCAATGTCCTGAAACAGGATTGTTTCTGACCCTCCCAGGAATCACTTTTTATATTACCTCACCAAAGAACACATGTATTTATCAAAAAAGCACTCATATTTAAGAAAATACAAAGCTTTCAAAATGGTTAGCAATGCATACTTTCTTTAAACTTTAATTAAATTATTTTATTTATACTTCAAATGTTTTTACCCTTCCCTGTCTTTCCTCCCTTCTTCACCTCATCCCTCCTCCCCTTTGCTTCTGAGAGGGTGCTCCCCCACCAACCCAATCCTACCTCACTATACCAGCATCTCCCTTTCCTGGGGCATCAGTTTTCTAAAGGATTAGGCACACCCCTTCCCAGTGAGGCCAGACAAGGCAGTCCTCTGCTACATATATGCCAGGGTTGGGGCAAAAACCAGCCTATGTATGCTCTTTGGTTGGTGGCTTAGTCTCTGGGAGCTCTAAGGGTTCCAGGTTACTTGATATTGTTGTTCTTCCTGTGGGGTCCCAATTCTCTTCAATCTTTCCCCAAACTCTTCCTTTGGGGTCCCAGACCTCAGTCTGGCTCTAAGTATGTATATCTGTCTCAGTCAGCTACTAGTAGAGGCCCTCAGAGGGCTGCCCGCTCCTTGCCGGCAGGTCTAGGTGAGAGGAGAGAGGCGCCAGTCCTGCTAGGGTCTCTCTGGAGCTGAGCGGCATGGCAAGTGTCACCAGCCCAAAAGAAACACCATACTGGGAGTCTTGTTGAATCAGGAACTCAAATTTATATCATCAGCCTCTCACTTATATAAGTTTGGAATATAGGGAGGGGGATTTTTAGTGGGCTAGGATGACGTATAGGAGGTGGGGAAGAGTAACGGAGGGTATGGAGTGACTGACAGGGCCAATGGCAAAGCTCTACCTCAGCAACAGGAGGGTCAGAGGCAGGGCTAAGGAGGTCTTGCTGAGTCACCCCTGATATAGAAGTGACTCAGACAGGTCTCAAAACTTGAGCCAGGCTTAGGCTCTCCCACAAGGCTACAGAAACTCGAGCTAAAATGGGGCCCAGCAGAGGACAGCCATGCTAAACTCCTGCCTGCAAGCCTGCCATGGCATCAGTAATAGTATCAGGGTTTGGTGCCTGTGCGTTAGGATGGATCCCAAATAGGATCAGTCACTAGAGAGTCTTTCCTTCAGTCTCTGCTTCATTTTTCTTCCTACATTTCTTTTAGACATGAACAATTATGATTCAAAAATTTTGAAGATGGGTAGGTGCCTCAACTGGCAACATGGAGGTGAACTCTTCAGGTTCCATCTCCCCACTTTTGGACATTTTGGCTAAGGTAAACCCCCTTGGGTCCTGTAAATCTCTCATATTCCAGGGTTCTGGGACTTTCTAGAGGTTCACCCCGCATGCCCCACAGCCACATATTTCCATTGATTCTCCTAGCCCTTTGGGCTTCTCTCCTGTTTTACTCCATACCTGATTCTACCTCCCCCCCCCCCTTTTTAAATTTATTTCTTTTACTAGATACTTTCTTCATTTACATTTCAAATGCTATGCCCAAAGTCCCTTATACCCTCCCCTGCCCTGTACCCCAACCCACCCACTCCCACTTCCTGGCCCTGGCATTCCCCTGTACTGGGGCATATGATCTTCGCAAGACCAAGGGCCTCTCCTCCCATAGGAGGAACAACAATATGAAATAACCAGTACCCCCCAGACCTGTATCTCTAGTTGCATATGTAGCAGAGGATGGCCTAGTCTACCTCCCTTTTGACCCTCTCCCTCCTCTCTCCTACCCAGGTCCCTGTGTTCCTCTGCCTCTAGTTATTATTTTGTTCCCTGTTCTAAGTGGGATTGAAGTATCCACACTTCTGCCTTCCATCTTGTTAAGCTTTCTATGATCTGTGAGTTGTATCATGGGTATTCAGTAATTTTTGGCTAATATCCACTTACCAGTGAGTATATACCATGCATGTCCTTTTGGGTCTGGGTTAACTCACTCAGGATGATATTTTCTAGTTCCATCCATTTGCCTGACAAATTCATGATGTCCTTGTTTTTAATAGCTGAATAGTATTTCATTGTGAATAGTATTCCATTCCAGTGAACTACATTTCCTGTATCCATCTTTTGGTTGATGGACATCTGCATTGTTTGCAGATTCTAGTCCTTACAAATAAGGCTGCTATGAACATAGTGGAACACATGTCCTTGTGCTATGGTAAAGCATCGTTTGGGTATATGCCCAGGAGTGGTAGATCTGGTTCTTCAGGTAGCACTGTTTCCAATTTTTCTGAGGAACCACTAGATTGATTTCCAGAATTGTTGTACCAGTTTATAATCCCAACAATAATTTCAAATTTTTATCTTTTTTTTTCTTTGACAAACAAAGGAAAAGAGGGATGTGGTAGTTCACACCTTTAACTCTAAGACACTTACAAAGTTGATGGAGGAAGTTTTTAAGTTTGAGAATAGCTTAGGGTATATAGTAAAGCCCTGCCTCATAAAAGCAAACAAAACGAAAATGGTCAATGGGTATGACAAACTAGAGTTAAAAAGAAAGAGGGAGAGACAGCAATAGACATTCTGCTCAGTCTTTTATATCATTTAGACCACAAGACATTGATGAAACTTTACAGAGAACTTTAGAATATCGCTTGTCAAGAGAAGAGTGAGCACCCTTGTTAGCCTTTCTAACAAATAATCTAAAACTTGTGACATAACAGCATACCCCTCTTTGGAACTCAGGCACCTGATAAGTGGTCTACATAAAGGTTCCCCACTTCCCCCAGGAAAAGAAAAAAATGACAGATCTCTCGGCTTAGGGGAATTAAGTAGTATTTGTTGTATCATTTGTTTTCTTCTTGCCCCTCTCCCCCAAGCTTGTCACTAACCATCTGATATTGTTCCAGATTTACAGGAATTAGCATTTAAAGAACTTGCAGCAGAGTCTCCCCAGCCAGGTCCTGGCAGCCCTGCCTGGGTGTGTGCATGCCTGGCTGCTTTGCTCTGCTCTCTAACAGATGGCTTGTTTCTAAGGACCACCTCCTTTGTTTTCTTTCAAGTTTTCTTTGGATTGTAAATAGAATAGGGGTCCTGGCAGCGCTGTTTTCAGCCTCTTCTGTCCTGGAAGACATTCATCAGGGTCTAATGAGGAGATGTCTTTGACGCAGACCTGGATTCCAGCCTTTACACTTAACCAGTGATGCAATTTATAAAAGCAAGCTCTGTATCCTCCTCAAGACTTATTTTAAATAGGAAAAAGAAATTCTGTTCACAGAAATTCCATAGGCCTTGTTAGAATAAAGTTGGGCTGAAGTGTATTAAAAACTGAGGTCTTCAGTAATAAAAGACTTTGCTGTTGTCCTGCTGTTTTTCATACCTTTTTATTCAAGAATAATTCTTAATTATTTTCTCGCGTCTAACTGCCTGAATTCCCTTAAACTTCTATTTCCTTATCCATTAAGTATTTAAACTGTAGTCCTTCACACATGACATGTCAAAAAATTGTATTCTATTGAATTAATGCATTTACCTAAATACCTTAATAGTAAGGCCTAACTTCTCTCCCTGTCTTTACCTCATGTATATGTACTCTTAGGTTACACTGGCCTGGCTCACTTTGACAGAGTACAAGGATGCCAGCAGTCAGCTGGAGTTTATCCAAGTCTCTGACTATACTTACTTGGTCACACTGCTCCCATCTGCCAGTACCAAACAGATGAATCACAAGCAGCTGGTTCAGCTGAACAGAAGGAATGTGTATGCATTTGTGGGGAGTATGGAATCCGTGAATCCATGCTGAGCATGGCTGCAGAAAGTTAGAGTAGCATAACAAAGAAGCAGTAACCAAGGAGACACAAAAATGACCTAGTCTGAGTTAGTTGGAAATTACAGTAAAACTTACTGTGGAGTCAGTTTTCTTTGGCTTGTTGGACTTACTTCATAAGTAGGTAATGCATAATGAATCACACACACACACACACACACACACACACACACACACACACACACACCCCGTTGTATTTAAATAAGACTATGAAGACTATCCAAAAAGAATAATTTTTTGTCTAGGGAGAGAATTCAGTGGGTATTCAGTGGATAAAGCCCGTGCAATAGGAACATGAGGACTTGAGTTGAAATCACCAGAGCCTACACAAAGCTAAATATGAGAGCAAATATCTGTAACCTCAGCAAAATGGGAATAGAGGCAGGAGAATACCCAGAAACTTGGGCCAAAAATTTGGCATATGCAGCAGCAAATAACAAAAAGCGATGATCTCAAACAGGGTGGAAGGCAAACTTTCTGGACTTTATTCTGTCCTGTATCTAATATCTTTTTTGTTGTTGTTGTTGTTATTGTTCAATATAACATTGTTATGTATTTTCCAAGATACTCAGTAATCTTCTCCCTTCTTTTTGAGAGCAATCTTACTGAAGTCAGAGGTTTCAGAGTTTATAGAGCATTTCTAGTCCCAGCTCCACATTTTGATCTAAGTAAGTCCTTGATGCTGCTTTTACATCTGAACATCACTTTAGTGATTTAAATCTATCTAAATGGGAGCATTGTGTCTTCTGAAACGTGGGAAAGACAAAAAAAAAAAAAAAAAAAAAAGCCAAGTACTTTGAATTGACAATCTATGGTCAAATCTACTTGCACAATGGGCCTATTAGAGGCAAATGCTTAGAGGAGGTTTGGGGACAAAATGTTGATTTATTGGGGATGAGTAATTATGGGAGCTAGCAGAAAGAAAGTAGATAGAGGGAAGTGTGTTAAATTTTGGTTCAGTGACAGGAGTAGAAAGGTATCAGAAGGAAGTATTATAAGGTATGCCCTTAGATGGGCCCAGATTGCTAGACCTGGGGCAGAGGTGTCAGCTGTGATCCTGGGTGAGAGCAACACTTGGTATGTGAAGACTATCTACAAATTACCTACAACTGAATGCTATGGAAGGATGACACTTTCCAGTGCTGAGAAACAAACACCTTGGAAGAAAAGTTTGTATAGAATGTTTCCTCATTGACAAATAGACTTCTCAGAAATAGAAATTGTATGGATGCATTTCACAGTGTATACTGGTAGATTTGCCTCCAGACTTTATTTTCGTTCTATGTTTGCAGTATTAACTCTACTGTGGAATTTACATGAACATCTCTAGGTATTTTGCTTGCTCCCTCTCCATCTCTCTTTGTCAAAGTCTCACTATATAACTCTGGCTGCCCTTGAACTCACAGTATCTGTCTGCCTGTGTCTCCTGAGTGATGGGGTTACAGATGTGCCCAACCATGTCCAACTAGATGTCATTTCCATCAAAGCTAACGCTTCCTTCTTGTGCACAGGTCAGTTATCCCTTTCTTAAAGCATGTAATAAACAAGTACTAACCTGGGAACCCTCAGCCTTAGCTACTTGATCACAGGAACTAGTTCAATTCTTGCAGCCACAGTTGCAGAAAAGGTTGCTTTTATTTCAGATGATAGCATTTCTTGCCAAGCATTTCCTTTACTCAGTGTGACTGCCCCCATATATCAGATACTAACAAAAGAGAAGGGACTCATAGCCCATCCTGATACGGACTTCATGGAGCATCGTCAGTTAGCAGAACAATGAGAAATGGATTAGAGCTATAAAAAGTCGTCAGACACTGCCCTTCCTGACACATTTAGGAGGAAGCAATGGCTATCTTGTGTCTACTTTCCTTTCCTCCCTCCCATCTCTCTATACCCCCTTCCCCAGTCCCTCTTTCCAATTTCAATGAAATGCCTTTCCTTTCTTGATTTGCTTTCTTCAATTTCTTTTATAAGTATCTGTATATTGTTGTTCCTCAAGGGAATGAAGAAGGTGGACACATTGGTTGGATTGATGACATGAAGTACAACTGAGGTCACTCTTCTGAAGAGTCCCCGAAAGTCTTGGTATATCTATTGATCCATTGAGGTTTGCCTGGCTTCCTTGAATGACTTTATGGAATATTCAGTATTGTCTGAAGATTTCTTCCTCCTGGGATTTCATGTATGTACTGACCAAATTTATTATAGCTCAAACAGAATTATCACCAAACAGTCGTGAAAACTTGACCTAGATGTCTTTCCAGAACATCTGAACAAAATGATGTCATCAAGTCTTGGAGCTTTTGTTTTTTGTTTGTTTGTTTGGTTGGTTTGGTTTTTTTTTTTCTATTTCTGACTTGTGATTAATGTTCATTGGTGATTTCAAATATCCATTTCAGGAGTTCAAGTGGCATGTACATTGGTGTCTGTTTTGACAGTAAGCTGCCAGGGTGTGAGACAAATTGAGAGCAGTACTGGGTGACTTTTTCAGGCTTAGCATCAGGATGAGAGAGCTCATGTAAGCCCTTGTTTATTATTCTAGATTTGACCTGTATCCTGGTCTGACTTCACTCTAGAATCAACCATAGCATGGTACCTCCAAATATCATCCACTTCTTTGAATGCTTACATTGGTGCACAGATATATATTTTTTGGTAGAGTAACCAAATCATACTAAGCTTACGTGCTCTGCTACATTCAGATTTTCTCCCTAACCTTGTACAGATAGTGAAGCCCATAAAATGAGTATTTATCATTAATATCATTATTGATCATATGTCAGCCTCAGTTCTGAAAGTTCTGTAAGCAGACACATGTTAATTATATGATCGCTACAGTTACATTAGGTACTATTATCACCAGTTTACTAACAAGAAAATTGATTCAGAAGTTTAAGCAACTTTTTAAGTAGCATTAGGTAAAAAGGGTAAAGCTAAACGTAAAATCTGTTATTTGTAGCACTGAACCTCATGCTCATCCAGCTAGGAAATGGCAGAGCATGAAAGTAAAACCAGGCCTTTGAGCTTCTAGCAAGCTCTACAGCACTGGGATTTAGAAAAACTCCAAATAAATCCTAAGGAGATGATAGATAGAAGGTGAACACAAGACCAGATGCACATAAAACTACAGGAGAAAAGTGAAGGAACCAACACATGTCTCTGAAGTAGCTATGTAACCTTGTTGGAAAGAATGCTTGCTCACAAGGAAAGAAATATCTAATTTCCAAAGGTAGGCTGGACAGCCTGTCTTTCTTTCTGCTACTGCTCTTCTTTCATGCCTCCCTCTCCTCCTTCTCCTCCCCTTCCTCCCCCTCCCCCTCCCCGTCCTCCTCCTCTTCCACCCCCATCCTCCTCCATCTCTCCCTCCTGTCCTCATTAAAACCTTCATGTATAAACACCCCCACTCCCTGGCCCCAGTATCTAGGTCCTGGCATTCTCTTGAGATTTAGCTATTTGATTTGGTTCTAAGGCGAACAACAAGTCTCAATATTTTTCATCTTCACAGCTTCTGCTTTCATGTCCCAAATGCTCTGCAGTCTGCAGAAGAATGGAAGAGAAGAGAGCCTTGCTTTGCCTTGTTTTATTTCCTCAAGAGATACAACCATAAAAACAAAGCAAACAAATATAACTACTATTTATTAAAATTCCCAGGAAATTTCTTTCTAAAATTTCTCATTTACATTGGGAATGCATTCCTATTAATAACAGATCCAAAGCATCCATCACAGAGCTGTGCAGAAAGTGATTGGGAGCAAATCCCTTTTGCTGCAGTCATCCAGTGTGATTTTGAAGAACTTTATCTCTACCATTAGCAGCAAGGGCTTTTCTGGCCAAGCATATTCTATGCTAATACACAAGACAGGCTATAGCAGTAATGTATGATCCAATCTGGAAATAAACCACACACTCTACTTTGTGTGATCCTACCTTTTATTAGTAGTGTGTCCATGAGGGTATGAGTAACATTGAACAGCTATAGATAAGAAGAAAAGAGTTGTTATTGCTATTTTTCTTCACAAGGACCCTTCCCTCTCAAAGCACACTGCACTATGATCTCTGGCCACCCTAGCTTTCTGTCTTCTGTATTACACTGCAACTACAACAGATTGATATATACTTCCCCTGCCTTTGGAGAGATACCCACTAATCCTTCCTTTGCTGTCCCAGCACAAATGCTCAAAAGCAATAGCAGGAAGAGTTAAAGTCCATGTAATTGTTTTCAATCAATTCATCATGAAACTACAGCCTAGAACATCAGAAGTTCAAAATGAAACAAAATATAGAAACAAAAAATCCCAGCCCAGATCAAACCAAATCAACAGGCACTTGTATCTTTTGAGTTAAAGAAATTCACAATGCAATTTGCCATGTTCCTGTTTTATTTGTTTGTTTTTATTAGATATTTTCTTCATTTACATTTCAGATGTTATTCTCTTTCCTAGTTTCTCCTCTGAAAAACCCCTATTCCCTCCCCACTCCTCATGCTCTCCAACGCACCCACTCCCTCTTCCCGGCCCTGGCATAACACTATACTGGGCCATAGAACCTTTTCAGGAACAAGGGCATATCCTTCCATTGAAGACCACCTAGGCCATCCTCTGCTACATATACAGCTAGAGCCATGACTCTTACTCATTTCTTTTCTTGGGTTGGTGATTTAGTCCCCCAGAGCTCTGGGGGTACTAGTTAATTCATATTGTTGTTCCTCCTATGGGGCTACAAACCCCTTCAGCTCCTTGGGTCCTTCCTCCAGCTCTTTCATTGGGGACCCTGTGCTCAGTCCAATGGAGGGCTATGAGCATCCACTTCTGTATTTTCCAGGCACTGGCACAGACTCTCAGGAGACAGCCATATCAAGCTCCTGTTAGCAAGCTCTTGTTAACATCCACAATAGTATCTGGCTTTGGTGGTTATTTATTGGATGGATCCCCAGGTGGGGCAGTCTCTGAATGACCATTCCTTCAGTCTCTGTTTCATGTTTTGTCTCTGTAACTCCTTCCATGGTTATCTTGTTCGCTCTTCTAAGAATGCTCCACATGTTGGTCTTCCTTCTTCAAGAGTTTCATGTGTTTTGTGAATTGTATCTTCAGGATTCTGAGCTTATGGGCTAATATTCACTTATCAGTGAGTGAATATCATGTGTGTTCTTTTGTGATTGGGATACCTCATTCAGGATGATATCCTCCAGATCCATCCTTTTGCCTAAGAATTTCATAAATTTGTTGTTTTTAATATCTGAGTAGTACTCTATTGTGTAAATGTACCAAATTTTCTCTATCCATTCCTCTGTTGAGGGACATCTGGGTTCTTTCTAGCTTCTGGCTATTATAAATAAGGCTACTATGAACATAGTGGAGCATGTGTCCTTATTACATGTTGGAGCATCTTCTGGTTATATGCCAAGGAGTGGTATTGCTAGATCCTCAGGTAGTAGTATGTCCAGTTTTCTGAGGAACTGCCAGACTGATTTCCAGAGTAGATGTACCAGCTTGCAATCCCACCAGCAATGGAGGAGTGTTCCTCTTTCTCCACATCCTTGACAGCATCTGCTATCACCCAAGTTTTTGATCTTAGACATTCTGACTGATGTGAGGTGGCATCTCAGTACTGTTTTGATTTTCATTTCCCTGATGTCTAAGGATATTTGCCATACCCACTCCAGTAAAAACTACGTTGCAGGATCCAAAGCTTGAACACAGTCCCAATGAAAAAAGTTTAATGGAAACTTAGTCTCCTGGAGCCTTGGCATCCTGTAGCATGAATGCTCCAAACTTGTCCATGCTTGAGTCGATGAACGGATCTATGTGCTTTCCTTCAATATTGTTTTATTATAAATGCCTCTAAGGAATTATTTTTAACATATAGCTAAGTTAGATTAGCCTCCACCAGTGTTCCAATATCCTAGGAAGTTGTTGAGCCAGCCTTGGGGCTTGATTTTTGTAAGAATGCTACTCATTCAGACAAAACGCCTCCAGTGTTGACAGAGAGACAGTGATAGAAATCAAGCATTACAATTTACTGGAATAGAGCTAGAAATCTCAGGGCTAGTTTACTAAGTATGCTTAGAAAAACAGCTGAGTCACTCCCATACATAGGAATTTACAATAGCCTAGGAAGAAGGAAGGTTGTGGTCTAACAAGGAACTAGAATAAATACTTATAACAATAGCGGAATCACTCCCATACAGAGTAATTTACAATAGCCTAAGGCAAAGATGGATTATACAATAAACTAGAATTATAACTATGGCAAGGGCATGAAGCCCTTGCCCCTGGCTTCTAGGAATAAGCTGACCTTAGGTGGGGCTTCTTTTGATCCCAGTTGTAAACACTGCCTGGTTCCTGTTTGCTTTTATGTATGTATTTCTCTGTTTTGTGTAATGAGTCCTTTTGCATCTGGTAACCTCAATATACTTTGGATGACATTAATGTATCACTTAACTTCCTTTTCTTCATCTGTAATATAAGTCTGATGCTCACTTTGAGAAATTACATACAAACACAGCACTCTCTCTGTGTCAGTGTCTGTTTGTCACTTTTTGCTGACTCCTTGTTCACCTGAATACTGGGACCCTGGTTTCCTGTGGGTTGAGGGACCAACTGAGTCCAATCCGCAGCAGTTGTTCAACATTTTTTAGGTAATTCTCAGCCATTTAGTATTCCTCAGTTGAGAATTCTTTATTTAGCTCTGTAACCCATTATTAATAGGGATATTTGGTTTTCTGGAGTCTAACTTATTTAGCTCTTTGAATATACTGGATATTAGCCCTCTACTGGATTTAAGATTGGTAAAGATCTTCTCCCAATCTGATGGTTGCATTTTTGTCTTATGCCAACCTTTTTGGTTTTCAATCATAAAAATGTAGCTTTTAGAGACCATGATTTTAGATTCTAGCATTGATGATTCTGTTTGGGGCACAAAGGAACTATAAATGAAACACACTGAAATATACAATTTGAATGTTTTTGAAATTGTAATATCACTCCTTCAACCCCTACCATACTCAATTTCCATGTTCTCTCAAATCACAACCTCTATTTCTTCAGTTATTATTACATATGTGTGTTGCTATGTATATAAATACAACCTGCTGTTTTTGCACAGTCTTAAATGTTGTTATATGTTTGCAAGGATGACCATCTGTTATTATATAACCACTTCATATGTTCTTCATTGGGAAGACTGCTTCTCCAGGTCTCAGCATTTTCTATGTTGCTGTAGTACTTTTTTTCCTTAATAAATCCTTTTTTTTAATCTTTTTTTTCCCATTCTAGTTATTATCGCCTTCCTGATTCACCCTCTGGCTGTTCCTCATATGAATCCTCTACTCCCATCCCATCAGATTTTCCCCTCTCTGGGGCCTCAAGTCTCTCAAGAGTTAGGTGCATCTTCTCTCATTGAGGCTAGACCAGGAAGTTCTCTGCTTTATATGTGTCAGGAGCCTCATATCAGCTGGTGTATATGGCCTGGTTGGTGGCTCAGTGTCTAAGAGATCTCAGGGGTCCAGGTTAGTTGAAACTTCAGGTTTTCCTATGGGATCAACTTCCTCCTCAGCTTCTTCCACGTTTTCCTTAATTAAACCCCAGGGGTCTCTGGCTTCTGTCCATTGCTTCTGTGTAAGTATCTGCATCTGACTCAGGAGCATGTTGGGCCTCACTGAGGGTAGCCATGGTGGTCTGTAAGCATACCATACTATCAGTAATAGTATCTGGCCTTGGAGCCTTCCCTTGAGATGGATTCCAAGTTGGGCTGGTCACTGGAACTGTTTTCCCTCAGTCTCTTCTCAATTTTTGTCCCTGCAGGTCTTTTATACAGGAATAGTTCTGGGTCAGAGTTTTTGACTGTGGGATGGCAACCCCATCCCTCCACTTGATACCTTGTCTTTCTACTGGAGGTGGGCTCTATTATTTCCCTCTCCCCACTGTAAAGCATTTCATTTAAAGTCTTTCCCTTTGAGTCCTGAGAGTCTCTCAACTCACAGGTCTCTGGTACATTCTATGCCCTGCCTTGTACCTCCTGAGTTTCCCTGTTCCCATTCTTTCTGCTAACCATCAGGGCTTCAGTCCTGTTTCCTGCCCATCCCCCAAATACCTAAACATATTCCCCTTTTCTCCTCCTTGTTCCCTCTCTCTCCCAGGTCCTTCACTCCCTGTGTCCCCCTACAACCTGTGATTGCTTTCTTCTCCCTCCCAAGTGGAGGGAGAACTCAAGTTATTATACTCAAGTAAGTCAACAAGCTGAAGGGCCCAAGTGAGGACAACTTTAGTTCTTTGAATGAGGTTAAGGCCCACTGAGTTTTCCCTGTTTTATTTTAGCATACCTCTTAGGGCTGTTCTTATCTGAGTCATGTCTAAGTAGCCATGATGGTGAGACTTCATAAACACAGCCTCTCTAAAATTTCTAGAACATGCAATTCACAGAAAACATCCTGTTCATCTGACTCTTACAATCTTTCTTCCCCTTCTTTTGTCAGAGTTTTGATATAGTTATAGCAGTTAAGACTAAGCTGCATAACTCTGCATTTTGATCTGCATAGTTTTCTAAAATGTTTGATATCTGTTGCAAAGATAAGATTTGTTGATGAGGGGTGAAACCTACATTTACCAATGAGTATAAAGATTGATTTTAGAGTGTAGTTATGGATTATGCTGGTTTAGTATATTAGTGGCTGCAGGTTCTCTTCCAGGATCCATGACTTCACTAGTTTTTTAGATTTTGAGGTATGATTTTTCTCTGGCTGAGTTCAAGTCCAACTAGAAAGCTGTTGGTTACCATGAAGGAATTTCTGCCACTGAATGGTTTGTTGTGCCATGCTGATTGTTGTTACAGTTCATGGGCATTACAGGCATGTAGACCCATTGGTTGTTGTCCTCCTTTGGAAGCATGCATGGTATCTTCTGGTAGCATGAAAGCCAATTCTTAGGAAGTAAGCTCTCTGGTCAGGTCCAGCTTAGGTCATCTAGTTTCTATGTGCAAAATACATGGTGTCTTAAGCAATAGGGACTTCCCTTCCACCCATAAGAGACAACCAAATGCAAAAGTAATAGCCTAAAATACTTCAGAAGTCTCTTGGAGAACTCAGAACTCAAAAGAGGGGCTGTTTATACCTGCCCTTGGTGTTTTCATTCAATAGTCTATGGCTCTGGTGTGGAGTATTTGCCAGACCAGATGGGAAAATTTCATTTAAACTATTTATGTATATGTATGAAACTATTATAGGCTTTTTCAGATAGAGAGTTAATAGTATGATTTCATGTAGCTTTTCAGATATTGTTACTGTTGTTATCTTAGCCTCTTCTTTCCCTTTTCTGTATTTATCTCTCTCCACTTTCCCTAGTTAAAGCTTCTTCTTTTTCCTGGTTTCCCTTAGATCACTTGTACCCTGATATCTCCTTTCTGCTACTCACCTTTCAACAGTGGTTGTCTTCCTTCCTTCCTTCCTTCCTTCCTTCCTTCCTTCCTTCCTTCCTTCCTTCCTTCCTTCCTTCCTTCCTTCCTTCCTCCCTCCTTCCCTCCCTCCCTCCCCCTCTCTCTTTCTTTCTTTTTTGTTGTTGTTCTTTGCTCTTTTTGTTTTGTTCTTTTTGTTTTACAGTGTTCTTTCTTTCTTTCTTTCTTTCTTTCTTTCTTTCTTTCTTTCTTTCTTTCTTTCTTTCTTTCTTTCTTTCTTTCTTTCCTCTAGACAGGGTTTTTCTATGTAGTCCAGGCTGACCTGGAACTTGTTTCCTACAACAGGCTGGTCTTGAACTCAGAGAAATCTTTGTGCCTCTGCCCCCTGAGTACAGGAATTAAAGGCACACCACCAAGGTCTAACTAAATGGCCCACTTTTTTATTCCTCTGGTTTCTGAAGTTACTCCAGGCTAAATACTCTAATCTGAAGTTTGAAGCTACTAATCTCAGATAGGGTGTGTGTGACATTGGTCTCTGTATTTGTTATCTGCATATGATTCTTTCAAGTTCTATCTATTTAGCTCCAAAATGATTTCATACAATTGGATAATACCATTCCATAGAGTATATGTACTATATTTTCATTATTTATTCATCAATTGAATGACATTCTGAATGCTTCCATTTCTTACCTGTTATAAATAGAGCACCAATAAACATGACTAAATATCTGTAGAGTCAGATGTTCAGTCTTTGGGCTTATGTCAAGTTATGGTATAGCTTAGCTGTATGGTATATTTATTTTAAGCTTTCTGATAATTCTCCATACTGCCTTCCAAAGTGGCTACAATAGTTTCTAATTCCCCTGGAGTGAATGATGATACCCTTACCATTGCATCCTCTCTAACTATTGTTTTTGACTGTTTTGTTGATCCTTACCATTATAATTGGAGTGCTATAAAAACCCAAAGGTTTTCTCATTTGCATTTCCTTTATTGCCAGAAACGATGAACATTTTTCAAAACTTTTTTCAGCTATTTTGATTTCTTCTATTCAAAACTCTCTGTTCAGAACCCAAGCCTATTATTTGAGTACGTTATTTTTGTTTTGTTTTTGATTTTTCTGTCTTCTGAGATTTTTTTATATACCCCGCATATTAATTCTCTGCCAGATGTTTTAAAGATTCTTCTCAAAGCTGCGTGTTTCCTCTTCATTCAGTTGATTCAGAATTTCTGTTTTGTTTTGTTTCAAGAGGTACCACTTATAAATAGTTCATCTTAATTCCTGAGCAAATGTAGTCCTATTCAGAAAGTCCTTTCCTATACTTCTGTAGGGCACTGCCTTTTCTTTCTTACAACCATTTTCATGTTTAAAGGGTATTTATATTTTGATCCATTTGGGGTTAGTTTTGTGAAAGATGATAAATACAAATGACATTTCATTTTTCTCTGTGTGGACACCCCAGCTTCCACAGCACTTTCTTTTTCTTTTTTTAAGATTCAAGATTTACTAAATGCTTTAGCATGTTTTTACTACCTTTGACAATTATTAAGTGGCTGTATATATCCATGTTTTGGTCTTTAATTTTGTTCCACTGGTTGATATGTCTGTCTGTGTAGCAGTACCATATTTTTTATTACTATCGCTTTTTATTATATCTTGAAATTTGGAATGATGATTTCCCCAGCAATGTTATTTTTGCTTAAGTTTATTTAATTGTCTATGGTCTCTTGTGGATTAAAATTAATTTTAACCCATTTTTTTTATTTTTGTGAAGAATGAGCAATAGAGGTTTTGACTAAGATTGAACTGAATCTTTAATGGCATGTAGTATCATGTCGTTTTCACAATATCAATTGTATTACCTTGTAAGAATGTGATCTTTCCATTTTCCGCTATCTTTTTCCATCACTTTGTATAGATGATTCCATTTCTTTGTAGAATTCCTTTACTTACTTGTCTAGTTTTATTACTAGATATTTTATTTTCTTCGAAGTGTCTGTGAACATGTGTCCACAATCTCTTTCTCGTGATGTTTCTCGTTGGTTTGAAAAGAGGGTATTCGTTTTTGAAAATTAATTCTATATTCTACCATTTTGCTAAAACTAATGGTCAGTTTTGTTAGACATTTTGGGACCTCAAATATATAACATCATGTTATCTGTAAATAGGGATAGATTGATTTCTTCTCTTCATATTTGTATCCCTTTAATTTTCTTGTCTTTATTACTGTAGCTAGGGCTTGCTTGAAGCAGAAAACTGAAAAATAAAGTTGATATAGATAGCTATGTATCATGCTTGACTTCCATTAGATGACTTCAAGTTTTTGTCCACTTAGGATTATGTTGGCTGTGAGTTTCTCATACATAGCTTTTATTTGGTTGAGGTATACTACTTCTAGTCCTACTTTATCTGGGACTTTTATCAGGGAGGTAGTCAGATTTCTGTCTTAATTAGTGTTTTATTGGCATGAAGAGACATTATGATGAAGGCAAATCTTATAAAGGTAAACATTTAATTGGTGCTGTCTTATAGTTTTAGAGGTTCAGTACACTATCAAACATGGCATTGTGTAGGCAGACAGTTCTGGAGGAGTCAAGAGTTCTACATGTTGATCCACAGGTAGCCAGAAGACTGTCATCTACATTGAATGGAGCCTAAGCACAATCAAATACCTCAAAGCCCACACTCACCGTGACATACTTCCTCCAATAACGCCTCCTAATACAACCATTCGCCATGGGCTAAGCATTCAAACACATTAATGTATGAGGCCAAACCTAATTAAAATACCACAATTATACTAAGGATTTTTTCTGCATCTATTGTGCTTATAATGTGATTTTGACTTTAAGTCTAGTTAGTTGGTTTATTACAATTCCAAATTTGCATAATTTAAATGACCTTTGCAAATCTGAATTAAACCAAATCAATCAGAGTGGATGTTTTTTGTATATGTTTATATCCAACTTGCAATTAATAGTATTTTGAGGGTATTTTGGATTTTATGTTCATCAGGCATATTCATCTATAGTTTTCTTGTCTTGTTGTCTCTTTATCTGGTGTTGGTAATAAATTGATACTTGATACTAGCTTCACAGAATGAGTTTTGGAATGTTCCTTATATTTCTATTTTTGAACAGTTTAATAATAATAGAATATATATCCTTAAAATTCTAATAAATTCTGTTATAAACCTTTGTAGCCCTGGACAATTTTTAGTTGGAAAGCTTTTTATTACTATTTATCTCTGCACTCATTATTTATATGTTTAAGTTGTTGACTTGTTGATGTTTGGCTGAATCTAGAAATTCTTCCTTTTTAAAGTTTTTTTTTTTTTTTTTTTTTTTTTTTTTTTTTTTTTTTTTTTTTTTTTTTTTTTTTTTTTTTTTTTTTTTTTTTTTTTTTTTTTTTTTTCCCAGACTAGTGGAATACTGTTCTTTTAAAATATTCCCTTATAGTGTTTGGAATTTCTTTGATGTCTATTATAATGTTTCCCTATTCAATTCTGATTTTGCCAGTTTTGGCCCACTCTTTCTTTCTTTTCATGAGTCAATCTTGTTTATCTTTGCAAATAATCTGCTCTAAGATTTGCTGATTCTTCATAATGTTTCTTGGATTCCATCTATTTGCATTTTTCCAAAATTTTTAGTTTCATTATTAAGTATTTTTGGTGCTCTTTCTGAGTTTTTAATGGATGTATTTAGAGCTTTAAATGTGTTTCAGAGGTTTCATTGTATTTTGTTTTCATTTTCATTTAGTTCTAGAATTTTTTTTTGTTCCTCAATTTTTCTTTGAACAAGTCATCATTTGGTAATGTGTTCTTTGATTTAATAGAGATTAAATCAAATACATTTGTGTATTTAATAGCGATTTGTGTGTGGGGGGGTGGTTGGGTGTGTATTAGTTAGATAGGATATAAGGAGTTATTTCAAAAATTTGCAATAGTCTCTTGGCTAAGCTCATTCCTCACTTCAGCCCAAAATACTACTTCTTGGGACTTCTTCAGCTTTAGTCCATTGGATATAGTTTTTAATGGCTGGTTATATAATGAAAGACTCTCTCTCTCTCTCTCTCTCTCTCTCTCTCTCTCTCTCGCTCTCGCTCTCGCTCTCTTCCAGTTGTGGACTATAGTTTTGCTTAGTTAATCATCATGGTCTTTTAGGACATGAAAATTAGTGATCAGAAATCTTCCGGCTTTCACTGTTCTACATAAATTCAGCTGTTATTCTGATATGTTTTCTTTTACATATGATTTATATTTTTTCTCTTGCAGCATTCAATGTGTTTTCTTTTTGGTATACTTAGTGTTTAACAATAGGATTTCCACTTCTGGTCTTGTCTATTGGGGATCTGTGTTCTTGTGTGTGTATATATATAACATTTTTAGGTAGGGGTAGCTTTCTCCTATGATCTTATCGAAGATATGGCCTATACTACTTACCTATATCCTTCTTCCTCTTCTATTTCTGCATTTCAAAGACTTTGTCTTTCCATGATGTCTCACTTTTTCTGTATGTTTATCTTCTATGTTTTAAAAACATATTTTAATATTGTTTGCATCTTTTTTAGACTCTTTACTGCAGAGTCCTGCTATTTCATCTAGTGCTTGATTCATTCTACTTGTAAGGCTTTCCTTTGAGCACTGTAGTTTGATAATGGTTTTTATCCTCTTCATTTAAGTTTGAGAATTATCAAGTCCACTTCTGTATTTGCCAGGCACTGGTATAGCCTCATAAGAGACAGCTATATCAGTGTCCCTTCAGCAAACTCTTGCTGGCATATGCAATACTGTCTTGGTTTGGTGACTGATTATGAGATGGATCCCTGGGTGGGGCAGTCTCTGGTTAGTCCATCCTTTTGTCTTAGCTCCAAACTTTGTCTCTGTAACTCCTTTCATGGGTATTTTGTTCCCTATTCTAAGGAGGAATGAAGTATCCACACACTGATCTTACTTCTTGATTTTCTTGTGTTTTGCAAATTGGGAAGTTTATTATTGTTCATTTAAATTCTGTATCCAGTGGTTCATTAAGGTAATTCTCATTGTCATCATAGCACTGATGGATTTTTGAAGGAAGACATTGCCTTAATTTTTTATATTATAGACATCTGGACTTTTTTTGTTTGTTTGTTTTTGTTTTTGTTAGTTCTGCATCTGATGTGGACAGAGTAGGTTGGGCAGAAAAGGGTATTTGGCTGTGTGGAATGTTGCATGTCTATTATTTTTAATTAAAAATTATTTTGTGTATGACTTAAAACCAGGTATATTCCTGAATATGTTGGAAGCCAAAAGCAGCTATCAGATCTCTTTGATTGAAGTTACAGTTGTGAGACTAAAAGCTAAGGATTGTACTTAAGTCCTTTGGAAGTACAATTATAGCTAGTACTCTTAATCACTGAGCTATAATTCTAATCCTTTGAAATACTTTTGGTGTGGGAAAATCAATATATTTTATTTATAGTTCCAATTGCTTCTAAAGAACAGAGACTATAGAAATACTATCTTCAGTAGCTTATAATCATGGAGGGATATGTAAAATTAAAATATATAATAACTATAATACAAATAGATTTCAGAATTTACTAACTCAAGTATATCACCATTTATGGCAAGTGAATCCAACTTAACATTCCTAAATTCCATAGATACTTCATGAGAGAAACTAAAAACTCAATAGACCTTGGAATTATAAAAAAGGATGGAGGTCTTGAGAGATGGTTTAGTGGGTTCAAGCACCAGCTGTTCTTCCAGAGGACCTGTATTCTATTCCCAGAACTTACATGGAAGCTCATAACATCTCATTTAAAAGAATGTAATGCCTTTTTTCTTTACTCCAATGGTACCAGTCATGTATGTAGTACACTGACACTCATACAGACAAACACTAATCCATTGTATAGATATAACAGAAAATGAGTTCAGTGAAATAAAGGAGATGGGAGACAAAAAGAACAAGAAGTGTCAAAGAGGTCACTAGCTGCTCTATGTAAGGCACTGATATGATGATACTCCTGGATCTTAGGTTTGTGTCTGCTTTGACAACAGCATATTGTTCAATAGAAACTAAGGGAAGCAATGAAAAAGAAAGGGAGACTCCACCTATCTGTAAAAAAAATATAGAATATAGAAATGCGAATGCATTATTCTCTCACTATTCTGAGGAATGTGTCTTTGAGATCACAATGTGATTTTAACTTTTTGAAGGTGAAAAAAAATTATGTGTACATACTATCTCAGTTTGCATTGCTGTGAGGAGACATCATGACCAAAGCAACTTTTTAAGGACAACCTTTAACTGGGGCTGGCTTACAGTTTCCAAGATTCAGTCCATTATTATCAAGGCAGGGGCATGGCAGCATCCAGACAGGCATGGTGCAGGAGGAGCTGAGAGTTCCACATCTTCATCCGAAGGCCACTAGGAGTGGACTGGTTTCCAGGCAGCTAAGACAAAGGTCTTAAAGCCCACTCCCACAATGAAACAGTTCCTCCACCAAGGTGTCACACCCTGGGTCAAGCATATTCGAACCACCACACATGCTCTGAGCTTGTGTTATTAAAATAAACAGCAACAACAACTAGCAAACCTATTGATTGCAGATGTATAGTAAGAATGCCAGATGCATAACCACAGTTTAGGTTTGATGTTTTTACTTAGCTCAAACAATAGGGTCCCCTTAAGTAAAATTGGCTCTAGTTTGAGAATATAGTAAAAGTTAATGTTCTGAAACCCTGCAGGAAAGATTGTTGGCAACTTAAGTTGCTGTTTTTGCCAAGTTTTACTCCAAAATAATTTTCTTCCTCAAATCTTGTACTTTGAATAAGGAGTAGTGTCTAACTTGCATATATGGCAATTACACAATTAATATAATTAGCATGCTAGAAGTGAGGAAAAAATATTTTTGACAGTGAAAACAGCTCAGAATTCTCAGTGATAAAGACTCTGAGACCCAGAGCCATATATGATAAAATCAATACTATAAAAAAGAAGAATTACTGTTTTATTTCATTGAAAAATATTCTTCTCTTTTAAAATAGAAGTTAGATGAGATTCTGGCAAAGTCATTTTAGATGTATCACATTCTTTAGCTCAGGATTCTCTGGCTTCAAATGAACACTTTTGGTGGAATAATAGGCAAACCCTGTTTTTATATTTTTTTCCCATTGTTTCAAATTTTATAGCTCTACACAAAGCTCTAAGACAAAGATCTTGAGACAATCAGTGCATTGTAGATCTTCCAAGCTTCATGTATTTTTAAATTTCAGGATCTCCTTGATCATAAGGATAAATAAAAGAATAACAGTTGTGCCTTTCCTGTTCTATTTCTGAGTTTTAGAGAGCACAGGGATTAGAACATGAAACACTCAAGAAACTAGAGCAGCCAGTTGCTCTGTGATCCACAGAGTATAAGATGGTGGTGCATTCTACTGCTCTCAGGAGGGATTTAATGTACAGCATTCCAACAAGGAGCCAGAGAAGTAACATTTTGTTCCAAAGGCTTCTACTGAAAGATCAGATTTTATGGAAAATTCTGATAAGGCCACTAAAGAAATAAATATAGCTTCTATGAAAATGAGTCTTTAAAGAAATATAAGATTAAGTCGGGAGAAGAGAATAAGAGATTCACCACAGGTAACTAAATTTACATCATTATCATCATCGTCATTGTCATCATCACCATCATCATTTAGAGAATGTAGGGATGACATAAAGTGAGGAGTAGTATTACGAGTGCTTTGATGATTAATAAAATAATTATTAAGGGAAACATGTACATTTTGAAGCACAGATTTGTGAAAAAAAATAGAAGTTCTAAAGTAAGGGGGAAAAAAAAAAACAGATTTAGGATAGGTAAGTTCCCAAATAATGAAAGAAAGATTCCCTCAGCTGAAGAACTCGTGAATCAGAACATGCTCAGATTCTAGAGGAGATGAATGTTAGTCAAGAAATGTCCTCCAGAACTTCTTCAACTCATTGATAAAGAGCAATAAACATTGAATGTGTTTACACAGAGACAAATATTTGAAAAAATACAGAGATTAAGATATTTGGTAACAAAACTTTCCAGTTCTAAAGCCATATGATAATGGTACAGTGTCTACAGATACTGGGAAATAATGGCACTGAGAGAAGATGCTGTCCACTGACAGTGTCTAAGAACACACTATGCACTGCTACTGCACTCACACGTACTGTCATGGGAAAGAATGAACACTCAAAGAACAATTACTTTACAGTTATTAATAGATCAAACAGAAGAAGCTAAGAGCTTGGTACTGTATTTATAGTGAAAGGTAATTGAATCAGTTTATCAGATGATGTATGAATGAAGAGGCAGATAAGACTTCTTAATATCATAATGCTACAAGGAAAATTCTAATAAATGCCTGAATATAAAAGTAGTAAATTATTCAAGACCAAGTTTTGATAGGAGAAGGCACAATAAATTAATTGGCTTTCAGAGGTCTCATAAGGATTGAAGGTGGGGTTCTAGGAAGCTGTGGGAAGGGAATGCTTTAACTTATTGAAGAAAAAGAAAGCAATACTGAAATATGAGCTTGAAGTAGAGAAGAGTTATAATCTTGTTTCCATAAAATATAAAGATGCATATAATTATGGATATAAAGAAAAATAGCTAATGACAAATAAGTTATGGTAGAAGTTCAAAGACATCAAGTAGAGAAAAGGAAAATTATTCAAGTTTATAACAGCATAATTATATAATTGGATAAAAGAAAAAGGGAAAAAGCAATAAAAATAAATAATAAAGAGAATAATAAATTATATATAATTTATTATATATAATCATATATATATATATATA
>LR752500.1:54718-81423 GCA_902729485.2 Mus minutoides | reverse complement strand
ATAATCACATGGAAAAGTCTGAGAGAGGATATAGTTGTGAAGAATGTTAAGCCAAACACAATTAAAGTTCAAGAATCTGATGATTTTGTTCCATAAATATTTTTGTCAGAACTTTACCTACAAGCAGACATTTTCTAATTACTTATCGCTTCTTCATGACACACAGTGATAGAAGTGTCCCAGGAATCTTGAGCATTTTAACGCTTCACAGAAGCTACAATGACTGACATACTTTTAACACTCTCACCAAGACCCTTCACAGAATTCCCAAAGGTGATGCCCAAAATCCAAAGTCTTGAAGTACATTTGCCATATCTTGACAAGTATCTCCAAACCATTACATATGGCATATACTCTCATCAAAGTTAATCCTATAAGTGTTTTTCCTTGTTTTGAGACCACATAGGAATTTCTAGTGTGTCTAAATTCCCTTCACGTTCATGAGCACATTAACAGATACTCTTAAAATTCAATCAAGGATAAAGCTCACTTTCCCACACAAAGTAAATCTACTATTCCTACCTGCAGTGTAACTGCTAGCTTGTTCTTTGTTTGCAGTTTGGTTGAATTTTTAACTATACAAATTAAAGCTAAGAAAGGAGGAGATGTGGCTTCTTACTGTTTGCTGACAATGACTGTTTCTGTTTTGACAAGAATGGATCCTTTTTAACTTGCTCTTTTTCTTTCATCCTGTGACTCCCTGGTGTTTTCGTTTTTTTCCTTCATTCTTAAAATGACAGATGGCAGGGAGTCTGGGGTATAGTAGAGCCATTTATGATCTTTTTACCTTAATGTAAATTTATTTACATGGGTAGTGGATAAGACCTAGTGGTCTTTCCTTCCTTGTCTCAATTAACTACATATATCATAAATTCTTGATTCAGTTAACAGTGCACGGGGGGGGGGGGTCATAAAACAGTCCCAAATGATCCATCTGCTTCAAAGTGGTTGTATAAAACCTCCTGAATATTGCTTTTAAGAGAACACTAAAAAAAAAGACTTCTAAATGCTCTAAATATATTTCCAGTTTTATGTTTTTAATCCCATTTGGATTTTTGGATCTCTTATATTCAGGCCAAATTGGTTGTGAATTCACTATGTAGCAAAGGTTAGCCTTGAACTCATGATCCTCCTGCTTCAGCCTCCTCAGGTGATGGGTGTGAGCCATCACACATGGCTTACTATTGTTTCAATGCAATAGAACAACAATAGAAAACAATGCACCTCCAAGGAGGTCAGCTTAAAATAAATTAGATTTTATCTTCAGTTTGTATTTATTATAAACTCTAAATATATACAGGAAAAAAAACAGTTGTAATCTGATAACAACAGAAGTAATTATGTCATTTCTCCCAGAGGTATATTCTATGGAATTCTAGCACAAAGAGAAAGCAATATTGTATCTTTCATTTATGGAGAATTCCTGAATAATACTTAGTGATGAATTTAAGTACCTGGAGGTGTTCAAATGATGAATTAAATAGCACAATTATGATATAAAACACATTTATGAATATACTAAAAACATTATATAATCCACCTTTTAATAATATAGCTGAAGTACTGTTGGTAGAACTTTTGAGATGAACATTTGAAATAGATAGTGAGTTGTATAGTCAGTGTCAAGGTACCCCAGTGCATTGCAAACCACCACTAGAATATGCAACCAAAAACTTACTGTTAAGAATTGTAGGCTGGACACCTATAATGCAATTAAAACAGACAAGGACTAGAAGCCAAGTCTTACATAAATAAACTATTATGCAACTTAAAGATGTCTCTCTTACTTCATCCTCTGGTTTTCCTTTCTCTCTTGGAGACACAGAATCTGCATCAACACAATCTAAAATTCAAAGCTGAACCAAATGAGGCCTCCACTCCCGTAATCTCCTCTATACTTATAATTAAGACATTATGCAACTTAAATACATCTCAATATGTTATTTTTTATATATAATTTTTATTCTTTGACAATTCCAGACATGAGTATACTATATTTGAATCTTTTATACCTCTTCTTCTCCCACCTCAAACTCCTCTCTTCCCCACTACTCCCCCTCAGACTCACGACTTCTTTGCCATTGCCTACACACACATACACTCACATATACATACATGTACCCATGCATGCACACACACACACACACACACACACACACACACACACACACACACACATACACACGAGCATGAAAGCACACTTGCAACCTACTGATTCCACTAAGTGTTGCTTATATGTATGCATGTTTAAGATTGATACCGTACATATATGTTTGAGACTTGATAACCTTAACAGCAGCCTGATATTCTTTGTCAAGTAGAACCTTGTAAAATTTCCCCAGCCCTGTTGTCAAGTCAACTGGTCTGCTCATTACCCAGGCCTTGTTTAGGCAATCATACTACTGAGGTTTCATGGATATGGCTGTCCTATCATGTCTAGAAAACACTATTCAGCAGCAGGTATCCTCCTCCTACTCTAACAAATCTTCCCTGCCTCTCTTCCATGATGTTTCCTGAGCCTTAGGTGGCAGGGTTGTCCTGTAGATATTTTAATCAGAACTTGGTACCCCACAGTCACTTAATCCCTGAATTTTGACAAGTTGTGGATTGGTGCAGTAGCCTCTATCTACTGTGAAAATAGGTTTCTTTGATGGGGCGGGGGCCTCACTACTGTTTATTTTGTTTTCTGAATAAAATATAGCAAATCTATATTCAACATGTAAATGGTATCTGTGCACACATATAGTTATTCATATCAAAATACTATATTTAAATGAAATTCTGCTTTTTCATTGTGGATTTTATTTACTTTACTTTTATGTGTATGACTAGAATGAGAAAGGAATCCATAGCCATACCATATTTAGGCATTTAACCTTCCATTCAGGTTTTGTTAAAACACTGTGCTTTGTATAATAATGGTTAAATGTAAGTCTATATGTTTCTTCAAAGTCATCTAATATGATTAGAATGAGTAAAATAAGTGGCGTGTGTGTGTGTATGTGTGTGTGTGTGTGTGTGTGTATCCAACTGAAACTACTTAACTATCATAAATATATTCAGTAGATATTTCTAAAGAAAACTGTTAAGAGTATTTTCAGTGCTGCGAACAATGGAAAAAGTGAAATGTTTGCTGAAGCAGTTTATTGAATTAGCCCAAAATAATGTGGATTTGTTTTTTACTACAATGCCAAAATTACACTTGATCTCACCAAAAAAGATAAATTTTCAATCATTCTTTTGTTTAAGGCTGAAATGCCATATGGTTTGAATATGTGTCCCCAGCAGTCTCACACATTTAAACCCTTGGTTCATGGCTGCCAGCCAATTGAACTATTTTATGAAATTGGGGAACTGTTTGGATATAGTTAGAAGAGACAGGCATGTAGGTGTGGGCATTGATAATTATAGGGAACATAGCTCAGTACTGCTTCTGTGCATTCTACGTATGACATCATTTCATGCTTCCCCTGCAGGTGACTGTGCCATTCCCAATTCCTTCCCATTATGAGTTCTGTCCTCTATAACCATGAATAAAAGTGAACCATACCTATATTAAGTTGTTTTGGTCAGCCATTTTTGCTATAGCAACAGGAAGAGTGGACAATAAAGCAACTATGTTAGGTATGTATATGTAGTTGCACAGGAAAGGATATAATTCGTGAATTTAGAAAGAGACATTGAAGTCATTTGATCCTCATAGTATTTTTCACTACTGATAGAATATGTAACATGAATGAATGGCGACTTGTCTGCTCTATACTTTTTTAAAAATTATGAAAATTAATATGTAAAGTATCAAATAGATTTTTGATCTCATACTTTAAGGAGTTGTAAGTCATTTCAAGACTTCGCAGTAAGGTGCCAGATTAGAACCAGCATCTAAGGGAACGGAGGAACATAGTGTAGGCCTGAACAACAGCCTGTCTCCAATGAATCCTCAAAGTGCCTACCAGCTGCATATTTCTTCCAGGTTCTCCAGTGAAAGCTTTCAGGCAACTGACCTGTGCTTTCCTTGATGCTGCAAATGACAAAGGTGGCATCAACCACTCCACCCTACCCATCAGCCTCCACTCTCACCAAGAGGAAACTGACCAAAGAAGCAGTGTCTGGGAGTTAAGAGAGAAGATGTTAGCTTGTAAAAAGCAAACAAGAGCATCAGACCTAAGCAGAGCAAGCCAAAGCATGGTTGTCCTGGATACCAGAGCCTTACACAGCCAACCAGAGAAAAGAGCTACAACCTCTCCTCATGGCCAGAAGCAACACACAACCGCAGAAATCACACTATGGAGCCTACATGAAAGCAGAGGTGCTCAAGTGAGCAACCTTCCACGTCCTATCAGAGAGGGACCTGAAGAAAGATCCATCCCTAATTCACCAAGGGAAAGGTTGTAACTTTGGGGCTTTGGCCTGCGAGTACCCGCAGTAGACTTTGCTCACAGAAATCCAATTAACCTGAAAAGCCACTGCAACTTAACCTTTGTGGATTACTGGAGACTGGCACTCTAACCCATGACACCTATGGAGACTGATGCAGTCCAAGGGAAGGGAGATGCCACATGGTTCCAAAGAGGAAGAAATAAGGACTATGACATGAAATTGCCTATTATTTTTAGTATTTTTCTAGATGTTTAGGTATTTTCTATGTATGTTTACTTTTTATTGGTATATAAAAATATTGCACTTAATTGTGAAGTTATCATGTTTCCCTTCCTTTTCATTTTTTTAACAAAATAAAATATAATTACCTAAAACAGAAACCATCACATTGAAGTTGGACAAGGCAAACCAATAGAAGGAAAAGAGCCCCAAAGAGAAGGCATAAGAATTAGAGACCTACTCATCACACATTCCAGAGTCCCATAAAAGTACTAAACTGAAATCCAGAATATGTATGCAATGAACCTGGCTCAGACTCTTGCAGGTCCTGTGCCTGGTGCTTTAGGGTCTTCAAGTTTATATGCGCTTTGCTCATGTTGATTAGGAAAGCCTTGTTCTCCTGGTGTCTTCCATCCCTTCTGGCCCTCAGACTCCATCTGCAGCCTCTTCCATGGGATTCCATGAGCCCCTAGAGGAGGGATTTGATAGAGACATCTCATTGAGAGCTGTACATTCCAAGGTCTCAAGGGAAAAAATTCACGGTGTTACATTTAAAAATAGCAAATAGAAGGTGTATATAAGCAAATGAAATAGATTTATGTAAAAGTTTACAAAATCAATTTAGGACTTCTATAAGTCACTTACCAAAGTGAATGACATGGCCAGTAAGAGGGAGGAGAAATTCAAAGGCACAAAGGGAACATTTGGTAAAGAAATGAAGACATAGAAAAAGAACCACAAGAAGTTCTGGAAGTGAAACAATCAATCAAATAAAACCCACAATAGAAACCATCATCAACAGACAAGAAAAGTCAGAGTAAGCTTTGGGAGTTGCTGACAGAATTTAGACAATGTATTCAGACATACAGAGGGGTGAAAAACCAACCCAAAACAACCAACAAACAAAAGACTCAAAAAATAAGTGTGACCCAAATTTCTAATAAATCTTGGATATACACAGACACCAAACCTAAGAATCCATGGGGTAGAGAAAAAATATGAGATAAAGCCAAAAGATATAGACAATAAAGGCATAGGCAATTGTTCATTAAATTGTACTAGAGCATTTTCTAAACCTCAGAAAATGCTGACATTCAAAATTCAGAGGAAAATAAAATGTAGTATACATAAAGAGAGAAGAATATTTTCAGGGCATATGAGATGCAAGATGCCCATAAATCCACATAAAGAAATAACACTAGGGACTGAGGAAGTGTCCCACTGTACCAGCATGGAGATCCAAGTCCAGTCCCCAACACGCATGTGAAAATGCTGCTACTGTAGCTCATGCTTCCAACCCCAGCACAAAGGTGGGGCAGAGAGAGACAAACACCACGGCCTTGCTGGTCAGCCAGTGCAGCCCAAATGACAAGTGCTGAGTTCTATGAGAGACCCTTTCTCAAAAACTACATCCTAAAACAAGCTCTGCACTACCCACATGTATATGTAAACACATATGCATACACAAATGGATGCGCCCATGTTGCAGGATTTTCCCTGACCAATCACCTTAGGGTAATGGGAGGTTTGTGATTAGACAGGAAAAGGGAGGCAGAGTGAGGAGCTGGGGAGACAGATGAGAGGTTGTTGGAGGAGGAGGAGGAGGAGGAGGAGGAGGAGGAAGAGGAGCCAACATGGAAGCAGACGACAGACAGGAAGATCCTGACCCCACGTGGTTTTAAACAGCCACTAGTAACTCAGATTTTTCACAAGGTTAAAAATATTGGGATAAAGCTTTCATCATTATCAATTGGCTCTTAAATTATTGGATTGACATCATGTAAATTGTGATTTTATTGCTACATAAGTCAGATTGGTTAATTAAGCGTTAAGAGTCTTGATTCTACCAGGCAATTAGGTGGTAAGGTGGCAGATCGTGGATGTGTGGAGCATTATGTGGTAGCCAGATAAACTGGGGGTGGGGGGGGGCTCCAGAGAGATGGCTAGTAGAGGGCCACGGAGTAAGATGGTCCAACGGAGGCCCTGTGGCCTGGCAGGACCAGAGAGTTGGAAGGCCAAGAGCTTACCGAGTGAGATTACCTGGCATGAGGGCTAGCCCCAAAGAGTTGGCGGCAGTGGCAGGAACGGGGAGCATGGCCTGGTCCAGCTGAGGGTTGGCAAGTTTTTTGTTTTGTTTTGTTTTTTGTTTTTTTTGTTTTTGTATATTTCCCGCAACACACCTGTATTACACATATACCAATACAAAGTGGGTAGGCAGGAAGGGAGGGGAAATGAAGAGGGGAGGGAAGGGAGAGAAGGAGAAGGGGAGGCTGGGGGAAAGGCAAAGTGGTAGAAGGCACTAAAGCCTGAATTGGAAACAAGCCAAGACAAGCACAGAATCATCAGAGCAAAAACTTTTGTCAATGACCCTCAGAGCCAGGAAAGGAGAGTGATAGATCCAGAGAAGAACTGTCCTTTGAGATTTTATACCCGGAAGCCGTGCGTTGCTTTTTCTTCATTTTGTACTTGGTATGCAAGGTTTCACGGTTCCTTTATGCACGCTCATACCCACTCAGCCTTGTTTGAGGCTCAGCTCCCACTCACCTGCCTCCTTCTTCCCTCTCTCTGTGCGCCTCCTTCATTTCTACCTTTTAACCTTTAGGGTGCTCCCGGATACTCTCAGAGGTGTTCTGTCAGCTTCCTCACCTCTCTGCTTTAAAGATTTTTATATGCAGCCTCTCACAGACCTGCTTCTAGCCTCTATCTACACTCATAAATCTACATCTATAAAAGTTAAAAAGCTGAAATCTGCATATTCAAGAAAAATACGGTGTTTGTCTGAGCCCAGGTTGTCCTACTTAATATGATATTCTCCGGCTCCATTCACTTTGCTGGAAATCTCATAATTTCATTTTTTTACGGCTGAATAAAATTCTACTCTGTGTGTATGCACTATGTCCTTCTTATCCGTTTATCAGTTGATGGACATCTAGGCTTATTCCCGCCCAATGCTGCTGTGAATAAAGCAGCCATGAATGAATGAGCAAATATCTTGGCACCAAGAACATCTTGGGAGGAATGCTTAGGAGTGGTATAGTTAAGTCATAAGACAGTTTTATTTTTAGTTTTTTGGGGGAGCATTCCCTATTGATTTCCACAGTTGCTGCACCAGTCAATCCTCCTACCACAAACAATAAGGTTCTTCTTTATCCGCATCCCATCCCCGGCATTTGCTGTCATCTATATTCTTAATAATAGCCAATTTAACTGAGGTGAGATGACATCTCCAAGCACTCTTAATTGTTTTTAATTTGAATTTCATAATGTCAACCAACATTAAAAATTTTCAAATATTTATTGGTGATTTGTTATCCTCTATCGATAATCAGTTAATTATTCCACTTATTTATTGGCAGTTTTGACTTGAGAAGGTGTTTAATTTTTTTTAGTTCTTTATACATTCTGGATATTAACTCTTTGTCATAGTATATCTGGGAGATAGTCTCAACCTTTCTATAGGTTCTCTATATGATACAAACGATGATCAAAACCAACTCCAGGCAGGAAGAGTTAATTTGCCTTAAAACTTGCAGTCCATCACTCAGGGAAACCAAGGCAAGAGCTCAAGCAGGGCAGGAACCTGATGACAGGAAATGAAGCAGAGGCCATGGAAGGACGCTTTCTAGCTTTCTACTGGCTTGCTCAGCCAACTTTTTTATTCCACCAAAGGCCACCTGCCCGCTGGGTATTGTAATTTCCAGTGGTCCTATTGGCAATCTGATGGAGACATTTTCTCCACTGGAATTTCCTTCTCCCAGTTCGGTCTAGCTTCTGTCAAGTTAACAACACAATAACAAAAGCAACAAAAACTAATCAGGACCCATCTCTCAGGTGTTTCTAGGTACTTTCAAGTTGACGATGAACAGTGGCTATCAAAGCACCCTTAACCATCTGAGAAAATACCAATGAAAACTACTTTGATATTGTACCTCACCCAAATTGAAATTGTGTGTGTGTGTGTGTGTGTGTGTGTGTGTGTGTGTGTATCCTGATGTGGTTTTGGGAAACAATCAGCTATATCACTATTGGGCATATATTCAAAGGTTATATCCTACCAGAGGTAGTGTAGTCACAGTGCATGCTTATTGCTACTGTAGTTAACCTAACAAGGACCTGGGATTGGTCAAGCTACCCATCTCTAAATAGATAAGTAAAGAGGATGTGGTACATTTACACCATGAGGTTTTATTCAGCTGTAAAATGTAATCAAAAGAACATTTCATTCAGATACATGGAGATTTGAAAATATTACTGCAAAGCAAATAACTTGTGTTCAAAATATACATACCACACATTCTCTCTCACATTCAGATGCTAGATTGGATCCTGAGGTATGACTGTAGTTCTAGGTAGAGGCAAAGTCCACTCCATGTGTCTCTCATTCAGTAGGGGCCAGTGAATCATCCAGGCTGAAATACTGGCAAAGCTATCACCAGACTACTAGAGAACAAAATAAAAAATAAAAAACACACTTTTGACTAACTTTTGACTTCTATTTTTTGATTGTATACTTCTGCTTTCTATCACTAAAATTACTAAAGAATGTCTTCAAGGTATCAATAATAACTCTACCTCAAATAGGTGGAAGACGTAGAGAAAGCACAACAGTCGGTATTTTGTATCCATACATTTCATATTTCAACAAATTCCATAAGTCAAACAAATTGACTTATGACAAATGTGGAAAATGACAGTGTTGACATAATTAGACTTTTCCCCCTTATCATTATATCCTTAACAGTACAATACCTTGTCCATGTAGCATTGGCATTTTCCTGAGTACCCCCAAGCCATGTGGAGATGACTTGAAATACACAGAAGGATGTGCCTAGGCCAAGTACAAACTTAATGTCATTTTATGAAAAAATGCTTAGAGCATCTAAGATCTTTGCATTCTTGGAGAGGCCAGAGAGTGAGGTTCACTGTGGGTTGTAACCCCTTCCACTGCACTTGCAGCCTTTCAAAAAGGAAAGTCGGGTGTCCACTCTGTGTTCAGTGTCATTAGAGCCATGCCTTTGGCTACTCTCTTCAGAGGCAGTGGCCCTCTCTCCCTGTTGCTAGTGTAGTTTCTATATACCATTGTGAATGAGAATGAGCACACTCCTCTCTAGAATCTTTCTCTCATGAGTTTCAGTTTTTCCTTTTGTGTTAAATTCTACCTTGCACATGGTAGTAGCCTGCTCTGTAGGATTTTCAATTCCTCTTAATAAATTCTTCCATTGGTGTTTTTACCTAGCAACGTGAAAACAAAATATCCATACGATTTAGGCTTAAATACAATTGCTGTGTGCATAATGACTTTCTTGCTTCTCACCACTGGCTACAGTGATTCAGTCAAGATCCATTTGCCTTGCACCGTGGTGTTTTTCAGGTACTAATTTCACAAACTCTAATTGCAAATTATTTTGAGTCATAGGTTCAGTCATGTTACCACAGTGCATAATTTCAATCATTTCCTTTCTGTTCTACACCATCACTTAATATTTTGTGGGAATAGAGACATGTGTATTGAGGAAATTTTATGTACATGATGATAGTTCCCTGATATTTTTCTTTTTTTTTCTCTTTTTTATCTTTTTTTGGTTTTTTTGAGACACTGTTGCTCTGTATAGTCCTGGCTGTCCTGGAACTCACTCTGTAGACCAGGCTGGCCTTGAACTCAGAAATCCACCTGTCTCTGCCTTCCAAGTGCTGGGATTAAAGGTGTGCACCACCACGTCTGGCTGGTATTTTCTAAAATGCTTGTCTTCACAATGATCAAAAGCTGATACTGAAATGGGCAATAAACATGAAAAAGTTTTCAACCAATTTGTCTTAGGCAAGGTTTCTATTCCTGGACAAACATCATGACCAAGAAGCAAGTTGGGGAGGAAAGGGTTTATTCAGCTTACACTTCCATACAGCTGTTCATCACCAAAGAAAGTCAGGACTGGAACTAAAGCCGGTCAGAAAGCAGGAGCTGATGCAGAAGCCATGGAGGGATGTTCTTTACTGGCTTGCTGTTCTTGACTGGCCAATAGAGAGGTGAAAATTATGTCTAGAAAGTACACCTCAACCTAGTAAAAATGACTGTATTCAAGAAAAATCTAACAATGGCTAAAAACAGATGTTGCTGGTGAGAAAGTAAAGCAGTCTGGCCATTATAGAGATGAGTAAGAACCTCTGTAGGAAACTAAAGAGTATGTACAGTATGCCAAAGCTGCACTACTCCCAGATGTTCACTCAAAGGATTCTAGCTCAACATATCCTAAAATCTCTCACACACCAACAGCTGTATGGAAGTGTAAGCTGAATAAACTCTTTCCTCCCCAACTTGCTTCTTGGTCATGATGTTTGTCCAGGAATAGAAACCTTGACTAAGACAAATTGGTTAAAAACTTTTTCATGTTTATTGCCCATTTCAGTATCAGCTTTTGATCATTGTGAAGACAAGCATTTTAGAAAATACCAGCCGGAGGTGATGGTGCACACCTTTAATCCCAGCACTTGGGAGGCAGAGACAGGCAGATTTCTGAGTTCAAGGCCAACCTGGTCTACAGAGTGATTTCCAGGACAGCCAGGACTATACAGAGAAACCATGTCTCAAAAAACCAAAAGAAGAAAAAAAAAAAAAAAAAAAAAAAAGAAACCAACGGGTCCTGCAGTACTCTTCACAGAAGTAAGTGACGGAAACCAACCTAGGTTTTGTTGATGGAAGAAGAGAGAATATGTGGTACACATACACAACAAAGCATTGTCTGCCATAATGAAGAAAATTGTGCTGTTTACAAGAAAAATGATGCAACTGGAAATAATCATATTAAGTAAATTTTTGGTCTTTGAAAACCTAATATTATAGTTTTCTCTCATGTGTGGATCCTAGATTTTTTATGGATGATTAGAATTTTAGATAGATAGATAGATAGATAGATGATAGATAGATAGATAGATAGATAGATAGATAGATAGATAGATAGATAGATAGATACATAGATACATAGATGATAGATGGATAGATGGATAGATAGATATAAATAGATGATAGATAGATAGATAGATAGATAGATAGATAGATATAAAATTATATATGTGTATGATATTAAATTAGATGTAAGACTGCCTATAGAAACAAAGCACAGGGTTCTGGAGTACTGGGAAGGGACAGTGGATGACAATCATGAGTATTTCAATTTTGTTAGCTCTTCGAAGTCTGATAGAAACCTGTGCTAAACCCACTTTGCTCTGCAATACTTTAACTTGAAAGATGTTTAAATTACTGCTTCTACCACATCAGATCCCAGTAGCCAACAGAGATTATTCAGTGGATAAAATACATACTACTTTGCAGAAGACCCAAGTCCTACTTTTGTTGCTCTTAATTGCCTATATCTTTGAATCTAACAAATCTCTCCTCAAGAGGTACCCACACATTTGTGTTTCTCCATACATAGATCTGCAACATTCACATGATTTAAAATAATGAAAAACATTTTTAAAAGGATTCTACATGTGTAAAATTTATCATAAAGCATACTGTTGTCACCATTATTCATTGTAAAATATTTTAATTTCTCTTTTGTTTTATTCATTTTGTTTCATTTATTTGTTTGTGTGTTTATTTATAATGGTGAGTCATGTTCTTGCCACAGCAAATATTTCAAGACCAAAAGGCCAATTGTAGGAGTGGATACTCTCATTCTACAATGTAGCTCTCGGGCATTGAGCTTAGGCAATCAATCTTGACAGCAAGCGCCTTTACCTGGCCATCTGACTGTCCCCTCCTCTAGTTCTCAGTACTAAGGTTGTCTGACTGATTGTCACCACTTTGTATCTTGGTTATTAAGTGTATAAATAAGACTTCACCTGATCTTATCTTCTGGTTTTACTTTCCACAGCTGGGCTTTTGTGAACTACATTGCTTGAAGAATGACTAAAACCTGGCTCACAGTATATTATGGTTTTAGAGTCCATCCTCTTTTCAAGACAGCACAAATGAAAAATGCATGCAATCCTGCATATGCAAGATGCACAGTCAATAAACCCTGTATGTTCGACTTTATTTATTCCCAAACTCATCACGGTGTTAGTTTAGTTCTTCCTTCTTTGATCTGAATTACCAATAGACAGAAAACTCCAGAGAAAGTGTTTACATCCTTAGGCAGCATGTGAAATCTGCAAATCTGCAGTAGTGATATCCTCCATCATACCCATCTTCATGTGTGTGTGTGTGTGTGTGTGTGTGTGTGTATTGCTAGAGAATTTCCTCTTCAATTATGTTTTCTATTTTAAAATATATATTATGATTCAAAGTACCATAGAATTATGATGAAGCTTTCAAACATACAAACTATCTGAAATTATGTATCACAGAGGCTGGAGAGATATTTTTGAGATTTGGTTAGACATTTTGATCTTTCAGGGATCTGAACTATCTTTCATATGTATATGTATATGTATATGTATATGAATATGTATCAAATGTCTGTGATGTGTATGTAATATTCTCTTTCTCATTAGAAACCTCTCTATTTCTAAGGTTCATCATCAGCTCAATCGTAACTATTTCATTGTTAAGCTTGCCATGTTTCATTTTCTAGTTGCCTTCCATAACACAGCACCATTTTCCATCTTAGGAACTATGAGTCAGGACATGTGTTGCTAAAACCAGGGTTTTTTTTTTTTTAATTATAAAACACTTTCTGGCAAATTCAAATTTATCAGTGTCAGAAGAGGAGATTAACAATACAAATACAAATAGGAATAGCTTAAAAGCTTCACATGTCCTAAACTAAGCCACTGTTTAAATGAGCTATAAGATGCATTGATGTAGTAAAGCAAACTAGGTCAAAAGAAATATAGTTTCTATGGTGCTTTTTTTCATAATCACAGTTGCATAGTGTTCTGAGTTATCTCCAAAACAAGATTAGGTCAACCATCTGGCAGCAATTTGAAGATAGTATAGACTAACGGTAATTTTTGAAAATCTATATAATTAATATACCTCTTAATAATAATTTTTAAAGTCATAATATTACTACCTAATTTCTCCTTCTCCCTTTCTTTGATAAAATCCCTCCCATGTACTCTCTTGCTTTCTTTCAATTTCATGTCATCTTTTAATTAAATTATATACATTTTCTAAATATATCAATATCACCTACTTAATTCATATAATGTTAGCTGTATGTATTTGACCTCAGGGCTGAAAACTTGGTCTTGAGTAACCAATTGGGCTACTATTTCCTGTCACTCTTAAAATTCCTTTGTTGCCCATATTTCTTTTTCTAGGGTTAAGACCCTATGAGCTTTCCCCTTTCTATGTTATCATGTCTATTAGTATTATCATTGTGTAGTTTCTATTTAGACAGCTAAGTTGATAAGAGCAGATGGATATAGACCTGCTGACATTTCTAGAGGGCAGAATCTCACAGCAACCTCCCTTTTCCTCTGGCTTTTACAACCTATATGCTCCCTTTTAAATAATTCTGTATTCATCATCAATTTTTCATTTTTCCAAATTGTAAACTCTCATATTCTATCATGCTTGGGCTGAAGGAAGTGATTATTTGGAATATTATTATAGAAAACAAGCATATAAATGAAATTGGCCCTATGATATTTAGTCTTTGACCTGGAAATGTCTTCCAAAATTTCATGTGATCTCTTTGATTTTAACAACTTGCATTATAAGCATCAAGGTTTTCCTAAAAATAGGTCAACAAATGGGAGCAGCCATCAAACCCAGTGAGTGTTAACACTGTATAAGTCAGATGTAAAATTGTAGCAGAGATTTCAGGCATTGTGAGGAAATAAGACACATTAGTCAATCAAATGCAAACCAGTTTTCAACTGTAGTGGCCTAAAATATAATACATTTCCTATTATAACCTTAAATACCTGAATCTAAAATGTACTTAATCACTTTTCTATAGTGTTTTAAAAGCAGTGTTACACTATGATGATAAAATATCTAGTACTGATAATTCTCAGAAAGATCATTAGCTAATAAACTCACTATCCAGGAGACAGACATAGACTGAAAAGCAGTGGGTTGATAAAAATCAGCTTGCAATTCTTGATAGTTTACACTAAAATTCCAACTGTGCCTTCATTAAATAAAAGTCTGAACAGATTCTCTTTTCCAAAATAAAAACTCAGCATAAGTTATAGAAAGAGGAGAAAGTGGCCTCTGGAGAAGCATAAAAATATTAACAGAGGAGCTCGGTGGACGCTTGTAAAAACAGATAGTATTGCAAAAGTAAGCAATAACATGGAAAGACGGTAAATTTTGATGTATCATATCTTGGCCAGCAATGGAAGTTGGCTTACTGAGAAAGAGATGAAGGTGGCTCTGGGGAGCGTTAGAAGCAAAGAAGCAAAGAAAGAAAATATGCTGTATGTAGCCTCATGGCTTGCTGTCTAACTTTAATTTTTAAAAAGTCAGGTTTCATAAGACTGAGATGCACAGAAGCAAATAAAATAGATTTTTTTTTTTACACAAAATCAAGTACATCTGGAACTCTGCTATGTTTGCTTTTATTAAATCCAACTTTAACTCAGGAAGTTAAACTTTAAATTTCACTATACAATATAAAATTTTAAAGCAACAGATTCACCTCAGCAGTTCCAAGTAACCTGAAGAAATTTATATAAATATACCATGTGTTTCAATTATTAATTTAAGGGTGATGAAACCTAAGAGAAAATCATGACTTTTACAGAAATACTTTTGGTCAGCATCATTAAGAAAGAAAGTTCTAGAAATTCTTAATAACTATTCTGATGTGTATTGACCAGCTTAATTGATGTGTGTGTGTGTGTGTGTGTGTGTATGGTATTTTTGTTGTTGTGGTGGTGGTGGTTGTGGTTGTGGTTGTTGCTTTGTTTTGAATGAATCTCTTTTTAAGAGAAAAAAACCATGAAGTTGTTGGAAAGGGAAGTGAGGAGGAAATCTTAAAGGAGTTGGAGGAGGGAAAAGAGTATGATACAAATGTACAAAATTGTAAGCAGTAATGATTTTTAAAAATGAAAAAGAATAACCATTCATAATTTTAGGATCTAATAGCTTAAAATCAAGTGTACGAAGTGTCCCTAATATTGTACTTATAATTTCTATATTTCTACTCTTTGCTCTACTTGCAACCTCTATCTCTATCTCAAAGGAATACTTTAATGTTTTCTCTACTGACAAATACATCTCATCTCCTATGATATTGTTCCTTCAATGTGGGAACATTCAGTCCTTTCTTGATGTTCTGTATTCATGGTTACTGCCAAAGAATTTTATTTCTGTCTTAGATAGATTTCCACTGCTGTGATAAAACCGTAACAAAAAACCAACTGCAGAAAGAAAGGGTTTATTTCACTGTATGGATTACAGTCCTTTGTGCAAGGAAGTCAGGGCAAGAACTCAGAGCAAGAACCTCAAGGGAGGAAATGGAGCAGAGACTATGGAATGCTCTTTCCAGGCTTACTCTACCGGGCATGCTCAACTTGCATTCTTTTACAACACAAAACCATCCTCCCAGGGTGGCACCAATTACAGTGACTTTACCCTTTAAAATCAATGCTTGACCAAGAGAATGTCCTACAGGTGATGCAGGCATTATCTCAATTGAGAGCTCTCTCCCAGATAACTCTGTTTTGTGTCTTACCCCTTATCCTATGCACTAGCTATTAGGTGTGTGTCTCTAAATACAAGAAGATTGTAGCATGGTATAAATTAAAAACTGTAGATTAATATAGTCCATTATGATGCAGTTCATGTATATTACTCAACCAATTCTCTAATACGGGGTAGGAGTCAAACACTGAAACCACCTCAGTGCCAATGGCCATCGTTAGCCTCTCCCTCCTTGCTAATAGGCAGACTTCTGGAAATCATAAGAATTCAAGTCAAGGATGATATCAAATTATGGGACAGAACTTACTGAAGTGGAAACTTCTAGTTCTTTGGTAAGTTAATTATGTCAAATGATGTTTTGCTGGGTCTCACAGGTAAAAGAGTGTCAGGCTAAAGCAAAAATGTGAAAGACTCTTTCCTGAAGCAGACACAGGTGAAAAGATGTTTGGATATAGCAGACATGTGAAAGGATGGTTGATGAAGGAATATAAATATGACCCCACAGACAGTGGGAGGGCAGCAGTGAGCTTTGGTTTTCTCTGCCTTGTTATTCTTTGCTAATGACATGCATGAATTGGTTCACCTTACATAGTGTTGTTGAGCTCAACTTGTGATAACACAGCCATTGAGAGAAACTTGCCCACGAACTACTCATGAGGTTCTTTTTGATTTCCTGGTAGGTTTTTCATCCATGAATTATAGGATGGCCTTGTATCTGTTAATATATGGACAACACTAACTAGACTTAGATACTTTTTAAAAAGAGAAAAAAGACATAATATTGGGAGAAGGGCATATTGAGGCTATATAGAAGGAATTAGAGGTGTAAAGGGGGGATAGATATAATCATAATTCATTGAACACATACTTGAAATTTTGAAAAATTTAGAAAAATTTAGAAAAGTGTTAGTGCTATATAGGATTTTTAATGTGTAAAATTTAATCCAGCAATTCTAATCAGATACTGAGTATAAGAATACTAAGGTTGAGACAAGACAAGGTAGTTTATAGCCATTTCAATATATACCGACTAAGACTTTTTATCATTACAATAAAAAATTACTGGTGATTTGGCATACAAAATATGATACATTGCCAATACTGTATTCAAACAGTGAGTTGAGATACTCGGCCCCAAGTATTCACCTATTGACCAAGAACAAAATATCTATTAAGGCTATTAGTTAACGGGCAGTGGTGGCACATGCCTTGAATCCCAGCACTTGAGAGACAGAGGCAGGCAGATTTCTGAGTTTGAGGCCAATCTAGTCTGCAGAATGAGTTCCAGAATAGCCAGAGCTACCCAGAGAAACCCTGTCTGGAAAAATACCAATCAATCAATCAATAAATAAATAAATAAATATAAATTTAAAAAAATACTATTAGTTTACTTTAAGATATATGAGGTCATTTTTACAAATATTAATAATTAATACATATTATCTTCAGACAGTACTTAAGAGTACCACATAACTACAATAATAAAATGTGGATTACTCTACATGAATAGAATAAGAAAGAAAACTATTCCTAGTTTGTTTTAATAAGTATGTTGGTTAGTTTGTATAGCTAATCTGACACAAACTAGAGTCAGCAGGAAAGAAAGCTCAATTGAAAAGTGGCCTTTATCAGATTGACCTCTGGGCATGTTTATGGTGAATGGCTGATTTGAGGGGCCACGCCCATGGTGGGTGGCATAATTCCTAGGTAGGTGGACCTTAGCTTATGCAGCTATTTGAACAGGAATCTCAGAATAAGCCAGTAAGACTAATTCTATGGCTTCTGCCTGGAGTTCCTGCCTAGAATTCCTGCCCTGACTTCCCTCAATGATAAATTGTGTACGCAATATTAAAATAAATACCATTCTCTCCAAGTGGCTTTTGGTCATTTCACAGCAGCATAAAATAGTAAATATAGCGATGAGAGAACCTGAGGTGGACAAATGTACTTTTGTCAATTGGTTACCTTATTATTCCATCAACAGGAATACCACACTTACTTTCTCTATGAAAAATATTATGTGAGAGGCACCCATGTTTGTCTTTTTAAAATTTGAGAGAAGTGTATTTTAGACAGAAGATTTTGGATAATGTTCAAAGATAGCATTTTTATGAAGTTGTTCTGACAAATAATGAGATTTCAAATATGTATTTCAGTTTCAGACTGGCAATTGCTGCCTAGAAGAATTGTTTTAATCCCACTAAATTATACAGAAGACAAATTCAGAACTTCATCACTTTTCTTTATCTAACAGTCTTTTGTTGGTGCAAGAGAAAGTGGTTGACATATTTCTGAACAGTGATAACGTTCTCAGAAAATGGGATGTTCAATTATCTTTACATCTGAAATTCTACTCAGGGAAGAAAATAACATACCAACAGGGATGTTCCTTGTATTTGTTATATGAATTCAATGCTCAAATCAGAATCTAACTCAGCCACGTATACATAAATCACAAAAGGATACAATTTACCCAAATAAGTTATACTAAGCTATTCTTAGCAAGTAATATTTACTTAAAAGCTGAGCTTTTGAAAATGTCTTTGATGTCTCAAGCCTTTAATACGGATTTATAAATTTGCTGTGATAATTACCTTTGTACTGCTTTGACAAAATACTTGGGATAATCAACTTATATAAAGTAAAGTTTTATTTTGACCCTTGGATTCAAAGATTTCAGTCCATTGTGAGTTGGGCCCCATTGCTTCAGCTCTGAGACAAAGAATGTCAGGACAGGAACATAAAAAGGGCAGGAACCTGAAGGCAAGAGCTGATACAGAAGTCACGGGAAAGGTGCTGCTTACAAGCTTGCTCCTCTCCTTATGGCTTGCTCAAACTGCTTCTTTGGGAATTCAGTACCACAAACCCAGGGATGACATCACCCACAATGGGCTGGGCCCTCCTCCATCAATCATAATCAAGAAAATGCCTCTCAAGCATGCCTGAAGCCTGATCTTATTGGGGGCATTTTTTTTTCAACTGGGCTTCCTCCTTTCAGATGTCACAAAACTATCCAGCACACCTTCAAGGTTATAATGTAAAGTGCATTCAATGCAACTTTTAAATGCCCTTTGTCTTCAGGTTCTCTCTAAAGGGAGTTTGACTTTTCTGTAATGGAGTTAATCTTTTTAACAATTGC
Organism: Mus minutoides; assembly: GCA_902729485.2. NCBI lineage: Eukaryota > Metazoa > Chordata > Mammalia > Rodentia > Muridae > Mus > Mus minutoides. Next base: position 62,083 of record LR752500.1, on the reverse strand, counting down.
TGCTGCTGTGTTGGCTCTACTCTCCCTGTCTCAAACTGTAAGCTTGCTCACATGCCATTTCTCTGCTATTGCTATGATTACTACCAATGGTGATGATGAGAAGTAGGAAGAAGAAGAGAAGGATGGTGGTGGTCATGGTGCTGCTGCTGCTCATAATGATAATGACAACGATGACAAAGACAATGACAACGCAAAGATAACCCATTATTTTTAAAATCAACTTCACTCAAGTTCACATGGTACAAGTACAAGGTAGCAGGATTCTTGGTTAAACTATCATAATCATAGTCCCAATTTCAATTCCTTGTAGAGTGGTTGTTCCCTCTGAAGCCTCAAGAGCAAGGTCTTCACTGTTTTCTTAGCTCTCTATAGGCTTCCAAGCAGAAGATACCATTAACTACTATTCCCAGCATTCTACGTCATTTCTAGCCCACAGTAACAATTTTGGCTGCCTTCTGAGGAAAGAACTGCTCCAAATGCCTTTGTCCTTTTTCTCACCTGGAATAAAATACCCCAACAAGAGCAACTCACAGGAGAAGGGTTTATCTTGGCTCACAGTGGCAAGATACAATATCTGTGGAAATCACAGTATTGGCAGCTTGATGAAGCTGGTCACGTGTTGGCCACAAACAAGAACAGAGAGCAGTCATGAATGTATGCTTGCTGGCCAGTTTCATTCCTCTAAAATCCAGCATCCAGTAAGAACATGGTGCAAAGGCTAATTTGTAAAAGTTTTATTAATTATTTCAGATACTGTTTAAGATTTTTTTTTAATGGAGCAAGAGTTGACTGAACTATGTATTATCCCTTTACTATATCGGCAAGTATGATTTTATTTTGAATAAGAGCATTTTAAAATAGTTTTGAGTCTCAGGGTTAGTATCACTGAAGAAAAACACCATGACAAAGTAACTCCAGAAGAAAAGGGTTTACTTAGCTTACACTTCCACATCACAGTTCTTCATTGCAGGAAGCCAAGACCGGAACTAAAGCAGGGCCAAAACCTGGAAGCAGGAGATGATGTGGAGACCGTGAAGGGGTGTTACCTACTGGCTTGTTCCTCATAGTTTCTATCTTATAGAATCCAGGACCACCATCCCAGGGATGGCACAACCTACAATAGGCTGGGCCCTCTCCCATCAATCATTGATTAAGAAACTACCCTACAGGTTTCCTACAACCAGATCTTACTTTCTGGAGGCATTTTCTCAATTGAGGCTCCCTTCTTTCTGATGACTCTAGCTTGAGTCAAGTTCACATAAAACTAGCCAATACATCTTGCAAAAAGGATATAGTAATCACTCTTCTGACACAGTCCTCTAATCAATTAATATGGACACTGAAAAGGGAGGTCTTTGATATACAAGTTAAAGGTTTACAGGACTGGCTAAGTAAGTTCAAAGCCAGCCCATGTGAAACTGTAGACAGTATGCTTTCATGTAGCAGCTTTCTGGTAAAATGGCTGGTATACATCTATCCTCTAGAGTATCCTAACATTGTGAGCACAAGGATTGTTACAACTGGGCAGTCTAGAAGAACCTGGCATCCCACTCACTGGTCATACATACTGACTATAAGAAGGAATGAGCCGGGCATGGTGGCACACATCTTTAATCCCAGCACTTGGGAGGCAGAGGCAGGTGGATTTCTGAGATCGAGGCCAGCCTGGTCTACAAAGTGAGTTCCAGGACAGCCAGGGCTATACAGAGAAACCCTGTCTCGAAAAACAAAACAAAACAAAACAAAACAAAACAAAAAAAGAAGGAATGAGTGTATCAGTCAATTAGTCTATCACGTTGTAACACTGGGTAGCAAAGGTAAATGTGAGTTTGCAGTAACATTTATGGCCCTCCATAATATAACATAAAGTTTTGTTGGCTTTTCTTTTTTATTAGTTAATTAATTAATTAATTAATTTACATTACATCCTGACCACAGTTTCCCCTCCCTCCTGTCCTCTCAGTCCTTCTCCCTCTCTCCCCAACATCTATTTCCCTCCACTTTCTCTTCAGAAAAGGAGACTCCTCCCATGGATATCATCCATTCTTATCATACCAGGTTGCAGTAAGACTAGGTGCCTCTTCTCCTGTTGAGGCTAGAAGACAGAGCACAGTTAGGGAAAAAGGTCCAAAAGGCAGGAAACAGGCCCTGCTCCCACTATCAGGAGTCCTACACGAAGACCTGGATGCACAGCTGTTATAAATATGTAGAGGGCCTAAGTTGGTCCCATGTGTGTGCCCTAGTTGGCATTTCTAATGAAAAAGATTATGTGTCTGACTTTCTAGTTCTTCGAGTTAAACAGAGAACATTCTAGTAGTTATTGAGATTCACTCAGTAGTAAGAATTCACTAGTAACTTGTTGTCTTGTAGTCTCCATGCAACATCTCTTAGTGTTTTTCTCCCTACAGCTTGGAAGAAAGCTTAAATTAGGATTTACCATCCCTCAGAGAGAACAAATGGGCTTCCATTAATTTTCAAGCACACAACATTTTTTGTCTCTGAATTATAACCCCAATCTTAACTTGAAGTGGAAGGTTCTGGTTGGGTCATGTGATGAAGATTCTCGTGGTAATTTGCTGATGCAGACTCATGTGATGTTTGTTGAGCAAGACCCACCGGAGGACATGTGATGTTTGGAGAGAGTATAAATAGCATTCAATGGACAGAGACAGAGCTGGCATTTCCTGCCTTGCAAAGCTTCATTGATATCCTATCTTCCATGATCCTTACTTAGTTGAGGAAGGCACAGCAGAGAACTCCTGGCATCTGGGCTGGATCTGGTCACTCCCACTGACTCTTGCCAATTTGGTGGAGGCATCACTGTTTCTGCTGGATTCTGCACTTCTGCTGATTTGCATTTGGTATTCTGACACTACTGATGCAGACTGCTGGTATTCTGAAAAACAGAAATTAGAATTCCCCCCCAAAGAACTACTTCTAAACAGGTCCACATCCTCTTGTCCTATCTTTTCTTCCTACCTTTGGCTAGAAGGGTGATCAAAACATTTGAGAACCCTTATTAGAAGTAAGATTTAAAAAAAAAAAAAAACAAAGCCTACAAAAACTAGTCTATATTGTGTGCTAATAAATTTTTAACACATTCATAAAAAAAAAAAAAACTAGCAGAACTGCCTCTTTATTTCCAGGGTTAATAGGACACATGGAGCCATTTGTTTGGGGTCTTTTAAACGATTTTAGTGGCCCTGATTATCCATTTCTTAAAATACACTGTAAAATTCTGCATGATACCAAGTTTATGATGTATATTCTATATAAAATTGTACCATTTGGCCATGTTACTTAAGTGTGGAGCTCATATACTGACAGTTCTGGAAACCTGGGAATCACAAGTTCAAAGCACCTTCTGAGCTGACATCTGGGAGACAGTATTCTGTGCTTGCCTTCCAGAAACTCCCATCTCTCAGTTCCAAAGCTTTATTCATTCAAATTTTGTTGGTATTTACTACAGCTGTGCTTCACATCTCAGCATCAATTTTTCTCTCTTAATTTACTGAGTTATAAAAATACTATGAGTGGCTTATAAATAATAGCCATTGATTTTTCACAGCTGTGAAACATGGAAGATAGAGATCAAGGTGGCCTCGGACAGGCTGATGAGTCCTCACTTCCTGTTTCATATTGAAGAAAGAAGGGCTCTGGGGTTCCTGTTGAGGGAGCACTCATCCCATGCATTCCCTTCCATGACCTAATTCCATCCTTAAGACCCTGCCTCTAAATATCACTGATCAGATTTCCACTCTGACCATTGAGTGGAAATAGACTCTGTATATCATAGTTTTTGTCTTCAACAGTTTAACTTTATACTTATGTCACTGTAACAAATATGGGGGGATGATATTTTAAAATCTGGCCAGGAAGAAAAACAAGTGAACAACAACAAAACTCCACCATAACCATGCACTCCTTGCATGTTTACAGGAGAAAATATTAGAAACATCAACACACCTTCCAAAGGGAGTGGTTGGATACAGACCATAACACAATGAGGGTTTCACATGTTGAAAACATAGTCAACTTGGCTCTCATTTCCAATGGGCTATCATTTAATAACCAACTTGAAATGATTTTCTTTTTGTCCAGAAAAATCGGACTTTATCATGAGTTAATATAATAAGTTTTTGAGTTCATAGCTTTCAGAAAGAGGCAATCCTAGACAGAAAATTAATATACAGTCATGGGTAAAGGGTAGGGGGGATTAAAAAGAAAAGAAATAGACGGGTCAAATTAAAAGTGATAATACATAATCATAACCCACAAATAAGCACATACTTGGGGCTGCTCTTTATCCTAGCCAGATATTGTTACTCTTGCTATATAGGTCAAGATTGTCTCAAAGATAAGCATACCAAAAGTAGCAGCGAAAGTGTCTTTAGAGGGTTTCCAGAGTTGAGAGAGTAAAACTATTTTATTATAAAAATCATCAAGGATTATTAAATTAACTCTTTATCCCAGCTCCATGAGAAATAAACAGAATATGGCAATTTTTTACAATTATAAGGAGGTTTAGACATTCCTGGAAATAAATGATCTTAAATTAGTGCCTTTTTGTGTGCAATATTATAAAATTGTGTATAGCTTTACACAAATTGATATTAAGACCTGTGGATTATATAAATATGAATTATAGATTCACTGCCTTTGATGCTTAAAGTAACACATTTGGGAAAATACTAAAAGATAATGGTGTTAGTCAGATAAAATGTGCGGAGGGGATCACAGATGGAGGTTTTCTCCATATTCTCTAAACATAAAGTAGTCTTTCCAAAATAAATCAAACAAAAAGGAGTAATTAGTATATACTTAATTCATAATTCTGTAATAATTTTGAATACTATAAAAATTAATTATCTATTTCAATTTTCAAATGTATGTACCTTTAAATTAGTGAAGAAAGTTCACATCAACTAGCAGTGTGGCTGCCATCAACTCTTATATTTGCTGTTACACTGCATTTTATTATGCTTGATTCTGACCTTATTGATATCTGACCTTATTTATATAACTTTATTAATAACATGTTTGCCATAAAATATTTATCACTCCAGATTTACTCAAGCAACCAATGCAAACTCTTCCCACATTTCCACCACACCTAGATGTATTATCTTACTTTAATTTTAATAATTACTTTTAAAACTTTGTCCAAATTATATATTAAATATGTCTTCAACACTAAATATTTTCTTAGAGGTTAAATAGCTGTTATTCATTGAGAAAAATATCTTGTGTAATTTTATTTGTAGGCTATGTTTATTAAAATTATCTCCAACACACAAGTGCAAGGACTTGAAGAATTCTTTTTTTTTTTGGTTTTTCAAGACAGGGTTTCTCTATATAGCCCTGGCTGTCCTGGAATTCACTTTGTAGACCAGGCTGGCCTCGAACTCAGAAATCCACTTGCCTCTGCCTCCCGAGTGCTGGGATTAAAGGCGTGCACCACCACGTCTGGCCTGGACTTGAAGAATTCTTAAGTAGAACATTTGAACTGTTCTGTGTGAAATAAAGGAAAGCAAAGAAGACATTGAAAAATGTGGAAGGAAATCCCATAGTCAAATAATTGTGAGATAAGGTTAATTTTAATGTTGTTGTTTTATGACAGCAATCAGAAGAGAGAAATCGAGCATGTCAGAGGTAGGGCTGGCTTCTTCTTTTCCCCCATTGGGCAACCATGTCTTCTCTTAAGAGTGCATGGGAGGGATAGATACCAGCACTTACTGAGTTGTGGTAAAGACAGGATTATTGAACAAAACACAGAAACAAAATTTACAATGACAAATACTGCACACTGGAATTTACCAACATCATTTATAAAGTAAGGCAACATTATTATTCCTGAAGGACACAGCTTAGGTGATATATAGAGATAGTAACACAAAGAGGGAAAAATGTTTGTATCATTTCAATTACATGAAATATAGGGGAAAACACATAACTTGTCTAACCACATAAAATAAACCAGGCAAATTCTATTGACATATTCTTATTACTACTAATCTGCCTTGATTGATTAACAGCTCTTCCTAACTATTATTCATCTGAGTCATTAATTGAGATTTCTAAAAGAAATTACAAATGTTAACATTAAAAAATACATTCATAAGTGAGATGGTGTATACTTGTAGTCTTCTGAGACAGGAGAATCACACTTTTGAGGCCAGGCTTAGCTATTTAGCATGATTATCTCAAAAAAAAAAAAAGCTGTAAGATTGACTCGAAGCTATAGTCCTAAGGCAAGAAGACCACTTCAAGCCTGGCCTATGTACTTACATCCTCGACTAGACAGGGAGTCCACACACCCTGTTTCAAACATAGAAATATAGAATCTTATAGGTCGATATAACAGAATTCTTAGAAAAATGTAAAAAACAAAGTTTTACTTACAATTTTTAGTATAATCTTTTGTGAATTCTTTAAGAATTGTAAGCAATGTTGCAATGTATTTTTAGCATATTTACTCCCTTCCTCCTCCATGCCCTTGTCTCCCACAACTTCATGTCCTCTTTTGATTTATTTTAATAGTTCACCAAGTCCAGTTTTTGCTGCCCATGTACTTAAAGATGTGGCCTCATGCACTGGAGTGTCGTACCAGAAGCCACACTTGTAACAAAACTGACTTTCCTCTCCTCATTAATGCAGTGATCCTGTCAATTTAGGGCCTTTAACACCAAGGACATTAAAGTATATCTTATAAATCATAGGAAATAATAACATTAAAATGTTGCTTAGTATAAATTATAGGATTAGAAGTTAAGAGCTCAGAGGATATTTCAGACCCAAATATGTAATTTTTAATTCCCCAAATGGGCTTAAAATGTGTTAATTGGCTGGTTCGTGTTAAATCTCAGAAAAAAGAACACATACACAACCTGATAATAGTAGAATAAAAGTTTTTAGAAAAAAAATCAAACCAACCAGGAAATAGTAGAAAGAAAAATTTGCAAAGAACACTACAAAAAAAATGTTTAATGATTTAATGTAAGGAGCACAAAGTTACATTTACACAACTGGGTATCTAGTATACCGAATGGTGGAATGGTGACACCAGTTAGTAGTAGAGCTTAAATATGCTAAATGGGGTCTTAAATGGGCTTAAAACATTACACACAATATTAACTGTGAAATGTAGATGATAATTAGTCTGATATTGGGAACATTTCATGGTGTGTACATGCACCGGCGAATCCTACTGCACTACTGCTTATCTTAATTATGCACAGTTTGCCAATTGTGCCTGCAGAAAGGTGTGAAAATGTTGAGAGAATATAATTTTCTATTTAACTTTAACAAACAAAACAACTAAATGAGTGGATTTCATGGAGAAGAAGAGGAAGAAGAGGAGGAAGA
>LR752500.1:0-54631 GCA_902729485.2 Mus minutoides | reverse complement strand
TGGGAACATTTCATGGTGTGTACATGCACCGGCGAATCCTACTGCACTACTGCTTATCTTAATTATGCACAGTTTGCCAATTGTGCCTGCAGAAAGGTGTGAAAATGTTGAGAGAATATAATTTTCTATTTAACTTTAACAAACAAAACAACTAAATGAGTGGATTTCATGGAGAAGAAGAGGAAGAAGAGGAGGAAGAGGAAGAGGAAGAGGAGAAGGAGGAGGAGTAGGAGGAGAAAAAAGGAGGAGGAGGAGAAGAGGAGAAGGAGAAGAAGAAGGAGAAGGAGAAGGAGAAATATTATAGTCTACTATGATAGAAAAATATGCATTTTAGAAGTATGAATTTAAAATTAATTTCTGTATTCAATATTTTGACCTGACATATAATTAAACAAATTAAGGTTTAACTAAGATGGAATATAAAACAAAACCTTAGGAGCCGGCTCTTGAAACACATTCTCAAGTAGAAAAAGAAGAAGCTTGTGAAATTCAGAGTATTGAAACCTTCATGATGACAGACGTGGTTTGGAGACACTCAGCAAACACTCCTGACAAGTTGTGTCGGAAGAAACAAAAGCTCTCTGTTGTAAATGTCCTGGTCCAAATCCAGACTGAAGACCATCCTTGAAGGAAAAATCCTTAAAGCATTTCTCTCAAAAGTCAAGAATAAAACAGCAATAAGGAAGATTTTAGCAAATAGTATCAAAATAGACAATAGATTATCCCATTCAATTTTAAAAATGTGAAACCAGTGGAAAGACAGAGCAAAAGTAACCCTTGCTATGAAAATATTGTTCATTTGGGAGTAATAAGGGAAGAGCAAACTGATCATGATTGCCATCGATATTGCTGGTTATAATTTAATAATTTTATAACCTTTAGTGAAGCTGAAACAGTTAGAAAACCCCCTGATGTAGCTACTAGTCAACGCCTCGTTCCAATGCCACCTAAAACAGCAAGCTCCTACGCCTGGATCTTAACAAACAACACACCAAACTTCCATGGAACCAAGTTCTAAAATTCAAATATAAGGATGAATACAATATCATAATTTATATTTTATCATGTGACACTACAACTCAGAAATTTATATTGCAAAACTCCATTGCAAATTCAGGTCTAGATTTCAAGTGGCTGCTGGTGACAATATGTAGAGGATTTCAATAGTATACTTTATGGCTCTGCATACAGCAGGTACTGCAAAACTGAAAGTACTAGTACTTAGAGGAGACATGTTAGCTAATACTTTGTCTAATGAGTCCTTCTAAGACATACATTTCAGTATGAAGCAAGCTACTTACTGTGTGAGCTACTTAGTGATTGACTAAAAGACTTCAGACAATCCAGAGTTTCTACAAAATGCTTTCTGCTAGCCAGCCAGGGCATTTGGTTTTCTTTCAATTGCTCACAAGGATCTGATGAATTTAAATATTCTTAAACCGAACTGGCATCTATCAAAGGTCTATCTCAGCACAAACTGCAGTGTACAGTTGGATTTTTTCATTCTCTTTTCTTTTTCACAAAACATCAAGAACACTTTGAATTCCCTTGGCCTGGTAACATTATTTGAAACATGGGCCTGTGCTCTGGGCATCCTCCCTGCTGCTCTAAATGGCTGACAGGAAGCTGCACCATCCTTAAGAAGTTTGAATCTAGAGCTGATTATAACTTGAGGACTGAAAAGACAGATTTCAAATCTTATATTTGATGCACAGTGCTTCAATTAGATACCTTATTTTGTTTCCAGATTTTGTTTAATATACAAAGTAACAGGGTTGCCTTTGTTACATACATGCTTTTTCTCCCTGTATCCTTGCTTAAAATCTTATTTATCCCTTTTCATGGGCATCATTAGATCATCTGTACCTACAGCCAAATATAACCACAAAAATAAATATGTGTAACAATTAGTGGGTGCCTTCTGAATATGACAAAGAACATGCAATATTTGTTTTTCCTCCATTAATTTATGTATTTATCCATTTTACATCCGATTGCAACCCCCCTCACTCCTCCTAGTCCTTACCTCACAGCCCCTCTTCCACCTCACCCCTTTGCTCTGAGAAGGGTGTGGTCTCACCCTAGTTACTAACCTATTCTAGTACCTCAAGTCACTACAGGACTAGGCAGATCCTCTCCCACTTAGGCCAGACAAAGCAACCCAGTTAGGGGAACAGGATTCCCAGGCAGGCAACAGAGTCAGGATAAGTCCCTGCTCCAGTTGTAGGGAGATCTACAAGAAGACCAAACTGCCCATCTGCTACATATGTGCAGGGAGACCGAGGCCCAGCCCTTATATGTTCTTTGGTTAGTGATTCAGTCTCTGGGAGGCCCTAAGGGTTCATAGAAGTTGACTCCCAATATATTTACTCTCATCAATTTTCTTTATGGATTAATAAAATTCCTTCATGTTTGTGGATCCCATTTTCATGATCCATTCATCTATTAATGGACACCTAGGCTGAATCCATTTTATTGCTTCTGTGAGTAGAACAGCAACAAAAATGGAATTACACATGTCTCTGTGATAAGGTAAAGAGTCCTTTGAGTGTTGTCTTAGTTAGGGTTTTACTGCTATGAACAGACACCATGGCCAAGGTAACTCTTATAAGGACAGCATTTAGTTGGGGCTGGCTTACAGGTGCAGAGGTTCAGTCCATTATCATCAAGGTGGGAGCATGGCAGCATCCAGGCAGGCATGGTGCAGGAGGAGCTGAGAGTTCTACATCTTCATCTGAAGGCCAATAGAAGACTGGCTTTCAGGCAGTTAGCACAACGGTCTTAAAGCCCACACCCACAATGACACACTTCCTCCAACAAGCCACACCTCCTAATAGTTCCACTCCCTGGGCTAAACTTATTCAAACCACCACAAGTGTGTACTCAGTAGTGGTATAGGACAATTTGTAGAACAGAATCTTTAAGATTGGTACAGATCAACACATGTTTTCTGCTGGGAGCAAATTAAATCATGTCCACATTACTGAGTATATTTTTAAATATGCTGTTTTAGAACCAACACTTAATTTTAATTATTTATATAATATGTTTATGTTTGCCTGCCATTGAAATTGAGATGTATGTCTCTCTGAAGATATGCTTCTCAACATGATGAACCACACACACCTAAACATAGGACTAGATACATTCTTTTGAAATACGTTTTTGTTTGGTTTTGTTTTGTTTTTTTGTTTGTTGAGATCGGTTCTCACCTTTTTTTTTTTTTTTTTTTTTTTTTTTTTTTTTTTTTTTTTTTTTTTTTTTTTTTTTTTTTTTTTTTTTTTTTTTTTTTTTTTTTTTTTTTTTTTTTTTTTTTTGGCTAGGAATAAAAGCCATTTTAATTTGTTCATTTCCATCAGCAATAGTCCCATAATGATTATATGAAGTACTATATAAATTAAAGTAAATATAAATGCAACTAGAACATTAATATGACAACACTATTTTTTCTTCCATTTTTTTATTTGATATTTTCTTAATTTACATTTCAAATGCTATTCCGAAAGTCCCCTCTCCCCTCCCCCCTCCCTCCTCCCTGCTCCCCTGTCCACCCACTCCCACTTCTTGGCCCTGGTGTTCCCCTTATAGCCAAGACTGGCTTCATATTTAACAGCAATCTTCCTGCCTCCAAGTCCTGAGTGCTGGAATTACAGATCTGAGCCACCTTGACCATCATAGACACATGATATTCTATGTCATGAACAATTAAAATAATGTGTTACAAAACTTATAACTATTATAAGTTAGTGTAAAGATTCCTCTACACAAATATCTTCCCCCTGCCTGTACCATGACTGAAATATGTACAACAATGGAATCAGCCAACAAAATCAATCTTCACTCTTTCCTTTCAATATCAGGGTCTCCCAGAAGTTGGTTGTTCCATAAGACTCAAGATGTTTAATATAAATCTTCCGTCGAGAAAATTTTCACATGAAGTTTTTGGTTAAAAATTGGTTAAGAGGGTCTTCTTTACCTATGGTACTGGTCAACAGATTAATGGTTATTATTTTTAGTTTTATTTACTTGAGTAGATAAATGTCAACAGTAATAAAAGAGATGCCTTTAGCACTCATGGATAATGTATATGTTCTAATATAAATCCAGGAAGTCATCCAAGAGAAATAGGAGTTTTATAGATTGATATAAATTCAATTATATGAAACCTAAGGGTTTCTAACTAAAAACAATCATAACTTAGCAAATAAAATTCACATGTACATGCATATATTCTCAGACACAAAGACTAATGCAGCATTTCATAATAAAGGATCGTGAAATTTTAATATGTGGTAAAGTAAGTTTTTTTTTTTAATTATTTCAAGTGAATTATGGATCTCTCAAAATGTTTTTGTGTATTTTAAAATTAATCTTGTTTCAGAAACAGAAACAAATTCCTTCTTTACCATTATCACACCTAAGTTTTCTGAACAGAAGTCTCTCAAATATCAACCCTTTCATAAAAGTTTGAAATAGTTGGAACTTCAAGAAAGCAACAGAGTGATTGATTGCGTTTACACAAATTATTTTTCAAGAACCCTCAACATGATCCAGTAGTTCCTTTGCATACATAGTTCCACCTCAAATAATATATTATTGTTTTTACCATAGTTCATTCATCACAAATAGCATTTCTCAAGAATTCAGAAATTACATAATGACATTACTAATTCTCTATTATCTTCAATTTTCTCAATCAAGTGATTGTAATTTTGAAACGGAAAAAACAAAAGCTTCTTGTATAATAGGTTTTTCTTTCCTCTCACAATTTAACTGTAATAATAGTGAGGGCTGAATGAGAACAGAACACCGGTATCTTAAAAAGCATCTCTGTCTAGTTCCCCTTCACTGTCTTTGCTTTATAATCCATAGGCTTCATGTTTAATTTATGACTCACGTTCTCAAGAAAAGAAAAAGAGAGCATGTTCTCTTCAGGAGGGATGGCATGTATGCTGCCCTCCATGCTGCTACAAATGCCTTTTTCACACAAAATATGGAAAATGTGTCAGGATTATCTTTGTGTACTAAGTCTATCCTTGAAATATGAACTGTAATGCCTGCCCCACAGTGGGCACAGTTCAGTGGATAGGCCGTGACAGCAAACCAGTAAAATGACATGGGACCCATTCTAAGAGAAGTTTATAAATTCACAGGATATTCCTTAAAGACAATTCCATTATAATGGAGTATATATGAAAGGTCAGTAATGTACAACACTCTACAGGTAATTATCAAAATTTTTTCATGCATGCTTTTAAAATTGTCATGCACACTTTTAAAATCAAAGTGTTTCCTCTAAATAATACCTCATGTCATGGATCATTTATATTAAAACCAACCATGGGTTCTGGAGGGAAAATGTTTAAAAATGAGAATGCAGTATTTTCTGAAAGAACAGAGTCTGCTTCTGGTGTGATATTCTGAACTGGAAATGATGTATCTGGAGAGAGGGATTATTATTTTAATAAGGAAAGGACTTATACATAACCACTGTATAAAGTAACACTGGAGGGTGGGTAGTGAAGGAGACTGGGAAGTTTTCACATTTAAAAACGATAAAGAGAAAAGAAAGGCAAGAAGAAAGGAAAGCGGACTCTTCAGAAGGGAGGCAATTCCCACTTCGGAAACTTGGAGTAAGCCCAGAAGGGTGGCTTAGCTTGTGAAGAGGAAGCTTGCTGCCAAGTCTGTGGACCTGAGTCAAATTCCCAAACCTACATGTTGGAAGAAGAGAATCAAACTCTACTCTATTCTACACACGACACACACGACACACACACACACACACACACACACACACACGCACACATGCAATGGCACACTTGTGGCCGCTGTATGTAAATGATTAAAAATTATAATTTTTAACCTTAAATAATGGCATCATGGATTTATAGAAAACATAACTGTGGTATTTTCATGTCTTCAGAATGCTTCAGATTCACTCCCCTATCATCTCTAGTTGACTATATTAGTAAAAAGAGAAAAAAAATCATTTAGAAAAGTATGAATATATCGAGTAATAAGTATCATTGCACAATGCCTGTAAAATATGCTAAAATAACTGAAATTCTACTGAGGCTCTGTTAGACAAACTACTTTATTTTCTAATTTCCTAAAATTTAACAGCATTCATCCTCCCATGAGGATGCTTCCAATCCATGTCAGTGACAATCTGGTGATTGTCAGCTGTCTGTAGAAATCAAAAGCGGCTCTGCAGTAGGCCTCAAGACCAGAAATCAATGTTTTTATACAGAAAGTAGAGCCCACTAGCTTTCCAAAACTTATACTGCTTCAGTGATTACAAGTTAATTGATCTTCTCTCCACTGTGAAATCTCAGCTGAAATCCATGTTTCTCTGGAACGAGAAATCACTTCTCTGAGGAGATAGACATTTTAAGCCAATTTTCGGCAAGGGGACAAAAGGGAGATTCCGGTGTAAAAATGTCCATCATTGCAAATGTACAGTTAAATTTCTCAATTATTTTATTCAGAACCAAGGTGTAGGAGTCTCTCATAAGATGTTGGGAAGTGAAGCTTCAAAGTTACACATGAGAACGAAAATAAGCTAGTCACATGTCTAAAAACAGATATTTAGTGTTTACTGTCAGATTTCTTTTGTAAGTAGAAATGGAGATGATAAAGTTTTGTTTTCTATTAAAAGCTAGGTTGTGAACATGATGTATTTGTGTCACTTCATGAGCTCTAACAAGAGAAGAAAAGCTACAAACAAACAAACATTTTGCTCCTGGAGTTCCCCTGTACTGGGGCATATAAAGTTTGAAAGACCAAGGGGCCTCTCTTCCCAATCATGGCCAACTAGGCCATCTTCTGCTACATATGTAGCTAGAGACACGGGCCCTGGGGGTACTAGTTAGTTCATATTGTTCTTCTACCTATAGGGTTGGAGACCCCTTCAGCTCCTTGGGTACATTCTCTAGCTCCTCCCTTGGGAACCCTGTGTTCCATCTATTAGCTGACTGTGAGCATCCACTTCTGTGTTTGCCAGGCACTGGCATAGCCTCACATGAGACAGCTATATCAGGGCCCTTTCACCAATATCTTGCTGGTGTATGCAATAGTGTCTGCGTTTGGTGGAAGAAAATATCTAATAAAAATTGGGGGGAAAATGAAAAAAAAAAACAGTGAAGTAAAGGAAACATACGCAGTTATCATATGACTACCTCATAGCATCAAGACTGTACCCAGCTGTGACCTTCTCTAGTGCCTTAGCAAAAGCGTCCAGGTCTAAACATTTCTCCATTAAGAAAAAGAATAAAGGAATGTCATCTTCCTTCTACTTGCTTGCATGGTCAAGATCACCCAAGTAAGGCTAACTCTGGCTCCTCTGTAGGAGTAATTACAATATCTCCGGTTGTAAGTGGTATATTATTTCTACTCCCGTGCTTGACGAAATGGATGCTGTTCACACAAATCCCAGATTAGGATTGTGTACATTCCCATGAACAGATTAAATTCCTGTATTTTCCTTTATGAAAAGATTTGAGAGACTCTACCCAGCAGCTGACTCAGACAGATGCAGACACCCACAGCCAAACAGTGGATGGAGCTTGGGGACTCTTATGGAAGAAAAGGAGGAAGGATTGTGAGCCCTGAAGGGGATAGAAACTCCACAGGAAGACCAACAGAGTCAATTAACCTGGACCCTTGGGGCTTTCAGAGTCTGAACCACCAACCAAAGAACATACATGAGGCTGGACCTAGACCTTCCTGCACATACGTTTCAGCTATGCAGCTTGGTCTTCATGTGGTTCCTGAACAACTGGGACTGGAGCTATCCCAAAAGTTGTCTCCTGTCTGTGGGATACTTTCTTCTAGCTGGGCTGCCTTGTGTGGCTTCAGTGGGAGAAGAAGTGCCAAGCCTCACAGAGCTTTGATGTGCCAGGGGCAGGGGTGGGGGTAGGAAATACAATGGGGGCTCCACCCACACAGAGTATAAGGGGAAGGGGAAGAATTGTGGGAGGGGGTGACTGAGAGGGGCGTAGTGGGAGGGATGCAAAGTGAATAAGCAAAAATGTAATTAAAAAGATTTGAACTTGAGCACTACTAGAATGCTACATTTAATTATATTTACAGAATTTTGAAAAAACTTATAAAATCTCAGTTCAGAGGAAACAGTATAATGGACGGAGTAAGCAAATAGAACAGAATTGGATGAGCAGTGCCTAGGTGAACAAATGTTCAGATGGGCTGGAGCTGGAATCTTCTTGACATTTCCAGTATTCTCCTCAAACAGAAAACTTGTGTTAGCTTCAAGGACAAGATAATCTTTTTTTTTCCAACTTTTATTAGATATTTTCTTCATTTACATTTCAAGTGTTATCCAGAAAGTTCCCTATACCCTCCCCCCTCCTGGCCCTGTTCCCCTACCCACCCGTTCCCACTTCGAGATCATGTGTGAAGCTGATTCCAAAGGATGGACCCAATGACTACGGCTGCCAGGGATCCATCCCATAATCAGCCACCAAACATAGACACTATAGCATATGCCAGCAAGATAGTGCTGAAAGGGCCCGGATATAGCTGTCTCGGGAGAAACTATACCAATGCCGGGCAAACATGGAGACGGAAGCTCACGGTCAGCTTTTAGATGGAACACAGGGTTCCCAAGGAAGAAGGAGCTAGAGAAAGTACCCAAGGAGCTAAAGGGGTCTTCAACCCTATAGGTGGAAGAATAACCATGAACTAACTAGTACCCCCTGGGCTCGTGTCTCTAGCTGCATATATAGAAGAGGATGGCCTAGTTGGCCANAAAAATGAATAGATTATAGGCTGCAATCCGTTAGTGGTTAGTGTCAACATCTGCAACAGTATCTCTCTAATGTTATCCCTACTGGGTAAGAACACAAGTTGGCAGACTTGATGCTAATGGATTATTCCACTATTGTGTTTAGCTCTTATATGACAAAGAAAGTCCATTCAAATACCTATTACTTCAATGTCATTAATGCAGTTTACAAATTATTTTCCTATACATACCAGATGATATTGTTTTTCTTCACAATAACGCATGAAGTGTGCAATATACTTCCCTGGACACTAGAATAATAGTAATAGGGGTGTTGTATCATCTTAACAGAGTTTCCACACAGTCACACATCAAAGCAGGAAATTATGAAGACTAAAAATAGCAATTTGCAATCAGTTGATTCTGAATCCCAGGTGTAAGGTTGCAGTATCTTCTGAATCCGGTTCCCGAAGGATCTGAGCACATTTAGGGCAATTAAATGACACTATCTTTTATCTCGTGAAAGGGTCAACCTCTATTTTTGCAGTCAGCAGCAATTATGGCCCATTATCCCATATTTACCCCTGAGGATTGTTCACCATCTTAGTTCTTTCCCAACACATGAGCTCCCAGTATATCAGCCTTAAGGGAAAAGCCATAAAAATGCAAAGGAGAGGATGCTCACCAATGGGCTTTTGGGAAATAATGGTATAATTGGCAAGATGGGCTTCCTCAGAGTATGCATAAAAATACAAAAAAATTAATACAACCAGTCTGAAAATGCACACCAAAATATATATGAGCAGACATAGATTATATTGACAAGGTGGCATTTTCGGGACGTGTGAGGTAAGTCACAAGAGTTCACTTTGCTTAATCATTTCATAGGAATACATACAACATCTATGATGTATAAAGCACTGCTGGGCACTGGTGGTGCCATGACCTCAACGTTAAAAGCAGAACTCAACCTGCCAAGAGATTTAGTGGGGGCAAAATCAGACAGGTAATGATTTCAAGGTGGGGTGTAATTATAGTCTTATAAGCGAGACGGGTCACACTGCCATTATTGCCACTTAAATCACTGGGACTGGAGCAGCAAGGGATCAGATAATAAAAGAAGAAACACCTTTTCAGAATGCAGTCTTCCTGAGGGGATCTCTAAGACACCAACACAGGGGAACTTTATTTCATTGTGTGCTCTGATTCAACTCAGACACCTCTTTGATCCAGGCTATTATGAAAAAAAAATATTAACACATTAATCTTAAGAAGGAAGCAGAGCTACATTTTCCAATCTTACAGGTGCTTGGTGTTCAAGAACATCATGTACTTTGGCTAGTAAAGGCCAAAAGTTTGTTCTGTATCTGATAAGCCAAACAGCATTAGGTTTCTTGGAAAATGGGTGAGAACCAATCTCGGTGATTTCAATATCACTGAGATTTAGAAGTGATTTTACCTGGAAGAAAGGTACTACATTTCTCATGCATGTAGTGGAGTGATGTAGTAACAGCTGGCTGGATTCATTTGAGACATTCACAGTTTCTGCATTTCCTGGAATGTGACTCCACTGGTTAAAAACTCCCAAGATGGAAAAGCAATCTTGGGTACAGGACAGAGGATGGTTTCCAGCACAGCAGAGAAAATGTCAGGAAATCCAAGAGCTCTCTTCCCTTTATGTTAGCATTAAGCATGCTTGTTTTAGAAAGAACTATTCCAGCTAAACTGAGATTAGGAGTCAGGGAAGCCTTCATAACACTTTGTCTCAGCTATGGTGAACAGATACTATGACCAAGGCAACTCTTATAAGGACAACATTTAATTGGAGCTGGCTTACAGGTTCAGAGGTTCAGTCACTTATCATAAAGGTAGGAATATGGCAGAATCCAGGTAGGCATGGTACAGGAGAAGCTGAGAATTCTACATTTTCATCTGAAGGCTGCTAGAAGAATATTGGCTTCCAGGCAGCTAGGATGAGGGTTGTAAAGCTCACACTCACAGTGACAAACCTACTCCAACAGGGCCACACCTCCTAATAGTGCCACTCCCTGGGCCAAGAATATATAAATCACACACTTCCTACTAACTAAAGTTTAAAAGTAAGATGAAGTAAGATGAAACTGAGGAGATGGCTCAGAACCTGAGCCAGATGTCACATCCTCAGATCCTGTTTAGAAAAGGTAGATGCCAAATACATTTTTTTTCCCAGAACTATAGGGACAGAAACAAATCACTCCATAGAGTTTACCAGTTAGCCCCTCTAGCTGAATCAGTAAATTCAGGGTCAGTGGGAGACTTTGTCTCAAAAAATGAGGGAGAGAGTGATTGAAGGAAGGCATGTAATGCTGCCCTCTAGACTACAGGTGTATATTATGTACCTACATAACTATGCACACACATACACACATATGAACACACATGTACAACAGACACATAAATATCATAAAAGATAATCTTTTATATAACTGTTGTTTGTACTCAAATATTTGTCAGCATACTGATGTATTTCAGTAATTCTACACATTTACTTTCTAAAGCAGTCATTCACTCTTTATTGTTTGACTGCAGAAATAAATTATTTTAAGCACAATGGAAAGAGGGGGATGAGCCAGACATACATTATATTATGCATAAATCTTTTACTACAAAAGATTTGTTGCTCTTGTAGATTCCTCAGATGTGGACTTCAGCATGCAAAGCAACATGATCTACTTGAGTTAAAACTTATAAGGACTCATTAATGGAAAAATTAAATATTAGGACATTGGAGGACCCATCGCACCACATGGCTAGGAGGTTGGAGATTTACTTTGAAAAATAAAAAGAATAATATTTTTCAACAGGAAAGTGAAATGATCAGATCTAACTATAAAGAAAATTATTCTGACAGCTATGGTTATGCTGAACCAGAATGAGCATGACTGGAGTGTGGATGAGCATTTTCCTAGGTAAATTTAATAAGAATCTAAATTAGAGATGCGTCCATGGAACCAAAATGACAGAAAGAGCTGTGAAGAGTGTTTGAGAGTCAGATCTACCTGCACACAGACATTCACTGATGATACAGCCATAGAGACGAGGTGGGAGTGCTCACCGGAAGTTCTGGGAGCTCAGTGACCAACTGACAGGTTTCTGGGAAAGGAGGGAGGTGTCAGAAATTCGAGAAACCAAAATTCTGAAAATCAGATAGAACACAACACAAAACAAAAGTGAAACAGCATTCAGATTTTGAAAGACATGTATGGGTCGCCATCCAAAAATCAAAGGTTTTAAAATAGCCCCAGGAACAAAGAAAACCACGATGCAATCTATTTCTCAGAGATGGATAGAGGAAGATCAAGTGGACCAAAGGTTTACTTCTTTTTCAGGGAGCACTCCTGTAGGGAAGCTATAGTAATGCTTATCCCAAGCTGAGCTCCTGGATGACAAAGACCAAATTGTACTGACTTTGGAGAGACTTTGAAAGGAAGACTTTCGAAACATGTTTATTATAGTGTTTAATTGTCTCAATATGTAAGCCAAGGAATTTATATATGCTGTTATGGAGCAATTAACCCGGGGCGATTTTTTTCCCAGATGTTTCTGCTCCAATGCTTGTGGCAGGACTGGATCCATTACATTGCTCTTAGGAAACTGCTAATGATAATGCCTATCCAGAGGCTGAGTAGAGAATTGGGCAACATGCAGACCCATGAAGGATGGTGGAACAGCAAAGGCAACAACCGGCTCAAGAAGCCAAACAACAGCCTCTACCGCAAGAGACCTGCTACAGCCAGGACCCAGTAATGACAATCAGCCCTATCAATTACTGCCATAGCGGCCAACCCAGGATCACTTAGAGGAAGAACACAACAAAACAAATCTCATGTGAAGTTTACTTTCATTGACCTGCTCCAAATGGATCTTACCCAGGGCCCTCTGCTGTTCCTTGGTAGGCATGCCTGATCACTGTGTTATGTCATTAAGCCTTCCTGTGTGTCTGGCTGCCTTTGGATCTCAGCCAAACACCAGGGGCCGGGGTTTGCTGTCTGCTCTAGGCACTTTATACATTTGTTTGGTTTTAAATTTCAGATGATATTCCTTTATGTCTAGAGTCTTCCTGGAAGTCCAATCAAGAAATGAAGTCTTCAACTTTCAACTTTTGAGACAAGTACAGGACTTATAGGACCTTTTGTGACTGTGGCTTGTCAAACAGTGTGCTAAGTTAGAACAGGTCAAAGTAAGATCCCTCCAAGCTGAGTATTGTGAGAACTTTGTGTTCATTCCCAGATGGTGTTAAGTCCCATATTAAACCTTCACAGCATCGGGCCACGTTGACTCCTTTTTATATTTCCATTTTGTCTAGGCATACTGTTTAAACACACTGTTTTTTATGAGAATACTGTTACCTTGCTGTTAAGCTGGCTCCATAGATTAATGTACTTGCAGCTCTGACCTCTCAGCATACAGCTACACGTTCCCATGGGTCACCAAGAAAACTGGAATTCACTCCACTTCAACGTTTGCTTCCTGAGATTATGACTCTATCCTAAAGAAGGTTTTCAATGCACAGAAAAGAACAGAGTGCTGTGTCTCATGTTGGAGATTGGTTCTAAACTTTGATTCAATCGGGAATCGAGAGACCAGAAGCTGAAGGTCCTTGTCCCCAGACGGTTTTTGATCTAGCAATAAAGATTCAACGCCTAGCCGAGCTTGGTGGCGCACGCCTTTAATCCCAGCACTCGGGAGGCAGAGGCAGGTGGATTTATGAGTTCGAGGCCAGCCTGGTCTACAGAGTGAGTTCCAGGACAGCCGGGGCTATACAGAGAAACCCTGTCTCGAAAAATCAAAAAAAAAAAAAAAAAAAAAAGATTCAACGCCTAATAGCTGGGCACAGGGTGAAACACGGGAGTTCTGTGTTGGGCCACAGAAAGGAGCGGTAGAATTTCCATGACTTGGGTAGAAGGATGGGACACAGGAGCAACAGGAAACAAAGCCAACCAGCCATGTGAGATTCTGCAGAGACTCTGCCACTGGCCACTTCTTCAATTGGGCCTGGGGTAGCAGGGGAAGGTTTAGCAGTGCCCAGCCTTTGAAGTAGCCAAGGAATTTAAAGAATAAGCTAAAATTTTTTATTAATTGTGTGTATTTTTCATCCTGGATCCAAAAATAGCTCCTGGGAGCTTAAGCACATGCATCTACGGGGAGCTCAAAGCTGTGAAGCAAAAAGTCACCGTCACAGTCTCAGTTTGAAAATAGCTATTAAGTTTCCAGCCAAATGCAATAAGAACACAACCATCATTTGGACTCACCATTGCCACCAGCCACATCGTCCTTTTTTTTTTTTTTTTTTTTTGCTTTCGTATAATCATACTAAGTTTATTTTCTTTACTCTTATTGAGAAAACTTTGTGTCTTATATCAATTCTCACTGAAATACCAGATTTTGTGTCTACCACAGAATTTGTTGAAAATGATATGAAACAAGATTATTACAAGAACAAAATTAAATTATGGCATTTTGGGTCAATAAGTAAGATGGTTTTCATTGTAGATGTCCCTTTGCCTCCTTGTCTAGGTTTATTGATAGATATTTGTTTTGAGGCTAGTGAATGGTAGTGCTCCATGATTGTTTGGCTTTTATTTGTTTTTTTATTTTGATTTTTTCAACATGTTTTATTACTATATCGAAAGGTTTCTGGTTTGTAAGTTGATTTTGAATCTTGCCACTTAGCTGAAACTAACCATTCCTAGAAGTTTCCTGGTGGAAAATGTGGGCTCTTTTATTGTAATATCACAGCGTCTACGATTGTAATATCACGGCGTCTACGGATAAGGGTACTTTGAGTTCTTCTTATACTGTAGGTCTCCTTTTGCTTTCCCTCCCTTGTCTTATTGTTTCCACTGAAACTTCAAAAACGATGCTGACTAGTAGTGGAGGTGGTGGACAGTCCTGTATCATTCTTGATTTTAATATGGTGACTTTCAGCTTCTCTTTATTTAGGATGGTGCTGGCTATGGTTTTCATACATAGCCTTTACTATGCTAAAATATGTCCTCTTCAGTCTCATTCTCTCTAGAACTTTTACAAGTCATATTGTATTTATCAAAAGCCTTTTATACATATATTGAATTATAATAATTTTTTTCTTTAAGTTCATTTATACACTTCACTACACATATAAACTTCTGTATGTTGAACCATCTCTACTCCTAAGATAAAAGACCACAGAGGGTATATTTTAATATATTACTGTTTTCAGGTTGCAATTCATTTATTAAGAACTTTTTTCCCTCTCTCTTCCTCAAGGATACTGACCTCTTGTTCTCTTTTGTTGCTGATGTATCTCTGCCTGGCTTTCATAGAGTAATGCTAGTGTTGAAGGAATCTAGAGGCATGCTTCTTTCTTTCCTTGTTTCATTTTTATTTTTTTAAATAAATTGAAAAGGATTGTTTGGAGTTCTTTTCTTAAAGTATGGTAGAATCCTACAGTGATTGTACATGGATCTGAGTTTTGTTGTTGTTTTTGTTGTTGTTGTTGTTGTTGTTGTTGTTGGAAGGGTTACTAGTTTCATCCTTAATACTTATTGTGAGTATGGTTATTTTGTTGAGAGGTAAACATAAAATAGAGGTAAATTAGACCTCAACCCAAATAATTATCAATTGATAAGGAAACTTGTAGATAGTATAACAGAAATCTGCACCAATTTTTTTAAGGTTTTAGCTTATAAATTCAAATTTAAGACAAGAAAAAGAACCTCTAGCTAGATTTAAAGAAAAACTCCTCCAAAGAAGAAAAATTATCTTAATATCCTGTCTTTTTCTTGAATAATCAAGATGAACTATAAATATAAAAGGTCAGTTTTATCAGTTCTTGGTAGATATGGGTTCTGCTATTTCTATAACAATCTTTGCCTTTTCTTCAGTGTAAATATTCACATAGTCAAGAAGTATTTCAAATAATCCATAGATCTTTCCTAGCCCAAGGCCCTAACTCCAACACTAGGCCTTTGTTATTGATTAAAGTACATTCCTTCAAAGTCTCTAATCATGGCCTTGGAAATCTGATAGTAAGAAACATACTTTCGAAAAGAAATAACCATGGAGTATCCTTCAGAACATTAAGAACTTTCTCCTTAACACCCCCCACCCACAATTACACATGTACAAGGCTCAGGTACAATCATGGAAGAGAGAATATAAACACTGTAAGATCCAGAGGTTGAAGAAGTTAGGAGCCAAACACAGTGTACTGGACATCAACAAACAACTACACTCATGAAGCCACAGAAGGTGTGGGTGCCTACACACAACAGGCTCTGGATCAAGACAATCAGAATTTCAGCATGAACGAAGGAAAGACAAGGCCAGCCCCTAACGAGGAGCTAGCTGTTGACAGATAATGATTTCTAGGGGAAATCAATTTTCTTTAAGGCAGTGGTCCTTTGTAGTGGGCCACACTCCAGCAGAGAGCCTCACAACCATTAGTACATTTGTTTTGTGCTTGAACTTGGTGAATGTTTTTAACATGTCTGGGAGGAGTTGTTTTAGAGTTGAAACAATCAAAATATTTTGTATGAAATTCTCAAAGGAGTAATAAAAATATTACACTATAACTTAAAGCACTGTGATGTACTTAAAAGGTCCTAGGCTACTGCCACCTCCAATCTTCTGGAAAGGACAAAAGAATAAATGACATCCACACTGGATATGAGCAAACCCTTGAGCTCCCTTCTTCACAGGAAGTCACACTATATGTCATACCAATATGGTCCATTCCAATGCCATGCTGTCATGTGGTCAATGCTGGCCAGTCATGTTATCCTCCACTGGTCTCCATATGAGTGCATGATTAGAAGACATATAGCCTTAGAGGTTTCCTCTCAAATCTCAGAAGCTTCCCTGGATCATGGAGACAGGACACATGAAGAAATTTTAATATATTCAAATATGTAGCCTGGACTATACAGGGCTTCAGTTCAACTTCATGTAACAAGTGTGTCCTTTTTGCCTAACTCTCCAAGCATTCCTATACAATACTCGTTTCCCTGTGTACTGGACTGACCAGTGTGACTCATATCATGTAATGTAGAGTGTAGGATCTTGAGGGTTCTCTATACACAGATACCAATTTCACAGGGTCAGTATCGAACAGTCTGTGTCAACCGTAAAGAGCAAAATGTCACATTCCTTGATTTTTAAAGCACTTCTACCTCAGAGATATGCAACTCAGTTGTATAGCAGTCAGAGAACACTTGGCAATGTTGAGAATCTTACCAGTAGCATAGACAGAAGAAACATCACCAGCATCAACAGACATTACTGATGATAGAAGAAACATGAACAGGCATTACTGATGATAAACACACTTTTGCTGTGGATAGAGTGTGCATCAGTCTTAGTTTATTGAAGAAAAGTCATAACAAACAGTCTGTTGCTTCAAATATGTTGCTAACTACTCATAATACCATCTTCAAGATGGTGAATACTTTATCATATACTATATCAATAAAATGGCAAGTAGCAGTGGGGTATATGTTGCCTATTGGGGGAAAAAAGGTCATGTTCTGTAGAGTTGATCTCTGTAGCCTATGAACTATGCTTTCTCTGCATGAACATCAGAGATATGACTTTTAAAGCATCTTTGGGAGGATTGTTGCCTCTGTTTTAGTCTCAGTAGTCAAGACGCTGGTCTACAGCATTCTGTTTTAGAATCTAGAAGTGATATCTACACCGTTCCTCTCTCCAGATGATCATGTGATGATATGACCTTGTGATGTGGTGAGAGAGTCCTTTACCATAAATTTAATAAAGACACATATAATTCTAAATCGTTTTCTTCCCTGAAATGATTATCTTTCTACAAAGAAGGAAATAATGAAAATGGTGATTGGAATATGAATATAAAAAGATATTCTAAGATAGTGATAGACACTAAATAGATCATCATATATCAATACTGGTATTTTCAAAGCTTCTCTGGTTTTAAAAAGCCTACCCACACCCTCTGACACTATCACAGTAGAGCATTCAGATTGTGTACAGTAACTCTTCATTGCTCTTTTTACTCTTGCTCATAACTTAGGACAAGCCACTTCAAGCTAGATCACCTCTAACATTGCCAGGTTAACACTCAAAACCAGTGCATACCTGAAGCTACTCGCTCTTTTTTTTTTTTTCCATTAGAAAGCATTTTCACTCTTCTGGGCCTCATATGCCTCTGGAGCACAGATTATTGTACATGTCCTTTTGACAACCTTAGTTTTTCAGAATGTAAGTGTGCTTGGAGATGAGGTCTTTGAATCAATAATTGAGTTAACAAGAAACCATTAGGGTGAGCGTCTTCTAACATGACAAGTATCCTTATAAGAAAAGGGAAAGCCTCAAAAAACAAAATGCAAACAAAAGAAAATCCAGATGAGGACACAGCCTGAAGATGGCTATCTTCAAGCCAATTAGAAGCTGGATGGAAAAAAAATAACTGGACCTATTGGCATCATTAAAGTACCCCTCCAGCTTCCACAGTTATGAATGTCTGCATAAGGCATCAGGACAGTGCTTCTTTGTTACATCAGCCCTAGAAAACTAGGTACATTTTCAGGGTTGCATGGCATTATCTTGGCGGCATGTATTTATGTAGATTCAGTCTAATACTAGTAAAGTACAGACAGGTACTCTCTGTTACTCAAACTTTCAGTACCATGACCAGAATATCTAACAGAAACAATTTAAAGTGAAAAGAATCAATTTTGGCCCACACTTTCACAGGTAGCATCCACCATTAATGGGACTGAGGATCTGGAGTGGAGCAATTAACATCACAACAGCCAATGCCCCACACTGGGCTGGCTTCTTTCTTTTTCTCTTGTTATTCTGTCTAGGCTGGGAGCCCCTGAGATGGCACTGGCCACATGCAGGTTGGGAGTCCCACCAAAGGTAATCCTTTCTGGAACTATTCTCACAAAAAACATCCAGAGGTATGTCCTACCAATCTCCAATATGCTTCTAAATCATACCATATGAGAATTAATCACCATTAATCACAATTAATTAATTAATGTAGTTAATTAAAGAAACCAGGTACAAATTACTTTCCTTATTCTGTGACACGAATATGGTGAATAAAGATTTGCACCTGGGTTGTCTGTCCTGTCCTGTGATCCTCTTAACCAACCAGTGTAACAGCATCATGACATGTCCCACAGGAGAAGTCTTCACTTTGCTGTGGTTCCTCATATTATTAGATTACATGTGCCAGTGTGACGTCCCTGCCCCACTAACGTTTCCCAGATTAAGAGATAAGCGAATAGTGGTTTGATCTTTATGCGCTTTTCTGACGTTTTGTCTAATTGTACATCTTAGACCACAAGACTGTACACAGCAAAGATGAGACAATTAGGAGGACCTCCTACCAGGCCACTGGGCAAGGGTTGAGGACTGTCAATGATGCTGATGTTAGTAATAATTCTTATCATAAGCGTTCTTCTGCTGCTCATACTCTTTAAAGGAAGAAAATTGGAGGGGAGGGGATGTGTTTTGACCTCCCGACTGACAGCTCCTCGACTTTTACTGCTTCTCGGCTACCTTGAACAAATAAATTCAATCACGTGGCCACCTGAGGTGCCCTTAAGGCAGTGTTGGCTACTTTACACACTGGAGGAAGTTGTACCCAGCTGTAACTGTTTTCCATGATGTTCATTTTGTGCTGAACTCTTTGCCGTCACAAGTCTTGGTGAATTATAGGTGACTCTGGAACCGTTTCCACCTGGACAAGAGGATGAGCAAGTGGCTTGGCAGAGGGATGCCATAACTCATAATGTAAAGACTAATGGAAAGCTTCATATGCATGGGAGGCAGAGCATGCTTAGTGTCTAGACCCCTTTGCAGATAGAAAAGTGGGCTCCTCACTTGTTTACTGTTAGGAACCATGTTTACCCCTGGCTTGCTTTCAGCAATTCAGGCCAGGAACCATATCATCATCACCAACCATCGAATGTGACACAGCTACGCTGTTGCTACAAGTAGAGTGTCCTTTATAAAAACCATGCCACCACTCCCCCTCCTCACTGTCACTGTCTCTGTCTCTGTTCCCTCTCCCTCTCTGTAATCCCCATTCAGAGTTAGCCTTTTGCCCACCCTCAACCCCCAGAAATCTCTTCTGTGAGGTCTGTTGCTGTGGTGTGATCTCTGAGGCATTCCTTGGCCCCATCCACCGAGGTACTCTTCCACTGCAAAACCCTAACATTTAGTGTGCTGAGAAATGCCCTCAGTGCCACCTGAGGTTGAAGTCTTTTCTTACATTCTATTGGCAGAGCAGGGTGAGTTAGCAACATGAAGAATCCAGCGAATGGATGGCCCCATTGCCATCCACACATGGACAGTATTAGTCAAACACATTAGGTTATAAAGAAAAAGAACTCTAAATGAAATTGGGAGCAGATGGGAGATATGAATGAAGTTAGAGCAGGTTAGATATAATAAAACTCATTGTATGCATGTATGACAGTCTCAAATAGATAAATAAAACATTTAAAGCTAAGTATAATTGAAGGCAGAGAGATTAGCAGGCTGAGCCCAAGAGGCATCAGAGAAGGTGGCTCCTTCTGACAGGAAGGTAGAATAAGCAGGCAGTAGACCTAGCCGCAAGAGATGCAGAGGGGCTAGCTGTGTTGACAGCTGCAAAGGAGGCAGAGCTGCAACTCCTACAGCTGACAGTGGCAGATGTGACAGCAACAACAAGGGAGCCACAGAAGCCACTTCCTGACTTAAGTCAACCTTGACTATGACCATAGCACCATGGTGTGGCTTGGCAGTTCAAGAGAGTGACCTAACCGGAAGAAGAACATTGGTAGCAAGTCAGAAAGCAAGAGAGAACACTGAGGGCAGAGTGCAGAGAATTAGAATGGGTAAGAGTCACAGAGAAGAAACCGTAGACCTTGGTCTCTGAAGAGTTCCAGAGAGCTGTGAGTCTTTAGCATGAAAGGTCCAAGATCCAGTGTGAAATGTTACAAATAGGCTGCTTTCAATGTCTTATCCTAATGCCTAACCTTGGAAACGTAAACACTAGTCACTGACAGGCTTTTTGGCAAATATAAGAGTCATACACTAGTAGAGATAAAGGCCCCAATATCAGAGATCTGTAAGCTGGAACATTTGTAATCTATGGGATCCTGAATCTGGGCTTACACAGGACCTGCAAATGCAGAGAAAGCTTAGTCTGTCTTCTTCCCAAGGTTTGCTGCTGCCAAAACTGAGGGATACAAATGGTCAGTTAGAAAAATGCGAGTACCATTATACATACTGATCAGGTTATATTTATGTATCTAGAAGTTTTGTGTGTGTGTGTGTGTGTGTGTGTGTGTGTGTGTGTGTGTGTGTGCATATGTATATAAAACAATTGAAAAAAGAGGATATAAACTTGAAAACAGAGCAACGTCCTGGAGGGATGTGAGAAGGTTTGGAGGGATGCAATGAAGCACAAATGGTGTAATCGTAGCTCTAGCTCTTTTTTTGAGTGATGTAGACCTGCTGATGACAAAGATGTAAGCCTGGGTGAGCTTCCGTCCACCCATGACGTCATCTCTCAGAGCATGATGGGTACTACAAAGATCACTCGTTAGAGCCCAGAACACTGGAGTCCACTGACCAAATGCCTGTGGGTCTTGGAGCACATAGTTTCCTCTCTCGGGTTCTAGTTTTGGTTTTGCTTAATCTGTAGATGAAGAACTTGGAACAAATGAGCAAACTGACACCACAGGAGGCAAATCCAAAGCAAGAAAACACTACTCCTATTTCACGTGTCAGTGCCTTTCCTGGTGAACTTTATCCTGGCCAAGCTATGTGCTTCTCAATCCTCGCCCACTAATTAGTTTTTTGCAACTAATAAAACTTTCTTGGCGTTGGAAGGTAGGTGATGACAGAGCTCTTCACCAAGGGTTTCCAAAGTACTGGGCTTTGACAAACACAAAGACACTTGGAAAAGAAAATTGACTCTCAAGACCATGTTTCCTAATTAGATATTTAAGCTAAACCTCTGGAGTCAGAGATTTTTGCCACATTAATCTGGAATAATAATGTCAGGAAAGCATTGTATGTTTACTAACAAGTTTACTTTGAATATGTACGTACAAGTCATCATATTGGTGTTGAAAGTGTATTTACCAAAGGAGTCTTGTTGCTTCAGAGCTCCTCACTGAGGATTATGTAAACCAACAGTTTCCTACTTCCTACTTATTGTTCATTCATAGCAAAGATTATAAAAGCGTCACTTCTTACTCATTCAGTTATAGTGATTTTATCCATCTATACTAAAAGCACAAAACCAAATAAAATCTGAAATCAATTTTAAGTGAAAAACCCACTTAAAGTCGTTATAGTCATACTAACTTTGCATTTAGTATCTATAATGATGACAAAAGCCAGTGTTGAATATCCTCTTTGCTTTTAAAGATTAGATTTTCTATAAGATTCTGAGCAAAAGCACACTGCTAACAGGCCGGTCCAAGGGTTCGTTTTCATCATGTTGCTTCTCGTGAATAATCGTACTCATAAAAACAAAACAAACTCAACAGCTCTTTGTTTACTGGTGAGGTTTCTTTTTTATGGTACCCAAGTCAAATTCAAGTATCTTTTAAAAATATTCTTTTTGTACCAAATTGGTGGTTATGAATAGTGATATAACCTCACTTTCATTTTGTATCAAGCCCAGACATGTGACTATAAAGGATGAATTTTCAGCTTGCTAAAAAATTCTGACAATCATAATGGTCTTTTTCAAGGTACTAGGTCTGGATAGAATATAGATGTCAGCAAACATCAGAACATTGGATGTATAATTCCATGATGATGATAATGCTGATGATGTTGATAATGATGGTGATGTTGATAATTGCAATGGGGATGATTGTGATATGATAATGATGGTGGTGATGATGGTGGTGGTGATGGTGGTAGTGGTGATGATGGTGATAACCTTTTCTTGAAAATAACTTAGAAGTTCCTTGAAATGGAGACGTGTTCAAATCATGGTTTTGGTACCTACTGTCTTATAAAATAATGCAATCAGATGGTGCTCCTGTCCTCTACTGATATGTGGGGCACAGCAATGATTGATTCCTTGTGTCGCAAGTTGGTTCCAGGGTGGGAAAGATTGCTCAATAGTCAACAGCACTCTTTGCTCTTCCAGAGAACCCAGGTCCAGGAACCTTTCATAGAACTCCCAGCACCCACATGGCAGCTCACAACTATCATTCCAGAAGATCTGATGCCCTCTTCTGGCCTCTGCAGGCATAAGGCAAACACCTAGTATACAGCCACATGCAGCAAAACACACTCCCCCACCCCCTGCCACACACACAAAATAATAACATTTTTTTTTAAAGCTGGGTCATGTAACAGAGCATCTATTTCAGTCTGGGTCACACAGCTAAGCACACACAGTACTTCATCACATTAATCAGCATATTTTTCTTCCACATCATGAAATCCAAGTAAACTAGGAGAGGTGTTATAAGCATTAGAAGTTTTATTTCAGTTTGTGTAAGTTTGTCACCTGTAGATATTAAAGGGCTCTTAAAATTAGAATATGTCCATCTCCCCATGAAGTAATCCAGTTTCATCCACTTTAATTTGGAAGAATTGTTTATAAATTTTCATTTATTATTTATTATATATTATTTTATTTATTGTAAATGGATTTGTAAATTTCTTGTTGTTGCTGTAGTTTGAGACAAGAGTCTCACCGTGTAGGCATGGCTGGCTTGTAATGCACTATGTAGATAGACTGGGCTGGCCTTGAACTCAGAGCTCTACCTTCCTCTGCCTCTGAAGTGTTGAGATTGAAGGTATGTGCCACCACACCTAGGTGAATGTCAGGTTTCCTTAAGCAGAGAAACTATACTTACTTCATGGGTTACCTTTAACAATGTTTTAATGGGGTCTTTAGAGATGTCTACTACATATACATTTACATGATCTAAAACCAGAAATACCTTTACGTTTTATTCCCATGGCTTTTATTTCCCTCAAACAAGTGTGCTAGTTAGAATTTCCCATGCTCAATACAAGCTAGGGCGAGCATCTTTGTTTTATTCATGATTTTACAGGGAAACTTACAAGTTTCCACCATTAAGTATGGATTAGCTGTAGGTTTTTATGAACAGGTTCTATTGTGTTGAGATCAATCCTTATGGATCCATTTTGTGATATATTTTCATTAAAAAAAGAATACTGACAAAACCTACCTCTAT
Source organism: Mus minutoides (assembly GCA_902729485.2). Taxonomy (NCBI): domain Eukaryota; kingdom Metazoa; phylum Chordata; class Mammalia; order Rodentia; family Muridae; genus Mus; species Mus minutoides. The sequence goes on along the minus strand of LR752500.1, from coordinate 30,661 downwards.
TCAAATACACTAATTGAGTTTATTTCTGCAATGTGGTATGTTACATGAATTGATTTCCATATAATAAGAACTATCTTTTCATTTCAGCAGATAAATCCCACTGGATTGTGGAGCATGGTCTTTTGAGCTTGCTGATGAATTCCATTTCCTAGTATTTTGTTGAGGGTTTATTGTACATAGGTTTATCAAGTTTATATTTTATGGGGAAATTCTCATTTTTCTTTCACTCATGAAAGATAATTTTACCAAGCATGTCTTGTTGACTTGTCTTTTGTATCTTTATTGTTTTGAATACACTGTTGTGATTTCTTGCCTTTATTAACAAGTATTTATTTATTTGTTTATGTAGGCTTGTGTGTGCCAGGGAATGAGAGTGGCAGGCAGAAGACTTTCAGGAGTCAGTGTTTTTGCTTCTGTCGTAATGTTTTTGGAATAACCTTGGCTTGTCAAATACAACAGCTAGAGCCTTTCCCCATCAGGCCATCCCTCTGAACAATCCACATCCCGTTCCAAAAGCTTCCATTTAGAAGCTGATATTCAAATTCATTTCCCTAGTCCGTGAGGGTTAGTATTTTTCTCTGAGAATTTTATAATTTCTCCCTTTGTTTTTAATTATTAACCAGTTGATGTCAACATTATTTCATGATGTGTATTTATTTGGGTTTATCACTTTGAGGATTTCATGAGTTAAAATGTTCACTTTTCTCTCTAAGTTTGACAAGTCTGTTGGTCTCATAAACTCTCTGCCCTTCTTTATAGCTTTACCAAGACTAGCATTGTGTGTACATAGATCATATATCCTCCAAATTCCCTGACTCTGTTCTAAGACATCTTCCTACGACATCAAGGTGTCATCAAGGCACCTGTCCTGTTTCCTGAATTGTCTTCTTGATGAAGTCTGATGTTAAAGCTATTTATTAATTTTCAGTTCAGTTATTATATTCTTTATCCCCCAGATTTCAGTTGGAGGACTGCACTTCTTGAGAAACATTTGCCATTTGCTGAGCATTTATGTTTTATTGCTTTGATGTTGTCACTGTTTCCAACATTCATTCATTCATTCATTCATTCACATTACAGCCCCATTGCGTACCCCTTTGCTGTGCCCCCTCACACATTCTCTCCCTCCATCTCTCGCCTTTCCCTCTGAGAGGGTTGGGATCCCACCTTGGTACATCAAGTCTCTGCAGGATTAGGCCCTTCCTCTCCCACTGAGGCCAGACAAGGTAAATTAGGGAAACTGATTCCATAGACAGGTAACAATTTAGGGATAGCTAGCCATTTTTTATTAGATATTTTCTTTATTTACATTTCAAATGTTATCCCCTTTCCTAGTTTTTGCTCCAAACCCCCCCTATCCCATCCCCCATGCCCCTGCTCCCCAACCAACCCACTCCCATTCCTGGCCCTGGCATTCCCCTATACTGGGGCATAGAGCCTTCACAGGACCAAGGGCCTCTCCTCCCATTGATGACTGACTAGGCCATCCTCTACTACATATGCAGCTAGAGCCACAAGTCCCATTATGTGTTTTCTTTGATTGGTGGTTTAGCCCCAAGGAACTCTGGAGCACAGGCTCCCCATTGAAGGAGCTACAGAAAGTACCCAAGCAGTCAGCCATTTTTAACAGAAAGAGTCTGGCAGTCTAAATAAAGAGTCTGAGGTTCTATCTCATCCACTCTAAGGTGCCTTCTTGGATTTGGATATGCAAATTTCCTGATGGGTGGCATTAGGGGTTTTAGTTTTATTCACATTGTGTACAGAAAATCTCTTGTCTATCTCCCTTTGTTTGCAGCTGATGGCATAAAACTCTATCAGTCTCCTGGTTGCTCCATGTTAAACAAAAGAGAGACAACCCCATTGGGAAGTATCTCCAAAGACCAAGGATGTGACAGCACTACCTGCTCTCCTCCCTCGCTCTCCCAAGGAGGTGAAGCCTTCATCATTGCACACAGCTGTGTCCTCAGCAGCAGCAGGTGCTCCTGTGCCACAGCCTTTTTTCTTAACTACCCTAGGCATTTAAATTATGCCACCTCTGTCAGACCCTGAAGTAAATTGAAAAAGAATCCAGCCATCCAGTCAGTAAAATGAAAGGCATGTTCAAGGTACACAACGTTTTCTTTTTCTTTGAGATAACAGTCCTGGGTTCAGGCCATTTCTGTAGCTGCTGCTTTCTGCTCGCTTGGAGGAAGACTTGATGCTTATGAAATAAGACCATTACTACATACATCCTTGCAGCTATTCGTAGCTACTCAGAGTGAATGTTATGAAACAAAGAGAGGGTGAAGCTTTAGAAAGTTTAGAATGTAAACTTTATTATACTTATGTATTGTGTTTGTTGTAAATTATAATAAATACATATGTCATGAAATATAATGTAACAGGGGAGGTCTATCCTTGAGAAGTTATGCATATAACAGATCTGGCATAAAAGATGCTTATTGGGAGAGGAGAGAGGAGTTAGGACTTGCAGAAGGAATGGGGCAGACTAGTGGACATGGAGACAGACAGACAGACTGGAAGCAGAGTTACAGTGGTCGAGAGAGGAGATAAACAGGGAGAGAGAAGGGGTGCATGTTGAGAATAGGGAGAGGGAGCACAGAGAACAGAAGGAGAGCTGGGGTGGCTGGCTGGCGGGTCCTTTCATCACCTGGCTCACCTGGTAGCTGCAGCAGGAGATGAAGTAAGCATTTTCTAGGTCTCAGAGAGCAGGCAAGTAGAATTGCCTGAACACTAACAACCTATCTATTACATTGATTATATTATATATGCTTTGCCATACTTTTAAACATAGTATAAAGCAGCTTGTGGTAAGTTTGTAGGTAAAAGCTCAAGAGGAAGAGAACAGACAGAGATGGGGTATCGTAAAGAATAGCTACCTGGTTCTAAGAAGCATTTGTGGGTTGAGACAGGGGGTGAGCCAGTCAGGTCATATGCTTATCATTCCAAGTGGCTGACCAATAGGATGTCCAGGTGTGTCTTCCTTGCAGTCATGCTTCATAGACTGCATCTAGGCAGTGGTTCTCATTTACACTGTGAGAAGAAAGGTCACAGGTACCAGATGAAGAATCGCAAATCCTGCCTCATGTTTCTGGTCCTGGGCCAGGACAGGACCAAGACTATTTCCAGATTTGTACCAGGAACAAGATAAGTCCTTGACCCCCACACTGCGTGGTCGGTTTTCATGTCCTGCTCTCATCACATCTGTGGCAAGATAAGGTTCAAGGTTTTGAGAAGTGGCATCTTCCTGATGTCATCTTCACTCCTGTTCTAACCTTTGCTTCTCTATGGAAGTCCTCACTGCATTCGTCACTCACTCTGTTACTGCATGAGAGCCCCAGTTCATAGTCATCTAGTTTTATTACATAATTAAAACAATAAATGTGTGTGTGTGTGTGTGTGTGTGTGTGTGTGTGCGCGCGCGCGCACGTGCACGTGCACATGTGAAGGCACATGAACAGAAGTGAGAGGACAACCTCAAGAGGTGATTCTCTTCATCATATAGGTTCTGAGGGAAAAGCTCCAAGCTTTAGACTTTATCAAGCATTCTTACTGAGACATGGTGCTGGCCTCAGTTATATATTATTTTAATGCAATTTGTATGTTTTCTAATTGAACTGTATTTGTTCATGCAGTTTATTTTAATTATGGTTTCCTCTTCCCAGCTCCTCCTAGATCTTCCTCACCTCCCCACACACCCAAATCCATACTCTTCCTTTCCACTTCTCATTAGAAAACAGACAGGTGAAATAATAATCATAATTGTGCAAGACAAACAAACCAGGATAGGAAAAACAAACAAAGAGAAAAAAAGAGCCAAAGAAAAAGCACAAGAAACACATGTAGATACAGATACACACACTCATTCACACACATGGAGATCCCATAAAAAACATAAAATTGGCAACCATAATATTTATGGTAATATCTGCTATCTGCCTGTAAGGTTAAAAGAAAAAACCCAGACAAGGCATATACATACATACATGTATATATATGTATATATATGTGTATATATATATATATATATATATATATATATATATATATATATGTGTGTGTGTGTATACAAGATATGCAAAAATAGACATTTCTTTTATATATGAGATGTCACTGCCATTGTCGTTGTCCTGACAACCCAAAAGAAACTTGTATTAGTCTACTTAATCTGCCATAATAAAATACCATTGGCTGGTGATTTAAACAACAGAAATTTATTTTCTCCTAGTTTGACATGGCAAGTCAAAGATCAACGTCCAGTTGGATCAGTTTGAACTACCTGAAACAAGGTCTTCACAAGCCATTCCTTTGTGCATCCTAGATGGATGGAGGCAGAAGCAGAGAATTATTTGTGTCACATCAACCTCCTTTGTATAAGGATGTCAGCCACATTAGATTAGACTCTATTCTCAAGATCTCCATTTCCCTAAATGACCTAAAATATCTTCCAAACACTAGCACACTGGTGAGTGAATCTTCAAAGTATAAGTATGTGAGGGTACATATTTTAATACATTTTTCTAACTGTATTTGTTTTAGAATAATTTATTTATTTTATATACATGAGTGCACTGGAGCTGTCTTCAGCACAGCAGAAGAGGGCATCAGCTTCCACTACAGATTGTTGTGAGCCACCATATGGTTGAAATCAGGATGTCTGGAAAAGCAGTCAGTGCTCTTAACCACTGAGCCATCTCTCCAGCTCAAAATACTGTAAATTTTTGCACAATTATACATTATCTCAAGTGTCAACATTTTCAGGTTTTTTGCATAATATCAGGACTATATACAGTAATCATTACTACATTGTAACCATGCATTGTGTATATGGTTAATGACATCACGACACGTGCTGATGTATTAATAGTCATAGATAATTATCAGTACTTCCTAATATCCTATTCAAATTATTAAAAATTAAATTTCTATTTTGCTAAGTCACAATTTTAAGATTGAAAGGTAATCTCATTTTTTATTTTTTTGTGTAAAATATTAGTTGCTACTCAACAGAGAATTTAAAGAAATGAGTTTTTCTATGAATAATATCTATTATGAACACTAAAAGTAAAGAAAAATGTAATTTTTGCAAGAATATTGTTTGATGAAATTGTCAGAAATGTCTAATAGTTACCCTGATTACTCTCATGTATGTAATTGATTTTTCAAGTGCTGTATATTTTCAGAAGATTAACTTATTTTATTCCTTTACAGTTTGGGAAATAGTATTTTTGCATCAATTGTAAAATATTATAATTTCAAAAATGAAGCTGCTACTAATATTCAGAAATATATATTCAGAAATACACATATTCATAAATATACATTCAGAGATATATATGTACATATATATGTGTATACACACACACACACACACACACATGCTTCCTTTTCAGCAAATGTAGGCTGGGGGCAATAGCTTCTTGTGATATCATGAATTTTAAGTAGTATGTGCCTCTATCAAATCGCTTGGGAAACTTGCAATGCTATCAACACTCCATTCTCATTTTCATAGTAACCTGCTATTATCACCACATTCAAAGTAAACTGCATAATCCTTTTGACCGAGGGCAGGTCATGTTATTGGCTAGCTCCCTGTACTGTTCAGTAGTAGATCTATCAAACAACAGGACTACATTGATAGCAGTGCTGCGATTGTATTTGCATCTTCCTAGAAGTATGTAGTTAAAAATAAGTTATGATTAATGCATGGCTTGGGGACTGAAGTCTACCCTAACTCTCTCGACCTTGGACAAATAATTTATCTCCTTTATGCTTCAGATGCAAAATAAAGGAGATCACATAAGTGATTTATAACATCCTTTTAGATGAAACAATCTAGGATAATCTTATGAAATTAAAAACTAATTTCCTTCAGGCAACAAACATTTTAATCAGACTCATACGAAGTCTCTGCTTAATGGCGTCCCCAGCCAAAATAGGATTTTTAAATTTGAAGTCTCTCCCCTTTCAAAAATAATAAATATACATTATCATCAAAGATGCATGTATTGAATCTATTAAAATAGCAGGTTAATGTTTAAAATGTAATCATTGATCAGAAATCCATCTTCCACATCTACCCCTTCCTTACTTCTGTGAACGGGAATTCAAAAGGAGTGGGGCTCCCCGTGCCTCCCCATGGCTCCTCACAACTCCTCGCATCCCCTCTGTTGACAGTATAAGGCTTGAAATGCAGTACGCTTGCCATCTCAGGTAATCTCCGGGAGCCTATTCACATGCAAGTTTTGCTTGACTAAATACAGAAGAGAAAGAAGAGCATTTCTTAATACTTGCCTCCCAAATGCACTACAAAAATCCTATAAGAAATGTGTATAGCACATTCAGATAAGCTCCAGCATTTGTGTAGATGGGATGTGTGCGAATTCTTCTATGCAGCTTAGGGCATGTTTGCACAATGACCACACCAGGTCACTTTGCAAGTCCACACCTTTTCTTAGCAAGGGGTGGGGTGGGGGAAACTTTAATCTGCACACAGACAGGCCCATCTGTGTCTCTCTTGCAGCACTGTCTGGGATTATCTATGGAGGATGGGAGATCCTATCTACAGCTTCTGCTGTGGGGTCTCAATGAACCATAGGCAACTACACTGTGTAAATACTAAACAGAAAATTCTATAGGAAAACAATTCATAAATTTTAAATAACACTAAGTATAGTGTTTCATTGTTAATTACTAATTATTATTTGTCTTACCATGCTTAGTGTATAGACTAAGCTTTTATAGAAATGGATACATGGGGAAAACACAGTGTGTAGATGTGATGCTTTGAATAGGAATGGACCCCATAGGCTCAAAATTTGAATGACTATTAGAGAGGGGCAGTGTGCTACTTGAGTGAGATTCAGAGGTACAGCCTTGATTAGGAGGTGGTCTTGTTGTGGTCTTGTTCGAGTAGGTGTGGACTTGGAGGAAATGTGTTTCCCAGTTTGGGGATTTCAGAAGCCCAAAGCCTGCCTCCCTCTCTCTCCCTCTCCCACCTTCTCCCTCCCTCCCTCTCCCTCCCTCCCCCTCCCTCCCTCTCCCTCTTCCTCCTCCTCCCCCTCCCCTCACCTACCCTCCCCCTCCTCCTCCCCCTCCCCTCTCTTTGCCTGCTAATCTAGATGTAGCAATCTCAGCTCCTTCTCCAGCAACATGTTTGTTTGCATACTCACACTGCCTTGCTTCCCATAGTGATGACAACGGACTATAACTCCGAACTTTCCTTTATGGTAGTTGTGGTGGTTATGGTATTTCTTCACAGCAATAGGACATTGATTGCAATAGTGGAGGTTTTGGTCCTACGTTTGATGCATCAAGCAACTAGAACAGAAGCTCTCGGATTAGGAGGGACTCCTGTACAGTGTCTGTGTTCCTATGCAGTCATTCAGAGCACAGTCTCTGCTTAATATCTTCTTTGTTCTCACATGAGGCCTGTCATGGAAACACCACAGTGTAAAAAAACAAAACAAACAAACAAAAACAAAAAGCAAAAAAACCACACACATACAAGATGCACAGATATCCACCAGATATTGGCATCTAGGGTATCAAAAGATAGGTAGTACTGTGTCCAGACTCACAGATGTTGAGGTATCCACTCACCTTGACCCTAAGGTTATTACTTCTGTCAAACCTCCAGCTAAGGCAGAGATGAACATCTTTCTGCATCTGGGTCAGATCTTAATCCATATGAACAAGTAGATCAATAACAGATAGTACTCTTTCCATTTGTTTATTTGCTTAAGTGTTACAACTTTTTAAATGGTTCTTTCAAACAACCTATTAAATATTAAATTCTGACTGAATTAAGCTAGAAAAAATCCATTTTGCAGGCATTGAATCGAGTATCATCCACACCTAATTTTAATCATAATATAAAATTCATTGTCATGAAGGTAATGATTTTTATATTAGACCATAAAAGGGAGAAGTGATAAACACAACCATGACATGGATGATTGTGAAAGTCTTCATTTATGCATCAGTAGAGACATATGCTTAATAATAATTATACTATTATTTAAATTATAATTCTTGCAATATGTTAGATAAATGAAAAGCATTATTCTTCTGTTTGTTTGTTTGTTTGTTTGTTTGTGTCTTGACTAAATCTTAGTCCCTACCACATTTAGCAACCTGGGATTTTACATGATCTGGGTGTGGCTGAAGGATCCACTAAAAGATCACAAGAGGTATAAGATCAGTCACTTATCCTTGGGATAAACACATCTTGTCACATTCTCCACGACCCAGAAGTAACAAGGCAGAAAGAACAGTGACATGGAGCAGCAGAGGTGAAGATACAGGACTGGGTCTAGAGGCAGCATCCAGGTAAGAACCATTTATCTGGGTGCAGTGTGATGTTTCCTCCAGATTTGCAGGCTCCACAGTCACAAATGCAAATAACATTCGGTGGAAGAAAGTTTTAAATGGTGCACTGAATACAAGCAACATTTTCCTTGTTATTCCTAGGTGACACAGGATCCCTTATGTAACTTTGACACAACATGGTGCAGCCATCAGGGGTTTCATTTACTCTGTCACATACCCAGGGAAGTCATGACAATAAGGAATTGTTTAGACTCACAGCCTCTGAGGTCTCAGGGCTTGGCTACCTGCCTCCATTTCTCTGGGTAAGGCAGAGTACCGGGAACAAGAGGGAAAATGGTGGTCACTTCATGGTAGACAAGAAACGGGAAGGCAGACAGGACAAGAGACTTTTTTCAAAGGCATGCTCACAGCAAAATCTTCTTCGAAACCTTTGCAACTCCTAAGTGTTAACTAGCTCGCAATAATGTCATCAAATTAAGAATACATCAACGGGCTGATTCATTGATTAACAAGAGCCACCATGATTGATCACTTCTCAAAGGTGATCCTTGCATGAACCGAACCTTTAATTCTTGTATCTTTTGAGGGAACACTTCATATCCAAATCATAATGTATTATGTTTTGCATTAAGTTGTGGTATAGGTCTGTGCTTTTGTTGGGCTCCAGCTGTGGTACGTCTGTTGGGCTATAGTTGTGATTCTCTGTCCTTGGTTTCATCCAGTCACCACTACACACCTGGTTGGAAGGATGAAGTGGGGTCTGGAACAGGTAGAGTCTGCAGGACCCTGGTCCAGCTGGGAGTGAGAGCCTTGGGGCAGGAGTGTTGTTGCTCCTAGGAAGGCCTTCTTGGAGGATTTTAGTCTTATAGCTCTCTTAGAGGATAATCAATGATACAGCTCTCTTAGGTGATCTTCAGTGCACATTTGGGATGACCAAAGACTATAGATGAACCTTGGGAGTGGGAAGGGGTTTCCAGGTTGAATGTAAATCATTGGATAGAATTTAAACTATTATGAGTATCTCATTTGGAAGGAGAGTCATTTCAGGTATCCCAGGTACTTGCTGAGCAGGTTTTTATTAGAAAAGACAAAGCTGAACTTGTCAGTTTGTCAATGGCAACATGACCTTCCTTGGGTAGAGGGTGTGGGGTCAGGTTCCCAAGATAAGGTCAAAGAAGAAGAAGCCCTGCTGGAAAAAGGAAGTTCTCCACTTTCCCCATCGCTCAGAGGAACTATCTGAACATGGTAGACTTCTGAGTTAAGTAGCATGATTCCCCAACATTAGCTATTTTGAGTAATCTAGAGATGATTTAAAGTAGAAGGAAGTATTTATGAAGGCTGCATGCAAATTCTGTGCCATTCTATATAAGAGAATTGAGTACTCAATAGTTCTGTTATTAGTGGACATCTTGGAACATAAACATGTAGGGGTAACTATGCTTTCAGTCAAAGGCATATATTTCTGGATGCTATAGCCACACACTTAGAAAAAAGCATACATGAGATCAAGTATCACACGTTAAAAACCAAAACAGGGGGTACAAGCATTATCTCAGTTATTAAAAGCAGCTGTTGAATTTGAAGAGAATCTGAGTTTCAATCCTAGAGTCAACATTACAACTCACAGCCACCTGTAACTCCAGTCCTTAGAGAGCTACTGCCATATTCTGACTTCCGTGGACACCAGACACACATATGGTGCACACACATACTTGCAGGCAAAATAGCCAAACACATAAAATAAAGGATCTCTCTCTCTCTCTCTCTCTCTCTCTCTGTGTCTGTCTGTCTGTCTATCTATCTATCTATCTATCTATCTATCTATCTATCTATCTATCTATCTATATTTTAATTTAAAAAAACCTCAAAACCAACTACATGTTGTGGGTTTGTGTTTTCTGTTCCCATGATGCCATGCCCAAAGCCTTAGACCTCAGAAAGTAGCACCTCACTACAGGAATCAGCTCTTCTATCTCCTGGCCCTTTGTGGAAGGATAGAGAAGTAAAGAGGTCTTCAGAGGAAGCCATGACAAGTCATTACAAAGAAACGTGAATATAGTGTCTAATTCAGTTCTAAAGACAAAAATCAAAGCCCTGAAAGGGACCCTAGCCTTTTGAAGGTTCCCAGGAAGAATTCTTTGGTCTTTTCCACCCTGGAAGGGCTAGCCCTAATTCCAAATGTTTCTAGGCTTCTAATCACTTGACTATAGACTCTGCTTGATCTCATGTGGTTTTTTCCTTTGATATATCTGTGTGTATTTGCTTTTCTTATGAAGACACTATTTTTGGTATTGAGCTCACATAAAGCCAATGTTACTTTATCTTAACTCTCTTACTTGTATTTACAAAAATCTTTTTTCCAAACATAAGCCATTTTGAAGTTATAAGTAGAGATAAATTTCAGGGGCTATGATGGTTTATTATATGCACAAATATAATATACAATATATTTATATTATTTCTGTTATATAAAATATGTTATAAAATATAAATGTTATCAAGAACCTGATTGTTTGATATTTGCATAAATTACTGGATGCATCTCCATACAAGTGTCTCCTCCTCTCATCATGGGGTTTCTGTCATTGACTCTGTTGTTTTACAGGCCTTAGCATTTAGACTGTGCTACAAGACCTACTCAGCAGAGTCTCTAGCTTGGGGCTGGCCAGTAGAGGTGCTGATGAGTCTCTGTGGTTATACAGTCAACCCCTCACATGTTATCCAGTTTCTAATTTCCAGTGGCATGATTTCTGATCTTTCTATTTTACATCTGAGTGAAAATACACCACATAACTGCTCTATTTCTATCTTGCCCTGAAGTAATCAGTAAATTACACTTAATAAAGTTGGGTTTGTAACTTTTCCCTGTGGTCACTGGTCCTACAGGATTTAAAATTGGCTAACCTAAATTTTCAGAAACATATATTACACACTTTCCACCAAATAATATTTAACTTCCATCAAATATAATATTTAATTTCCTTTTGATTCATGGATATAGAACCCCACTATTAATCAAGGTGTGTGTGTTTGTGTGTGTGTGTGTGTGTGTGTGTGTGTGTGTGTGTGTGTGTGTGTTTGTATTCTGTTTTTCTGGAGAATAATACAGAGAAACAGTATTTGTCTTAGTTTGGTTTTTACTGCTGTGAACAGATACCATGACCAAGGCAACTCTTTTAAAGAACATTTAATTGGGGCTGGCTTATAGGTTCAGAGTTTTAATCCATTATCATCAAGATGGCAGCATGGCAGCTTTCAAGCAGGTATGGTGCAGAAGGAGCTGAGAATTCTACATCTTGTTCTGAAGGCAAACAGGAGAAGACTACCCTCCAGGCACTTAGGATGAGGGTCTTAAAGCCTACTCCCACAGTGACACACTTCCTCCAATAAGACCACACCTACTCCAACAAGGCCACACCTCCTAATAGTGCCATTCCCTGGGCCAAGCATATTCAAACTACCACACTATTTAACTCACTTCAAGGTATGATCCTACCTGTGTTAATTGACTATGGCCATTAGGCAAATGGAATTTTATAAACAAAGAGTGTAAAGTAAAACAACAAAATTTAAGAACTCTTTAAATATGTACTCTGTGATTGTATTACACAGTTGTTAATGTCAATATATTCCAGATATTTCTGTTTATATTCTTATATTGGCATTTAACTTGTATATACTTTGGTTAGTTTGGAGTTATAGCTCTTTGAGTTTTGACAAATTTAGTTGATATTGTGTTTGTTTGTTTGTTTGTTTGTTTCCAGACAAGGTTTCTCTGTGTAGCCCTGGCTGTCCTGAAACTCACTCTATAGACCAGGTTGGCCTCAAACTCAGAAATTCACCTGTTTCTGCCCCCCAAGTGCTGGGACTAAAGGTGTGCGCCACCACCCCCGGCTAATTGATATCTTACTAGTTCAAAGAAAATGCAATTTACTTATAAAAGAGGAAGATAATTTTGTGCTTGTAAATCATGTTGGTGACCTATATGGTCCTATAGACAAACATAATTCAATGCAGGAAGGCAATATTTTATATTTGTGAAATATGTAAAAGTTTTACTGTGAATTACACAGGACTTATATTAAAGCCATTACAGCAACACATGGGTTAGATTTCCTAATAATACTTTCACCACAATAAGGATGGCCTTAGAAGTTCTTCATATACAAGCAGAGCTGAGATTTCAGAAGTTATAACTACTACCCACTTTGATCTCAGTCTGTAGGTTTGTCAAAAGGTTGTTTGTGTCTGTTCTTAAAAAATTATCTTCAAAATAATGTAGCTTCCCCTGGGTGGTCAGGTAGATGGTGTGCTCTGAGACTCCACAGGTCTGTAGTCTAGTGTGGACTATAAATGAACCTTCCTGAACACTCAGACTCCTCCCTACTGGTATTTGCACTCTTTCTCATCTCTACCACAACTCTGAGGTACACTTTGCTCGTGCTCCCCATAAGGCCAGGTGAGGTGTTTCTTTTAAACAAATGGAGTATACAACAAACAAACAAACATGTAAACAAAAACCCCAAAATGTGTTATTGGTGCTTGAAGAATACACGGGCTTGCCTTGAATATTTCTGCTATGGAAATCTAGGAGTTTATCATTCAAATCCAAAACAAGGAGAAATGAAACAGAAATAAAGTCAAGCTCCTCTAGATAGCTCAAACCCTAGCACCTCTTGGACATAGACACTCGGAGGATTGTAAGCACTCCTAACATACAAACTCGGAGGATTGTAACCACTCCTAACATACAAACTCATGGCTTTCACTCCACACATTATCATAAACTGCTTGTTGATGCAGGGGCCTTAAAAGGATAACATCACCACAAACATCTATGTGTGGAGGCTATTACTAAAGCACAAGGGTACAGACTGGTACTATCAAGTGCCACATGCCGGAATTGTCCATCGAGACTTCCAAGAAAATCCTGCACAATGTTAGCCTGAATCTAACAAAAATCTGTGTTTGCCCAGGAACCCTAATCAGGTGAAAGGGGAAATGAGTTGAGGATCATTATACACAGAGAGAAACCATAAAAAAAAAAAAAAGATAACATCTAAAACAGTGGTCCAGTGATGTAAACTATTGTAGAAGATATTGTACTACTTGTTATAATTCAAGCTAAGATTTAAAAAAAAAATTACGGTCAGGATCAAGGTGAGATTGTGCTGTTATTGCTTCTTCCCAGGGGTGCACTGGGACTATCGAGCACTGTTATGGAAACCTAATAACTAATAATACCTAACAAGATGTATACAACTTTAAAGGGGAAAGCACCAGGATCTGCTTATGTGTTAGCAGCAGAGTGCTCGACTGGGATGGGCAAAGAAAACTTTCACAGCCAACCTAGAAATCCTTAGGAAAGTCACCACAGTCACTACCTCCTGACGGTAATGTGTGACTTGTGGTTGTTTAAGAACTAACTAGTTCCCCCTGCGCTCATGTCTCTAGCTGCATATATGGAAGAAGATGGCCAGATCGGAAGAGCACACGTCTGAACTCCAGTCACGCCAATATCTCNTTCTGTGACTTCCCCAGAGGTATGAACTGTACATAGAATTGTCTCTTTCTTGGTTTTTGTCAGGGCCTTTGTTTGTACAGTAGCAGGAAAAGAACTAAGACAGCCCACATGCCTCCCAGGGCAGGGCTTTTCCAGTCACAGCAGGAGCCATGCATTTCTGACTCTGTCAGATTCTCCAGGCAGGTGTATGACAGGCAGGACTTGAGAATAACCAAAATGAAGAACCTTCATAACCTAATAAACCACAAAGCCTCATTATCCATAATCCAGAAGTCCCCAAGCAGCCCTTTGGCACCATGTTCAGAATTACTATCTCTGCCCTGAGGTCTTAGAGAACCACAGAACAAGTTCCTATACAATCCATTCTCTTGCAATTGTCCCTTACCTAAAGTGTCACTGCCTGGGGACTTTAAATTAGAAGTGTTTACTTCCCAATAGCCCCAGAGGCTAAGAGCTGAGAGGCTGTGCTCTGACCTCTTGTTATTAGGACACAGTTGAGAATGCAGATTGATCTCAGTGGTTTAGCCCTTGTCTGTTATGGCCAAGCCATAACAAGAGTTCAGTACCGGCACCACTAACATGAATAAACAAATAATAAAGGTGGCAATTAGAGTGGATTGTGTTCCAAACTTAGTGACTTAATTTTAGATGTCTCTTTTAAAGACCTTACCTCCAAAGGTAGCCACATTCTGAGGTACTACTGATTTGAACTGTGAATAACATTTTTGGGGGGAGACAGAATCAACCCTCCCCCCCCCCAAGAAAACCCCACCCAGTTCCCAAAAGTATTGTAGTGTATATGAACTTGTCACAAGTTGTCATTTGACATATACTCCCCCAACACTGTGTCTCTCTTCCCTTTCTGCTGGGTTTGTGCTTGTGTATGTAGGCTCTAGGAGAGACCTTATAGTGTTGATATATTTTCTAATCCCAGATCTATGGTAGAAGTAAAACTAAAATACTGTAAGTATTTTTCAGTCTCCCAAATCCAATGCTTATTACATCTGTCTCTCTTCTGAGAGAAAGTGTGTGTGTGTGTGTGTCTGTGTGTGTGTGTGTGTGTGTGTGTGTGTGTGTGTGTGAGAGAGAGAGAGAGAGAGAGAGAGAGAGAGAGAGAGAGAGAGAACGCACATCTAGAAGCCAAGGGACCTTGGGCTATACAGTTTCTAAGCTCTGAGCATTTAACCACTCCCCTATAACATTCTCCCATAATACCCTACCTAATTGTTCAAAATCAAAAATAATAAAGATGGAAAGGAAATAACTTCCCAGCAAAGCTCTTACTCTCATCACTACCAAGAGCAGACAAGGACTGGCAGCATTGACAAGCTTGGGGAACTCTGGACTGGGCATTTCTTACCATGCCCACTGCTACCCATATCTTTGTCCTGGTCTGTACATGGGTGTCATCACATCTACTTGCTCCTCCAAGTGTTTGCCATGTAGCAAATAGAACATCATACAAAGACTTTAGATCAAACCATGGAAGGGCATGGTCAAAATTCTATGCCCTTCTATCTTTGCATTACCTTTCTCTGACCTAAACAGCACGAACCAGTCCCTGATCATGTGCATTCATTTTCTTCTATCCTTTACATTTGCTACAACATCAACACAGCTCTTGCCATTGCTGTGCCATCTATTTGGCACACGTGCATCCAAGTTACTTACAAGATTCTTCTGTGGATTCAGACCTAAGATGTCATCAACTCCATGATGTGCCTCCTGGACACAGAATGAAAACCAACGTGCTCTATATCTCTAGCACATGTTTCCGTGTCCTTTGGACTTCAGCAATGACATACGATGCTACCATGCAGAGAGGTCCTTCCCTCTGCTCATTGCCTTTGTCCTCCTCTAGCGTGTTAGCTCCAGGAGAGCAGTGATGCCTGCCACTTCTGGACCCACAGCATGGCCTACGATTGAATAAGCACTTAATATTTGATGAGCTAATGAATGAATGAATAATGAATTAGCAGGGTGAGCTAGAAATCTAAATCCTCAATTACCATGAAAGGCATCCAGCAGATGGTCACTCTTATGGTAGAATTGAAGCCTTAATTCTTGTACTTTAGATTATGACTACTTTTGGAGACAGGCACATGAGGAATGTAATTGCATTAAAACCAGAAGTAAAGGTGGAGGAGTCAGAAGTCACCACATAAGACAAAGAACAAAACAACAGTTCAGAAGAAACTGCTAGAGAGCAGCCATTGGAAAGCCAGGGGCGGTCTCCATGGAAACCAAACCTGCACACACCTTGATCTTCTACTTCTGTCCACCTGTACTGATATTTTTTTCTCCTTGACAACCTCTGCAAACTAACACAGAATTTGAACTGGAGAAGCCAACGATTAGGATCAGAGACCTAATCGTGATGTGTAAAGGTGAAGAACAAAACAGAGCACATGCCTGACTCCTAGTGTGAGAACATGCCTGACTCCTAGTGTGGTACGTATATTAAGCTGGGATGTAAATTCTAGGTCTTAAAAATTATGCATTGTTAACATTCAAATAATACTTTTTTTAAAATTTTAGGTCTTTTAAAAAACAGTCTAAATTAAAGGAAAATTTTCAATCATTTTTGGGTATTGATTTCTGGCTTAATTATAGTGTTGTCTGAGATTATATTATCATTCAGTCGAGTCACACAAAACTTCCTGAAAATTTCCTCACAAGTCACTGAATGCTTGTTTGTTGAATGTTTAGAAAATGTTCTTGTCTAAGGTGTTGAATAACATCAAATGAGCTTCAATTATTACACTTACAATCTTGGACTCAAGAAAGCTTCACAAATTCCAGGGTTTGGGTGAGTTTGTTGACGTTTATATTTCTTTATCACTTCCTTAATTTCTATATTACTTTGAACATACAGATCAATATCATTCTAAACACCGTGTCTCCTGATTCCATCTTCCACAGCACTCATGAGTCTATTTCCAGTCTGTATGTGTGTGTTTGGTCCTTATTATGTAGTAGGCCATTTATGTGTGTGCATGCATCTGCCTAACCTTGAAGGACTCATCTTTTCCCCACTTTTGCCAGGCAGAAGGGTTCACTCTTTGTATTCAGGGACTTCACTCATTAGAGATGAGCCATTATAGACATACATCATTATTATTCACTCAATAGCAAGACTTCTGCCAACCTTTGTCTCAAACCATGGCTCTCTGCCTCAGGAACCAACCTCTTCTACTGCTCTAGACTGGCAGAGGCCCGTGAGGGAGAGCAAGAATGTGCTATTAACACATTTTCTTGTCTGGGATCTTTCCTCTTTTGGTTCATTTTTTTTTTTTTCAGCAAGGCACTTTGCGGGAATACTGCTCTTCATTCATGATGTCCACTTATCCCCAAGCAGAGAGGGCCACCTGCGGCAAGCTAGTCCATCCTACTTTGAAAGACAAATCTAAACTATTTCACACGTGAAACATTTATCTTTTAAAATAATTGAGAAAAGTCTTCATTAAATGCTGTTGACATATAAAACAACATATGAAATGGAAAACTGGATAATTAGGGGTAATCTTGTCTTGGAATAGAAGCAAGTTAGAAACAATTAAAAAGTACAGAGATATAGTTTTAAGTTAATACACGGATAGGCATTTTATTCTATATATAAATGTAAGAAAAAATATGAACAAAAGTAAAGCCAGACTGTTGTGAGAGGAGGTGGTCTTACTTTTTCACAAATTTCTGAAATTTCCATTATAGTTAGGTAAGAACTTGCTAGAAAATATATAACAATACAATATATACACTGCAAAAAATTTGACTTCAAGAAATATAAAACATCAATTCCACGTATCCTGTGTGCAGGGACAAAGTTCTCTTAAAATATGAATCTCACTTGATAATGTATCTGTAAATAATAAATCAGAATGGTAGAATTCATTTAAAGCAAACAAAAGCATCTAGTGATGTACGACACCATGGAAATGGCAAGAGAGGTAAGCCCCGTGAGTCTGTGTAACAGATTTGCCCATTTTAATTACTAAGCATTCAATGAAGGCATGTAACACAGATACAGCGGAGCTTAACACCGTGGAGCTGGTTGTGAAATCTCATAGTAATCTGTACGATACAGTTGCCTGTATGTAGGAGAAATTCAGCTAATACTTATTTGAGATAAGTGAATATGAAAATACTTCATTGTAATATTGCATATCATCTGTGCCCTAAAGACATAAATAAATAAATAAATAAATAAATGAATAAATAAATGGCAGTAAGTGTATTTTGTTAGAGGTAGATCAAGTCACCAGCAGTGAAGGGCATTGTGATGTCACCACTCACATCAACCATTTATTATTAACCATTCCCATGCCCATGCACAGTGCCATCTATTTGTGATAGACTGATTCACTCACACATGATCAGGGGACAGCATTCATTTATTGTAGATAATAAAATGAAACACTCAAGAGCTTTATTTTAACAAGTAGATTTAGCTCATTTTGTGGTCTGTTAGCTACCTTAGGAGTAACACTTGAATAGGTAGAAAACATGAAGTTAAGTGTACTGGCTAATTTTGTGTCAACTTGACACAGCTGGAGTTATGACAGAGAAAGGAGCTTCATTTGGGGAAGTGCCTCCATGAGATCCAGCCAAAAGGCATTTTCTCAATTAGTGATCAAGGGGGGAGGTTCCCTTGTGGGTGGGACCATCTCTGGGCTGGCAGTCTTGGGTTCTATAAGAGAGCAGGCTGAGCAAGCCAGGGAAAGCAAGTCAGTAAAGAACATCCTTTCATGGCCTTTGCATCTGCTCCTGCTTCCTGACCTGCTTGAGTTCCAGTCCTGACTTCCTTTGGTGATGAACAGCAATGTGGAAGAGTAAGCTGAATAAACCTTTTTTTTTTCTCCAATTGCTTCTTGGTCATGATGTTTTGTCCAAGAATAGAAACCCTGACTAAGACATTAATCAATGTGTGAGAGAAAAAACCTACCCATTCGGGAAGATGGTAAAATCTTTAGTTTTCTTTTATTGAAAAAGTTCTGTTCATGAAATATAGTCTCATCATGCTTTCCCCTCCCTAGTTCCTTTTAGATGCTCCCCATCTTTCCTCCTGTCCACATCTGCACCCTTTCTGTCTCCTTTAGACATCAGACAGGAATTGATAGAATAGTAATAAAATAAGAGAAAGCATAAGCAATTCCAAAATGGGATAAAACAAACAGAATAAAAAGAACAAAAGAGGGCTGGTGAGATGGCTCAGCGGGTAAGAGCACCCGACTGCTCTTCCGAAGGTGATAAGTTCAAATCCCAGCATCCACATGGTGGCTCACAACCATCCGTAATGAGATCTGGCACCCTCTTCTGGAGTGTCTGAAGACAGCTACAGTGTACTTACATATAATAAATAAAATAAATCTTTAAAAAAAAAAGAGCAAAAGAAAACATAAGAAATGTATACATTAGCAGATACACACTTGCACACACAGGAAGCTCATACAAGTCACAAAACCAGCAGCCATTTTGGGAAGGAAGTTGCTGAAGACATTCCATTGAAGAGTAAGTGTTCCAAGGTCTCTCAGTCTCTGTACATCATCAAGTCTCTGTGTTTGTTCCCATCTACTGCAGAAGGAAGCCTATCTGATGATGGCTGAGCAACACACTGATGGATGAACACAACAGAATATTATTAGGAGTCATTTTATGGCTACATTTCTTTAGCTGAACACTAGTATTTAGTTTTACTCTAGGTCCCTGGCCTGTCTAGTTTCAGGTTCTTGCCTCCTGAACAGCATAGGAGATGGATTACATCCTATGGAGTGGCTCCTAAATGCAATCAGGTATTGATTGGTTCATTACTCCCACGAGCTTTGGGCCACTAATTCACTGTGTATCTTGGAGGTACATCATTATCGCATATCAGAGACCATCTAGCTGTGCTGGTGTTTACTTTGTCCTATGGTAGCATAGGGAGCACATTCTATTACTTTAAATACTGCATAGTAGAGATGAAGGCTCGAGTTAGGCACTAGCTTGACTTCTTCATGTTTAATGAGTTATATAGGTGTCTCCTTCAGCAATAGAGCCTTACTGTAAGTTTTAGAAAAGCAATTAAGAACCTTAGCAATAGCCTGTGTTGTTTGGGCATTCTCATGGGCACTCTTGGGCCAACAACTTGGTTAGATGCAACCCATTCTTTCCTGGCACTGGAAGCTTCATTTGGTAACAAGAGATGGACAATTAGGGCAATTTCATTTCAATTTTCTTTCTAAATTAATTTTTAAGTAAATTTATACTGTTATAGATTTCAATATCTACCCCTCAAAATGTCCCTCAGTTTTAGCTGGGCCTGTCTTCTTCTTCCCTCCACTTACCAATTTGATTCTCTTATTCCTGACCCACGCTCATGCATCCACAACTGTCAACTTTATTTCTTTTCTTTAGGGAAATACATCCCTCCTCCCTCCTCCCTTACTGTATACCTAATCTCTGTGTCTATATGGTAATGAATTAAATACTGACATCCATATATAAATAAACACAGTCCATATTTATCTTTCAGTGTCTAGGTTACCTCACTCAGTGTGAGTTTTTCCTTATTCAACTCACTTTATCTGTGAATTTCATGAAAAGAATTTTCATAACTAAATAGTCTTCCTTGTGTAAATGCACCACATTTTCTTTATCAATTCATTTGTTGATGGACATCTTGGTTGTTTTTATTTCTGGTTATCAGTGAATAGAACAGCAATGAGCATGGTAGAGCAGTGTCCCTGCAGTAGGGTGAAGAGTCCTTTGGGTTTATGTCCAGGAGTAGCTCAGCTGGATCTTTGAGGAAAATTGATTCCCATCTTCCTGAGGAACTGCCACATTGAATCCCATGGTGGCTGTACAAAGTTGTGTTACCATCAGCAAGGGAGAAGTGTTCCTCTTCACTCTATATCCTGAGCAGCATGAGTGGTCAGATGTTTTATTGTTCTTAGTCATTCTGACAGGTGTAACCTAGCGTCTCAAGGTAGTTTTAATTGTCCTCTTCCTGCCACCGTGCTTTCACTGTGTCACCAGGCACTCTAACCCCTTGGAACCATAACCCCACATAAATCCTTCCTTTTATAAGTTGCCTTGGCCAAGGTGTATTATCACAGCAAGATTGACCACCACAGGCTATGCTCCAGCATCCAGGAGAGCTTCTTCTCCAGCCTCATCTCTGCAATATGATGTATTTTTGTAAATGTCTCGAAGTCACCCGTTTCTGTTGGCCTAGACCCCTGATCCACAATTCATTTCTGATGATTGGTGTGTGTCCTTTTCTACATCTACCAGGTCACATAGAATTCAGAGATTTCAGTACAAACTGTGACCTTGATACCTGCGAGGAGCTTTATTACACCTCTCACTGAGCCCTGAGTCTTCCTGTCAGTATAAGACCTGGCTTCCTTGTATATCAGAAGAACTCAGCTGTTACCTAATATGACCTCTCCTGATTTTGTGTTAGGACTTCAGGCACTATTTCCTCCCCATGCTACCTGCGGAGGTATAACTGATAATGAACCCATACGTTCATACATTTGAACACTTGGTCTCCACTTGGTGGCTGCTTGGGAAGGATTAGGAAGCTTGGAGTTGCTGCAGGACACAGGGTGAGGATGAGGATGTTTTCAATCATAGGCTCTGCTGGATCTTCCCCTTGGATGCTTTCTTCTATTTTTATTCAATAACCCTAGTTTATAGTCACAGGGAATTCATCATCTGCTCCATTGTTCCTTATTGATCCTATAAACTTATCCCAGTAGTAACCACAGTAGATACTCAATAAGCATTTTTCTGGATAAACAAATAGAAGAATGAAAGAATGTTCCCATCATGTGAGCTTTAGTGTAATAAAGGAGAGTGTACTCAGAGTGCAAAGTTTTTAATCAGATGACGTGACCCTGGCCCTGGTCTTTGCAAGTGTGATTAAGGAAGATTAGTTAACCACTTTCTTCTTTCTTTTGCAGTATCATACTAAAGTAACATGCTGTATCTTTTATGCTTGTTATTAATAATAATCATTATATAAGTCATATGTCATATTACACAGATGGGTTACTGTTACAGAGACTTCATTGTAGAATTTAAATAATGGTATTCTTTAAAAAGATTTATTCTAATCATTTATATGTATATGTGTATCTGCATGAGAGTACAGTGCATGTGGAGGTTAGAAGCAGGTGTTTGATCTTTTAAATGAGTTATAGGTGGCTGTTCACTGTCCCACATGGGTGCTGGAGCTAAAGTTAGATCCTTTCCAGGAGCAGTGTGTGGTTTTAACCTTGGAGACATTCATTGCTCCTACCTTTCAATTACAAATTTTAAGAAATTACCACGAAGATTGGTATTTAAATACAGGACAGAAATAAAATTGCTGACATATAGTTATACTTCTAAATTTCAAAAAACATCAACAGGTAATACATTTTTAAAATGTCAAACCACTATTTCCTAGTTGAATTTCATTATCTTGACTACATTTTACCAATAAAAAGATTTTTTTCTAAAGTCAACACAATTTGAACTCTAAAACTTGATATATGATTTTATAAAATGTGTTTCATTATTAAATTTTATTCTTGAAACTTAAGCCAAACTTCCATGTAAAAATATATTCACTTCACATTTTAAGTTGATTTTGAAAAATCAAGAGAAACGTGTTGCTTTGAGATGTGATGTCTACACCGAGTTGCTCTGATGATGTGCAAACAGAAGAGTGACAATAACGATTTGCCACGTAGCACTGATTGATATAGTTCGAAACTACCAGAATAACAATCTTCTGGACTCAGGGTGGATGTGTGAATTCAGGATTCTGCTTCTCACTGGAACTGTCAGAAGCAGCCAGCAAAAGATGGCAGCAGCGAGTCATCTGGAGGCTCAGCACCACACAGCGACACTTTGCCCCAGTTTTCACATTATCTAATTGTGAACTTAATAATATCTCCAGTAACAAATAAATCAGGAAGGATAGAAATCATAAATGTTTCAACGAAATGCATCAAAGAGCAAATGAAATCCTTGTTGTTCAGGGCATGTCTGCTTCTTAAAGACCCCACACCTACCACAAGAAGTTCTTCAGGGACTGATCATGGGCGTTGCCATAGCAATCAATAAATCAATGGGAATTTTGCCATTTCTCATAAAACAAAAGCAAACAACTTTGGAAAACCATTTTTTTTCTCTCACAATGGATCTTTTTGGACATAAAAATATGTATATGCTCTAAGGATAGGATCTGTGCACCTACTATGATATCTGATTTTGTCTTAGTCTCTTCCCTCTCCCCCACTGACTTACTGAGTTAAAATTCATAAGTAGAAAAACAGGGATCCAGAGAGATGGCTCAGTAATTGTGCTTGTTCTGCAAGTTTAAGAACCCGAGTTCAGAACCCCCATAGAATGACTGTTGAGGCCATGTAACACACCTGTAAATAAAGTATTGAGGGGACCTGGAGACTGGAGGTTTTGGGGGGCTTGTTAGCCTCTAGGTTCACAGGTTCAGTGGAAGACCAAGTCTTAATGAAGAAAGCCAAGAGGGACAGAAAAGAACATTATTAAGTTCTCCCCGGTCTCTGGGCATCAGTAAACATATTCACATATACCACATGCCTCACATACATACACCTATCTCTCACACATGCTAGCACATACAAATCACACAAGTATAAACAGAAATAGACACAAGAGGCTAAGTGCCTCTTTTATTATGTAATGCATACACACACACACACACACACACACACACACACACATGAGATGTGACAGCTAGTGTGCCTTACAAGCCCCAAATTCCAGAGCTGATGTGGGAAAAAAAAACCCACCTGAAAATGACCACATATCTTCCCTCCCAGGAATCAGGCTACATTAATGTCACATCAGCTTCGAAGTAGTACCTACACTGGAGAACAACTTTTGGGAGTGAGACAGAGCCTACTCAAGGTAGATGGAATGACTGATGGTGCACATTTCCCTGTTGTGAACAGTAATTACTCAATCTCTTGTCTGTTCCTTTACACATTTAGTCTGTTTAACTTTTCTTTCCACTTGCCTCAGCCTTTCACTAACTCCAGAGAGTAATAGAGGCTATCTCAGATTTAATGCAAGTAATTTGACTTTGTTGGATAATCTCTGGCAAACTGAATAGAAATGTCCCTGAGATTACTGAAGTTGGAACCCCTCTTTTCTTTTTGTTTTTTTTTTTTGTTGTTGTTGTTTTGTTTTGTTTTTCCAATTTTTTATTAGATATTTTCTTAATTTACATTTCAAATGCTATTCCGAAAGTCCCCTCCCCCTCCCCCCTCCCTGCTCCCCTGTCCACCCACCCCCACTTCTTGGCCCTGGCGTTCCCATGAAGTTCAGGGTTCCTGGCCCGTTTATCTGTGTCTCAGAAAATGGCTCTGGGAAAGAGTGGGGCGAGGTGGGCTGGCTTCAAAGTAAGGATCTTTGGTGGAATAATTATGGGACTTATTTGTCCTGCATGTGACTGACAGACTTTGCAGCCACACAGGGACATAGATGAAGGTCCTGAGGGCCTGCCTGCCTTGAAACTTGGCATGGGTTTCGTTTTCCAACAAGACTTTTCATAGTGTAACTTTGCTTGCTAGATTTAGCACTCTGTGTTGCCTAATGACTGTCTGAGAGACATTCGGAAATCTCAGTTGGAAATGGAGTAAGCTTCACAGACTTCACCGCGGTCAGTGGAGGAGGAACAAAGTTTCCATTTTAGCAGGGGACAATGGAAGAGAAGAGAAAAAGAGTTGTGGAGGTGTCCAAGAAGACAACTGGGTGAGAAGTGACAGGAAGACGAAGAGAATTCACTAAAGCTCTAGATCCGGCAAGGGTCTTCCTTGTAGGAAGTTTACTCATATTCCAGATTTTAAAACCAGACTGAGTTTGCAGAAGGGGAGGGTGTCTGTGAAAAGCATAATCAGAACAGGAGGTGGTGGAGATGGGGCCCCAGACACTGTGAAAGAACCTCTCACAGACGTCATGCGTTCTTTGCTTTTGGAACCCTAGAATCTACAAGAACATCCACCCCCATCCACTAGCTTGTATGGCTGGCCCGGTGCTCTCCTTAACTCACAAGCTACTCTAGAACCCCTCAATCGCTGCACCTTTGCAGACCAACATCTGTCCCACAGAATCAACTCTCCATGTATGCTCCAGCTAGGATGCTGTCCTTTCCCTGGGATGCTCGGCCCTCTCCCAACCTGCGCCGCCTCCTCCCATCTCTGCTGCTGTTGCTGCCGCCGCGAAAACCAGAAGTGGAATTCGCGTGGCGAGGCGCCCTGCTCTCTCGGCGGCACTGGGCATGCTCCGCACCCGGGGCAGGTTTCGGTGGCGGGGCGGACGCTCGCTCGCTCACTAGCCAGGCGCCGGAGACGGCCGCCGCGGCTGAGCCGGAGGCTGAGCTGCGGCGCGCGGCGGGAGGAGCCTCGCTCTCGGCGGCGGCGGCGGCGGCGGCGACACAGGTGGCGCGGGCGGCGCGCAGGGCGCAGCTCGAGAGCGCTCGGCGCCGGGCGCCAGGGCGGCCCAGGCTCGCGCCCGCGGCGGCAACCGGCCGAGCGGAGCGACGGGCGCGGCGGCTCTGTAGCCCGGCCCGAGCCCAGGGAGCCCCGCGGAACCCCGAGCATCCCGCGGCGCCCGCCGAGTCGGGCAGGGGGCGCTACGCTCGCCGCGCTCGGAGGGGCGGCCGGGCCGGGCGCTGCGCACTCGCGTCGGGAGCCGCCTCTCGCCTGCTGCGCTCGCCCCTGCTCCCCGCCTGCATCACTTGTCCCGCGGCCGCGCTCCGACAACAAAAGCGGAGGATGCTGCAGCTGGGCAAGGTCAGGACCTTGCTCTGAAGCCGGGCGGCGGCGCGCACGCCTTTCCCCCGACTGAGGAGCTGTCTTTGGCGGCGGGTGCATGTTCTCCAGGAAGCAGTCGGGCGCCGCGCCGTTCGGTGAGTTAGTTGCCTTAGCTGAGCTGCTGAAGCAGGGCGCATCCTCCGGGCGTCGTCCTCTTGCTCAGCGCCGGTGGGGGTTGGTCCCCTGCTTCCAGCGGGGCTAGGGGTGGCGGCGGGCGGCAGTGGGGTGCTGTCTGCCCCGGGGGAGGACCGCGATCCTGCCGGCTCCCCTCTTGGAAGACGGCTCTCCCCGCAACGGGGTCCGGGGTCAGTGTCTTTCTTGGAGCGGTTACCAAGTGGCTTCTCTTCGTGCTCCCCTCCCTGCCACCCCTCTACCTCCGAGGACACGTATATAGGGCAACACCGACTGCTCCCCGCCACCCTCCAGAGCAACCCGGTTGCATTCATGACGTCCCTAATATACCGGAGAAGACGGGGTGGGGGCGGGGAAGACTTCCTTCCAGTCTTTTGCCCTTATGTTCAATGTCATTACGATGTTTGGCTAGAACAAAATGGAAAGACTTAGTCATATGCGTCCATGGCCGTTTCTTCAGTCTCCCGCTGCTCGCCAGACCCAGACCCCTTTGGTCTATATTTAGCGTTTCCAAGGAAGCATTTTCAGAGGGATTCACAGGCTTCCGGGGGCTTCTCTGCCCTGACAATAGATAGCGAGGCTCTGGAAAGCGCTGCCTGACAGCCAGGTTTGGCAAGGGTGCTTGTGCATGGGAGATAGGCGTAGCGATATTTGGGTGATTCGTAATTAATGGCTGAAAGCAAAGCTGCGTTTCGCTCTCCCCCTCACCCGACCGACCTGCCTCTTCTTCTGGTGTGTAATGTGTTTTCATCGATTGATACTCAGCATGTTGAGCCACACTCTGTTCAGAGTAAAGTCTCTAGGAAGGAGGTGCAACCTCCTTGGTCTGAGGGTGGGGGTCGGAAAACAGACTTGGGGGCTTTGGGGGTGTGCATCTCTGTATTTTCCACAAGGAACCACTTATTTCTCAAATACCCAAAGTTGCGTTTTCACTGTAAACACCGGGGTAATGAAGGGTGTGGAAGAGGAGGATAATAGAGGGGGGGGCTGTGCTTGCAAGGGGTTTGTATTTCCCTCATTCGAACTGATCTGCTGTGCTTCAGCTCTGCAAGCCTGCATACGTATGCATGCCTAATGTTCTCTAACAAATATGTTGGCTTAGAAAAGAGATATGTAATGAGCAAAAATCAGGCCCCATAAGCATGACGGACAGTTCACTTTTAGGAACTGTGTGACTGATATGTAAGATGCTGAGAATTTTCTGCATTGACTTCCATGAGAATGGGGAGGTGTTGCCCCTGTCCATGAGTTACCTCATTTTGCACACTTCCACTGATGGTAGTTCAGTTGGTGTGCCCGCTGGTGAGCATGTATCCACATAATTAGAAGGCTCCCCAGCCACGCTACTAAAATCCAATGGAAGACTGTTTGATATGACTCCCTTTGGGTTGCCAACGTAGAACAGTGCATGATTTGGGGTATCCGATATATGGGAGGTATGGCCAATAGAGGCAAGAATCCTCTTGTATGGAATAGCTGCTTTCAAAACCGGATGCCTCTTCCTTTAGTGATTCTCTGTGCCAAGCAGAATGCATTGTTAATGTTGAACAGTATCCGTACTGGTCTGTGGGTTACAAGGTCCAAGGCTTGAATGAAGATGGCTATGTTTGGAATTTGTTGTTGGGATATAGAAGGACTGTAATTTTACTAATAACAAGCGAGCGTGGGAAAAGCACCACCGGAGGCTACAATGCTCGGCTTAAGGGAATGCTGCGATTCGATTCCTTTGCCAACACTGCTGTAGTTTCACCTTTATTCACATTCAGGCAACTTTACAGGAGCGCTTTGAGCACTCTTGGAGCCCTTGCGTTATATCAATGTAAAATTTCTTTCAGAAGCATGCCTTAGATGAAGGAGGAGTGCTTTCCCCTTTCCTTTCCTCTCATTGAGTCTGGTGTTTCGGTTTTAACCATGATTCTTATAGAGGAGTTGACACCACTGTGTGCCTGTGTGTGCCTCCAGAGAGCAGCTGATGAGCGTGAGAAAAACTCCATGTATTCTGCATGAGGCTTTTATGCTATATTGTGGGTTGAAAATGATAGTACCCAACTGAATGGTGGTTATAGCAAGTGCATGAGGTTGGTGCTATAATGAAATTGCCCTAGTTTTGTGGAAAGGGGTTATTTAACTTTGTGTGAGTGTGTGTGTGTGTGTGTGTGTGTGTGTGTGTGTTTGCATACTTGTAAAACAAAATCATTATAGATGTCATTAATGTTTGCACTATTTGTCATAAAAGTCACAAGCAGTCAAATGACAGCATTACCAGCCACCTCACATCTTTCGCAATGCAATAGAAGTCATCAATTCTTCCTCCCATTTGGTGGTTCATCACAGAGAGGGAAAATGAAATTCAAAAAAGTAGTAGTTGGAAAAGGCAAATGGAAGTTTCGTTAAATATTTTCTAAGTACAATATCACTTTCATAATGGACTGTAAGAGTGAAACATAAACTTCTCCACCTATTTAACTTTGTGCATGTAATTGAATGTGGATTGCCTCTCCCCAAAATGTAACTCTTTGCTGTCATGCATGCATGTGGAATTGGTGAAGAGTTCTGCACGGTTTTGTTTTTGTTTTTTGTTTGTTTGTTTGTTTTAGATTTGCAGGTTATCTTTCATAAAGGAAAACCATTACTTTTAAATTTGAAATGACCGCTAGCAGTTTGTTTACAAAACTGTGTATTCTTTGTGTGGACCAGTACATCTAGTTGTAAAAGCCAACTGGAGCCAGCCTAAAATATGTTTACATTTCCAACTTCCCCAGAACGCCCCCCCTCCATTTTGAATAGGATATGAACACACCCTTTGTAGTGTTTCTCTTTGGGAATGTTGCTTCAAGTTAACAAAAAGTGACACATGTCACTCTTGGTGACATAATTTTCACTTTGGAAAGATTCCACATAGTTGGACATATTTAAACTCAAATTCAAACTATGAATGAAATTCAGTCAGACACTGCACAGTTAGTTTTTAAGCCAATTCGTTAAAGCTGTTGCACAATGGTGTTCTGCTAACTTCCTTACAAGTAAGTAAATTTTAAAATCCAAATTATCTCAGTGGCTTCCTCGAGGGATATTACTGTCCATATTCCAAAGATGAAGTCCTTTGATGGATGCATGAGCTGTCTATTGTTGTGTGTGAAAAGTTGATTTCAGAAAAACAGTTTATGATTCTTGTTGTTAGCTTCAAGTTTATCTGACTACATGCCAGAAAAGCAGTATTTTATATGACTATAAAATATCAAACATGTCATATATAAAATACTTTCCATCACATTGTCTGCCAACCCAGCCTACTGATTAATAAACTGCCTGGTTAGTTTTAATGAATCCAATTATATTCACAAACAGTACCTGCAACACAGGAAACTCATAGGAATATTTTATCATCCTATGATCTTAGTCCATTAAATTAAAATACTCATAAAAACCGGTGGGATGATGATGATTCTAGTTCTTCATCTTTTAATCACATGGCAGTTGAGGTGACTTCAAGGTTTGTATCTTGGTTAATTGATTTGTAGGAAATGGTTCATCAACATTGAGATATTGAAGTTATATTCTCTCTCTCTCTCTCTCTCTATATATATATATATATATACACACACATATATGTACATATATATACATGTACATGTACATATATATACATATACATGTACATATATATGTGTGTATATATATATATATATATATATATATACACATATATATGTATAATATTGACAGGTTACAAAGAGTAACCAGATATGTGAGACAGTAGTTCCTAAAACTCCTGTCTTAAACATTTATTCACCCATTTATTACCCTAATCAGATTCTGTGCTGAATGCTAAACTAATTTCTATATGTTTATATATGTTTATATGTGTGCATGCATGTGTGTGCATATACATGTTACAATATATCTAGCTATTTCAAATTCATATAGCAATCACACACAGCTTGTAGAAAAGAGCCCCGTTTTTTCTATATATTTATGATATTCTATAAAAGTTCTTGGTAAAGTAAATTTTAATAATGTAATGCTGTCTTCACATTCTCCAATGTGTGAGCGACTTATAATGTGTTTTTTAGTGAATGCCAATTCTTGTCTCTTAGCTCTTTTCCCTTGGCCATGTATGTGGTCATCAGACCCAGCTTATTGAACTGTAAGATGGGTCCAGTAATGTAGAATATTTCAAAATGTTGGTTTGAATATAGAATATGTGAATACATGGCTTGCAAACTTACATTTACTAATTAAGACATATGTTATTAATTGAATTATTAACATTAAGATTTCCATGACCTCTGATAATAGGCATTATTGTAAGATTATTTTTATATAGTTAGACCATTGTAATATTATATGTTGTAGATTGGCATCAAAATGACAATTTTTTATCTCAAAATATGTAATTCCTTTATGTATTGAAATATATAACCATTAAGATAAAGGAAATCAAGTTATATCTCCCAGCACCGTTTCTTTCAACAAGTGTTATATCCCAGTAGTGAGAAATCTCAAAGCTTTGCTATTCTTTATTATTGTTATGTCAGCCTCCTGATTAAGATCAAATTTTCTACAAAGATTAATGTTTTACAGAGAGTAAACTGTTTAATCAGCATCACTCTGTGAGGTCAGATCTTAAACAGCTGCTCAGTTTAAAAGCAGAGAGCTCAGCTCAGTTCTCAACAGACAATCATTGTAAGGGAGTTTAAAAAAAAACATAAGCAGCAAAAACTGTATGGATAAGAGACGACCTCCTCTAAATGATGTCATCAGAAAGAGAACTGAGGTGTGCACTGGGGCCGTGGTGAACATCAGATGTCATTTCCACGGATTCCCTCCTCCAGGGATCCCCAGT
>LR751643.1:30688-150078 GCA_902729485.2 Mus minutoides | reverse complement strand
GGTTACTAGATGATACCCATAAATTGCTCTTCCTTAAAAGCTTACAAAAACTTTCACATCAGTAGACTAAGTGCAACTTTTCACCATAGCCTTGCCAACATT
This sequence comes from Mus minutoides, assembly GCA_902729485.2. NCBI lineage: Eukaryota > Metazoa > Chordata > Mammalia > Rodentia > Muridae > Mus > Mus minutoides. The sequence goes on along the minus strand of LR751643.1, from coordinate 149,976 downwards.
TTCAGTATAGACTGTGTGTGTGTGTGTGTGTGTGTGTGTGTGTGTGTGTTCATGCCATGAGTGTGCACATTCATACAGAGTCCAGAGATAGATAGACATCAGATGTCTTCCTCAATCACCTTCCAGTTTATTCTTTAAACAGAATTTGTAACTGAGCCAGAAGCTCATAGATTCAATGAGGCTGACTATCCAATGGGCCTGAGGGACCCTCTTATCTCTGCCTCCCCAGCCCTGGGATTCCAGGAACAGACATGCACACTGCCTTGCTTAGCTTTTCACATGGGCCCTTGGGATCAAACTTAGACCCTCGTGCTTGCATGGTGAATACTTTACTGATGGAATCATCTCCCTAGCTCCCTAATTTAGTCTTGAAGACATCTGCCAACTGATGTAGAAACAAAGATTGTTTTAAACACAATGCTCTTGGAAATTATGAAGCCACCCAGTTTCTCCTCCTTTCTGGGGAGCTCAGCTAACTGTACTTTGTCCAAACCCCCATGCCTTGAGCCTCCCACAGACATCTCCCTCCACCCACTGATCAAGCACCGCGTGCTCAGGCTCTTCTGACTGAAGCTGGAAGAATGGGTTAGCAACCTTATCTTCATGCCCCTTCTTGCCCTCTGTGTTTTGATGTGTCTGTTTGGGGAATATTCAACACATTCTAAGGGAGGCCACACAGATGTTCAGCCCGAGCCAAGCTGATCATTGCATAATTGATAAAAGGCCCTTTGTATGCACATTCTATTTAGATTACTGTGTGGAGCAGGTGACAGGTGTTCAGAGAACACGACCCAAGCTGCCTGTTGCCGAGAACATCCTGAGACCAGCTGGGGCCAGAAGCCCAGAGGAAATCCCCATAGTAATTTAATAGTTCACAGAGCTTTAGGTTCGTGAGAAATACAATGAAGAACTAATGATAGTGACCACCCACTGCAGAAGGGCCTTTGTGCTTTCCCCTTGATAGTTCTACTTATTATTTTGTTCCCAAGGAGATCACTGCAGGGTGACCAAGAGGAAATGTCTCCCTCTTCCCCTCTCTTTCTCTCTCCCCACCCCTGCTTTTGCCACATAGCATACAATTAACAGAAATTATCCAATGAAGAGAAATTTACTCTGAGAATACCAACTTTGCTAGTTACGGAGCTGATGGATGCTGCCAACTTCCCTTTCCAAAGAACTTGTATGAGGGAAATAATGCGGATGTTTAAAATATGAAACTGATAAAGTATCATTTTAAACGGTGGGTCTTGGAGTAAAGATGGAAATGCAGATCGAGTTGGATTGTCAGCATATCGGTGGTGGATGGTAATTGGTCTTAGGGTGATGGTAATGTGTGTAATAATGCCACTCCCTGCTGTTGATGCATCTGACCATCTTAATGAAAAACTATCATGTGTGTTGTCTTTTGGAAATTGTACTTTTGAAAAACATTTTGTTTTCCAGGGAGAAGAGGGGAGACCAGTATATGAGTAAGATGGTTCACAATGGTACACTTTCCAGAAATAGTATTATAAAAGCATCAAACAGAAGTGGAGGTTTGCCTCTACATCTTGCTTTGACTGGTGATATCTCAGCCCTTATTTTGCAGTCTCAGTCCCACAGTGTTCCAGGCTGTGCCTACCTAGTAAATTTCCTTTCAGAAGAACTGACTTGGCTTGAGCAGCGGTTGAAGGAGGCAGGTTTGAACCACTGGAGTTCACTTCCCGGCAGATACGTAACATACATTGCTGGTGGTGGGTCCTGAAACCAATACATCTGAGTATGCACACACTGCTAGACCGTCTATTCATTCTGGAAAGAAGAGAACACTAGAGGTCAGTGTTGCCATTGAGAATGACTGCAGAGTTGCAGACAGCACACTATGGACTCTTCTAAACGGTCTCTTAAACAGTAAGAAAAATCATATTTGAACAACTTCTGTATCGCTTAGACAACCCCATTATCAACACAGCTCATCACTGCCTTGTACCTAATACATAGCATGTGAAAGTATACAGTAGGCTGTGCTATCTGTGATTTTTTTGTCTTTACAATCAAACTGCCACCACACTAGAAATATACAGCCTATTTTGTCTTGTCATTGTGTTAGTTAGTCTTCTTGGCACTATGACAAACATTTGACATAAACAACTTAAAGCAGAGATGATTTCTTTGTCAAGGGTTTAGAGATTATAGCCCATAGTCTCTTTCTCTGCCATTTGCAGGCCTGTGCTAAGACAAGGATACCATGGCAGTGGGAGCATGTATTACAGGCTGCTCACCTTAGGTGGTAGGAAACAGAGAACCAGGAAGGGACCAGGACCTGTTTTAGCCTCAAAGGCATGCTTCCAATGACCTATTTCCTGTAACCGTGTCATACCTCCTAAAGTTTCCAGAACCTCCCAAAATAGTTATAGCATCTGGGGAACAAGTGCTTGACATATGAGTCTATGGGGGCACTTCATAGTCAAGCTGTAACATCATTTTTTCCTAAGTGGGACAATATGACAACTATTTATATATCATTGACATTGCAATAAATATTCTGTGTTATCTACAGATGACCAAAAGCATGGGGAAAATGTTGGTAGGTTGCATGCAAATAAATTTTGGTACTGTGTCTCTGTAGAGGTTAGAATCTATGGGGAGTCTTAAGCTGAAGGACAACTGTTTATGTTTACATTTTCATAAGTTGGATATTTTCAGGCTTGAGCATGACACATTCTTTCAAACTCTTAAGCCTAAATTAAAACTTGGAAAGTTGAAATGCAAAATTGAATAAGTTAACCAAACTCTCTGCAAATATACACCATCAGACTCAGAATAGTTTATATAACACCTTGGCAGTCTAACTGCCATAAACTTTCTTCTTTGTTATTTTTATTTTATCTTTCAAATTTCTCCTCCATCTCTACCAGCACTAATCCATCTCAACTTCATGTGCTCTGGAGTCGCCTAGTGCTGCTACTATATGCATGGGTATAAGGCCATCTACTGGACATGGGCATTCTCTCTGGGCCCTCGTCCCTCAAAAATAACTCTCTCTTCTCTCTCTCTCTCTCTCTCTCTCTCTCTCTCTCTCTCTCTCTCTCTCTCTCTCTCTTCCAGAAGCCCTCAGTTACTAATGAACTTTGTGACTTCATCCCCATCCATGCTTAGGATTTTGTCTCATCTTGCATAGGTCTTATACATATACATATAGTCATAGTCACTGATCCTGTGTGCAGCTGCCATGTCATGTCCAAAACCACACCGTTTCTCTATATTCATCAACTACCTTTGTCTTGTACCATCTCTCTGCTCCCTCTTCTGCAGTGAGCACTAAAGCCCTGGGACGAAGAGGTATTATAGAGATGTGTTATTTAATGCATGTGGGTCATTATTTTCTGAGCATTGACTAGTCCAGGGTCTCTGCACTCACTGCTACTCATTGCAAAACTAAGCTTCTCCGAGGAGGCTTAAGAGATGCGCTGGTCCATGACATGAAGAGAAGATGCTAGATCCATTTAGCAGAATAATAGTATTAGCTTCTCTTCTAGAGCCTATGACTTAGCTAGCTGATAGGTTCTTGGCTCCATTGATGCTGCTGAGCATGAGTTATGTCTTATGGAGTAGGCCCTTAATATAATCAGAAAACGATTGGTTATCCCCATGACATTCATGCCAGTATTGCACCAGTGAGCCTTTCTTGCCAGGCCAGTTGTTATTAAAGTTTATAGGGTTCACAGGTCATTAGTTTTCTCCCTCAGTAGTGTACATGGCACCTTCCAGCACTGTGACATCTAGTCAGTAGAGAGGAAGGAGCCTTCCAGGTCAGTAGCATTTTGGTTTCTCAATATTCTATGACTGAAGCGTGTGGTATCTGCAATAGAGTCTTACCATCTGGAGATGACTAAGAGCAAGACAATAATAGCCTGTAACATTTAGAGGCACTCTATGGGACCCTGCTAACCACAACCTGAAAAGAGGTACCCCGTATTTTACAATGCTTAGCTTTTTTTATTTGATAGCCTATGTCATCTGGGAGAGGAATTGTGTCCTAATTAGAGGTCAACTCCATTCAAACTCTTTATATATGCATATATGTATGTTTTATTTTGTATTTAAGATATCGTCTCACAATGTGTTCCAGGCTGGCCTTAAATTCACTATGTAGCTCAGCTGAATCTTGAAATTGGAAGCCTTCTGCCTCAATCTCCCAAGTACTTGAATTACAAGCCTATTAGCGTACAAGACCACACCTGTATATTAGCATATCACAATCATGTACTAACCCGACCATTTCTGGTTGTGGCTATGGTGCTTCATACGTGTGGATTCCCCATCATCCAGAGATCCAGCCTCCTGCAGTTGGAGCTGGTTACTATATTCTTTTTGTGATTCAAATGGTACATCACAGTTCCTGTGATGCGGTTTTCTTCCCTTCACACAGACTCCAGTTACCTCTTAGTGTCTCAGACACTAGTGTGCTGTCTCTTCTGAAGTTGCATCTATTTTCTCAATCTGCAAGAGAGGGATCCTCATTGCTAGCTCTGTTCTCTAAAAGGAGAAACAGAGCGTGAAAATTCACCCGAACTCTCTTCTCATTCACGTCTGAAACTATTTCCAAGTAATCTCCTGGTATACAATTTCTCTTTATTCCCTAGTCATAGAGAACAGAAACTAGAACACTTTGAAGGATAATACATGCTACATTACTGTAACAAACAATAAGCATGGTTATTTTATTCTTCTAAGTGGCATTTTAAAATGATAAGACAATTTTTTTGCACTGAAAAGGCCCATGTAAGTTGAATGAGAAGATAAGCTACAGGCTAGATCTCAGGAACTGAGAAAATTGATAAAAGATATGAGTGGCTATGTCATTAGAGAGGGCATCCAAACAGTATGTATTCAGCAGCATCAGCCACTAGGGAATGCATATTAAAATCCACAGGAGACACAATTGTTGCCTGTTACTTAGACTAGAAATAGCAATACCACTAAGTACTGGGCTCATGAGGAGAGAATGGATCATCCAAACTTTGTAGACACCATTATGAAAATGGGGCACTTATTCTGGGAAACAATTTGACTCTTTCCTGTGTCACTAAACCTCCAGCTGTCATTCAGGCTAACAGTTATACTCTCAGGTACTAGTTTTAGAGAAATAAAAGGTTATATTCAAAGGAAAACTATATATGAATGTTTGTAGATGTTTTTTTTATAAAAGCCTCCAACTTGCAACTAGCCTAGAGGGTCTTCAGCAAGTAGACAGCAAAACAAACTAACACACACACACACACACACACACACGCACACACACACTGGTGACTATTACTCAATTAAAAGAAAAGGAACAAATCATTGATTCATACAACCCTCATAGTATTAGATATTGACAATGACATTTACATACCACTTCTGAAATAAGAAAAATTCAAACAAAATTATTAGTCATAGTTTGGGTGATTGGAAACCATGGTAAGGAGCTGGAGATTTTTATTTTATTTTATTTTTATTTTTATTTATTTATTTTTTCTGAGACAGGGTTTCTCTGTGTAGCCCTGACTGTCATGGAACTCACTCTGTAGACCAGGCTGGCCTTGAACTCAGAAATCTGCCTGCCTCTGTCTCCTAAGTACTGGGATTAAAGGAGTGTGCCACCACTACCTGGCTTGGAGATGGTTTTAATAGGACGTCATAAGTGAGTGACAATGTTGTGCTCTGTCTTCACCCAGGGACTGAATTGCAGCTATGTCAGTTTGCTGGCTTTGGTATTGTCCTATAGGCTCATAAATGTTAGTGCCGGGAGACTTGGTAATACATATTCCTAAATATATAAATACAGTCTGCTCAGTCTGTATGATGTTCCTTACATGTATGCAGTTTTAGGGCTGACCACTTAGTTTTAGATAACCAATCAGTGTGACCCCCTCTGGGAAGACTGTTTCTCCTGCCCTCAACATTCCTTAGTTGTCTGTAGTTCTGTCTCGGGTTAAGGCCCAGTGAGATTTCCCCCTTCCATGTTAATGTGTCTGTTGGTATCGTCTTTGTTCAGGTCTTGTTTAGGTAGCCATGTTGCTAAGACTTTCTGTATGTGTATCATCCCAGGCATTCCTAAGAGACAGTCTCACAGCCTCCTTCCTGGTTCTCTTGCTCCTTGTACACTTGTTCTGCGCTCTTGCTGTGTCCCCCAGCCTCAGGTGCATGAGTTGTGCTGAAGATAGATCACTTGGGGCTAGACCTCACAGGATCACTTGTTCTCCGCATTTTAATTGGTTGTAAAAAATGTTCAGAGATTTAAGCATGGACATTATTGGGGGTGGGGAAGTGATTCTTAAGGGTACTACAGACCCAGGTGTGGTGTGAGTTTCTTTGCAGTGGCCAGCATACAATGGCTGTGGCTTCCAAAGCAACTTCCAGAGTTACTCTGTTTAAAGGCTGCTGTGGACTGCCCTGCCCCCTTCCTTTTCCAGTAAATGAGATCAAAGAACGGTTTTACGGGTCACAAGAGTGCAAGGAATCCTTACTACACTAAGTCACAAGGGAAGTAAGACGTGTTTTGCTGTAAATAATACGTGTAATCTTGTTTGTAAAATACTCAAAAAAATCACAGGTTTACAGCCAGAAGAGGAATGCAGTTAAGATTCTGCCTTAAACAGGCTTATTGCTGTCTTCACATTTCTGTTTGAAATATCTACATATAAACGGATTACCTTCTCTTGTAAACAGTCTTCTCTGTGAATGTGAAGCATGCAGGAAACCTTGACTCTCTAGGCTGGAGACTAGAACTTGACTCCCTTCCCTCCCATTCCCCCTTACTTTTTCTGTCTTTCTGTCCTGCCTCAATTTCCACTTTGAGACTGATCCCTGGATCACAAGGACTGATAATAGCCAAAGCCTGCGTTCTGAGGCTTTGAACAGGGACATAAACACAACCTTTCCAGAGACCGGAGGGAAGCATGAGAAAGTGCAAGCTTGCAGGTGGAGTCTTGACTTAAGAAGTTAAGCTATCAGGACTGGAGAGATAGCTCAGTGGCTAAGGATGCTACCTACTCTTCCAAAGGACCTGGGTTCAAACCCCAGCAACCACATGGTGACTTCCAACTGTCTGTTACTACAAGATCTTACCTTTTCACACAGATATACATGCAGGCAAAACACCAATGCTCATAAAATAAAAATAGATAAATTAAAAATAAAAGTTAACCTATCTTCTCACTGTGCTTAAAGAGAGCTTTTAGGTCTTCTGCCAGCTCACAGGGGTAAGAGAACGTGTCTTCAGGATACTAGTCTCCCTTCCTTCCTTCCTTCCTTCCTTCCTTCCTTCCTTCCTTCCTTCCTTCCTTCTTGCCACCCTCCCTCCCCCTCTCCCTCCCTCCCCCTTCTTTTCTTTCTTTCTTTCTTTCTTTCTTTCTTTCTTTCTTTCTTTCTTTCTTTCTTTCTTTCTTTCTTAGAATCATTTGTTATTATTTATATGCTTAAATGTTTACCTACCTGCATGCTTATGTACCCCATATGTGCCTGGTACCCACAGAGGCCAGAGGACAACATAAGATGCCCTAGAACTGGAGATGACTCTGATGTGGGTGCTGAGAACTGAACCTTGGTCCTCAGCAAGAGCAGCCATGCTCTTGACTTCTGAGCTGTCTTTCCAGACCCACTGCAGTCTCTTGTTGGAAAGATGAAAGCCAATAGTGTCATATGGATTATGTGCATCCTGGAGGCTGGGCGAGGTGCTTAGGTCAGGAGGCTCTGTCTTCTGTTTTTAACTTTGAGTACCATTGTGCTGTGCTGTGAATTTACTGTATTCTACAGTTTCCTTATCACTTCCTCTTCCAGGACCCATTAGGATTTATCCCAACAAGGCATTCTTGTTGTGTGGTCCTCAGGATTGAACCCAGGCCCTCAAGCCGACCCTTGAACTATATTCCTAGCTAATAATTCTGTCTGTTAAAGGAGACATGGTGGGTACAAATACTAGATGTTACAGCATGTTCATTTTTTAGTGATTTCACTGAACCTTGATTCTTCTATTCTTATCTCCTTGAGCTGTGTTTTGGGAAACCCAATGAATCTTATATATTAAACTTATTAATAATGTAGAAGGGATCATTAAATAGCAGGCAAAAAGTCAGGTTCTGTTTCCAAGTATAAATCCATTCTTATGATGTAGGAATTCATCATACACCAATGTATGTATGAATTTCTACATCATAAGAATGGATTTATATTCAATGTAGGCTTAAGCCACTTGGTGCAAATGCCTTACTCTCTCTGTCCCTCAAGGTCTTCCAAAGGATTCATTGTTCTGAAGATTTTTATGTGTATATGTGCATGCATGTGTGTGTGTGTGTGTGTGTATACCAAAAAAATGGAAAAGACATGCTGTGATAGATAAACATGCAATCTTATATACTCACCATGCCCAGTGCTTGCCAATTAAGAGCCCCAGTTCAGCCCCCAGTGGAGAGGGAGTTAGTGGGATACGACTGGGCAGGGGAAAGCTGTTTTTATAACTGTTTTAGAGTTTGTTTGTTTGTTTGTTTGTTTGTTTGGGGGGATTTTAGATTAAGAAAACTTGGGTTTTACTCTGGACTCTGAATGAATTTTTTTTTCTGAAAATGAGCATGAGCACACCTCCACACAGGACAGCAAAGGGCATTTCTACTAAGAAGCCTGCCCTTGTGGAGAGTGATAGCTCTTGGTAACTGGGTAAGTCCTAGCTACTGGCCTTCTCTTCACATCTGGTAGAGTTGGGAACTAACCTCAGGACCTTTATTCATACTATATCAATCACCATATCCCCTGTGTTCTTGTTGCATTTCATCAAAGGCCAAGAGGAAAACCTATCTAGTCTGTCAGAGGGGCTTATCTAATAGTGTAATAACTGTGCTATGGAGGAAAATGTCTAGTCACATTGCATATCATAAAACCCAATGCATGGAGCAGCTTGGGGTGGCAGCGTATGCCTGTGATCCCAGCACTTTGGATGTAGGAACATCACCAGATGTTTGAGGCCACTCTTGTCTCCATGGCAAGTTCTAGCCATCTACACTTTATAAAGCCCCTTCTCCAACTCCAAGGGAATATATATATATATATATATATATATATATATACACACACACACACACACACACACACACACACACACACATACATACAGGAGAATAAGAGTATAGTTGTTATATTTGCTTTTGATTTTATTTTGTTGAGAAAGTACAGGTTACAGACTTGTCCTAGATCCTTCTTTAAAAATTCCCAAGGGTGATTTTCCAGTCTTCCTTCCCCCAAAATGTGGTGTTGTTTTCCTCGTCAACCAGGGCTTTCTCTTCAACAAGCTCCCTGGTGTGTGTTGCCTAGGGCAACATCTGCCAAGGCTTTGTGTTGGCACTTGTGGAATGCTGAGCTGTGAGACTCTGCACATTAGTCTTCTTTCAACATCATAGTGTCAAGTAACACCCTTTCTATGGGTGGCTCTGGGGTCTAGGAGCAAGACCTCATCCACCTACAGCCCATTGGGTGTCTGGGCTTTAACTTTATGTCTTGTTCACCACTATCTCCTATGCTTAGAACAAGGATATACCCCATAATTGCCACATCATGGACACTTGATAAATACTTACTATAAGACTAAGCCAGACACATTAAGTAAAGAAGATGCATTTAAAGATGCCCCACTCAGCATTTGACCTGTCAAAAGTCATAGCCCTTCTTCCCCTCCCCTTCTTTTTCTAAAACTGGCAGAGCTCTGAAACCTGGGCTATCTCCCACAACTCAGTCTTATTATTATAGGGCAAAGACAATGCTTTCCAAATCTTCTCTAAATGCCCATTGACTACTAGTGGGAAGCATCTATTTTCTTTATCTATAGAAAAATACCTAAAACAAGATGCTTTATAAATTAAAAGATTGCTTTTGTTCACAGTCATTAAGATTCAAGAACATGTTGCCAACTTCTGCTCCTCTCTGCTGAGGACTTTCTGAGCTATATCACTATATAACAAATGGCTCATAGCTAGGAATATGTGTGCGATGAAGATTGCATACTGAGATGAACAGCCAGACCAGGGATAGGTTTCTGCCGCCATGATTCCTTACTCTAACAGAAGATAAGCAGAATCACTTAAAAACTACACTAATCCTTTCTGAAGGTAAGTTACTCAGTGACCTAATTGTCTCCCTCAGGCCCTACCACCTCAAGTCTGTAATACGAAAGCTTCCACACATGAAGGCCACACCTCAATCTTATCAGACCCCAGCACTATATAACCTAAGCCTACAGCTAAGTGAGGAAGACTGACTCTCTGTCTTATTACTTCAGGAAAACCATGAAGCAGAAGCGATTTCTCAGACTTTGTGTCTAATAAAGAAATCATCACTACGCTGTCAAGACTTCAAAAGTCTTCCCACAGCTCACCCTTCTCTCAAATATTTGCTGTGCCCCATTTATCATTAAAACCCAGATATGCTGGAGCAAGCCCAGCAAACCAATGCAGAAATCCCATATTTTTAGTTTTTTTATCTTTCTTGGAGAGGACTCGCCCAACAGCAAAGGTGAAAATAGAAGCCTATAGCTAGGCAGAAGAGAAGTAGGTGGGGTTTTGGTTCCCAGGGGTTGGGGTCTGAGGCAGAGACCATGAGGAGAGAGAAGGAAGATGCCACAGAGTGTGCCATGGATCCTGAGAGCGTGGCCATGAAAGCTATCAGTTGCAGTAGGAGTGGCCCAGGCAGAACATGGCAAGTTATAACTTGGGCTTATTGACAAGGAAGTTGACAAAATAGCATAGAGGGTTGATATCTGCCCACATCTAGTGCTTTGAGGTTTATTATAAATATAATGTTTTGTGTCTCTTATGTAAGAACTGGATGATCTAAAGTGAAGTAGAGACCCTCAAATAATATTTACCACAACACTACTTATTTATTTGTTTAGCATTACAATACATAACAGCAGACCAAACCTCAAAGTAAAGTCAGCTATAGGCTGTAGGCATCTTTATTGACCAGTTAGGGTTAACTTGGGGAGAGAGCAAGGTTACAAGGCATCACCTGGTGGATGTGAGGACCTCCTCATGGGGGAGGGGGGACAGTTCTTGGAGGCCAGTATTTAGCATTATAATACATAACAACACACAGACCAGACCTCACCAAAGTAGACTCAGCTCTGACAAGAGCCTTAATGAGTCATTTCCAGGCATTCTCCAGCCACCTAGAGAGAGATTGTGGGTGGGATTCTCTTAAGCATTTCTTCACTCAATTACTCGTGGTTTTCTTGTAACTCTCTCTAGAATTCTGAAATTAAAATTAAAAGAGTAGACATCCCAGATATGAAGACAAGTAACCAAAAAGAAAGGCTTAGTTTGGGAGTGGGTGGGGGGCGTGGATAGCCATCATCTTTATCAGTTCTTCATCTGTACACATGGATCCCAACCTATCATTGGCATTCTCCCTCAAACCCTCTATGTGGTAAGAAAGAACAGTGGCTTGTTTACACATTTCTTAATTTATACTCCATTCAGTGAGTGCCTGATATGGCACTAAACAACATCAGTACCCCAGAAGTGTCATGGAGGTCTTAGCCTCACTGAGTCTGCAGTGTACCAGTGATCTCAGTGATGGTACTGGAGGCTAGGGCATGTTGCAATTGACTGACCTCAGTGATAGATGATAATAGAATGTACTCGAAGGGTAGCTACCTCAGACTCAAGCATTGGGAAGTCCACCTCCAGAAGAAGCTATGGCTTAATTGCTACTGAAGAGTCTATCAGTGACTTGCTGTAGAGGAATACCCAAAGCTGACATGGAGAGATGATAAGACTGCACATGGAAGGGACAGTCTGTGTGGACAATCTCAAGGTGAAAGGGGATGGAGTTTATCCAAAAGTCAGAAAAATGAAGGTGATATAGATTAACAGGAGGCAAAGAGCATGGAGGTGAGAGGCTCAGACTAACACCAAGGCACCAGTACAGCAGTGCATTAGAACTGTGACTACACATATGTCTCTTCTCTGCAGGCTTCAATGTCCTCATGTGTGACAGAAAAGGCTTGGTTAGCTAAGAGGTCATGGTCAAGAAAGTAGTCACAAAGCCAAAGGCCTGTGAAGGATTCATGAGAGAAGGGCAAGGACTGTCTGTCACCTTGGTCTCCGTCTTTGAAACGATTCCATGTTCCTTCAGTCAGGTAAGGAGGAGCAAAGTTGGTGGAAACTTTGCTGAGCCCTGGAGCCATGTTATCAGATGGAGACATTTGTACAGTCCACTTTCTCGATAGTCAGTATCTGAAATGTTTCATTAAGTTCCAGAAATAGTAAATACTTAGGTGTGATTACAGGGTACACTGAAAGAGCTTCCCATCATCTAATGAATAGGAAAATAAATACTGATTGGAACTTGTTTTTTTAAAAAAGAGTCATGTATTGAATAAGAAATAATGTTTAACAAGGTCCCTAGTCTTGTCCTATATGCAGTAGATACTCAGTCATTTTGACCTGATTTATTTCAAATATGTAGCCCATCGAGTGCTCTTTATGCTATTGGCCATCATATGGAAACTGTGCCTACTTGATTATGAATAACCACACACAGAGACATGTGTGATTGGGCTGAGCCCCATACTGCTGGTTTAAACCCCAGATTTTCCCTCCCGAGTAAATGACTTTCTCAATACCCATGGTTGTAGTCAAACAAATGACACTCATGATAAATCCATAACATCATATCAAAGCATGTTACAGCCAAGGTCAGAGATCTGGGCTCATGCTTTCCCTTCTACCTTGGAAGGCCATATCTCTGGAAGATATAGCTCATGGGTGAACAGAATGGGAGCTTGGAGGAGCTGGTTTGCAAATCATATATTTGATCATTGATTTTTCATTTAAAGGAAGCTGTTTCTGCTATTTGATAACCATTTAAAAGGTGACCCTTGTATAACTAGAAACCATGGTTTTGAAGCTATGCCCTAGAGTCACTAGAAGTACATAAGTAAATAAGACTATGGTAAAATAACCAAGAGGCAAGGTGAGAATTTACAGTCTAGTTTCATAAAGACACATATCAAGTGCTTCATTCAGCTGGCCTGACCTAGACCAGATATTCCACCACCATCAGTCACCCTGGACATCATTTCATTTCCATTCACCCTGCCAGACAAAAAAAAGATATGACCAGTGAAAGATCTTCCTAGGATGGGAGAGAGTTAGGTAAAAATGCTAAAAGCAAGAAAATTTTCAAGTAGCTATTGTGAGAGTGACTCCCTAAATAATGAAGTTAGAGAAGGCAATATATACCATGTGGGAGACAGATGTAGGTGATACTCCACGCCTACTTCCTACATTGGGGAGGCACCGTTACCTGTCCCCAGATTGTGTGTCTTCAAGTGGGCCCCTGGGAACCACCAGGGCATAGCTGATGGCAATTCTAGTGGTGACCCCAGAGAGAGCATTGATTTGGGAATAAAACTGAAGTAGAGAGTATGAGGTGATGATGCCCATCATTGGGGTGTTAGATGACATGTCCCAAAGATGGTCTTTCTCAGCTGTACTTCTCCCATTGCCATGTTCAGCCATTACCTGGGTTGGGAGCTGGACATGTAATGCTCCGTCTATGTGGGCCACACATCTACTCCTTCCCATAATGCCAGCCAAGCTCAGCCCTGGGGTCTAGGGTTTAAGTCAGTTAAACAAGTAATTTCTTACATTATTTTTGACCAGTGTTGGTATATGCTGCACATTCTTCTGTTGTTCGTTTATTTATTATTACATATTTTCTTTATTTACATTTTAAATGTTATCCCCTTTCCTAGTTTCACCTCCAAAAATCCCCTATTCTCTCCCCCCTCCTCCTGCTCCCCAACCCACCCAGTCCTGCTTCCTGTCCCAGGCATTCCCCTATTCCGGGGCATATAGCCTTCACAAGACCAAGGGCCTCTCCTCCCATTGATGACTGACTAGACCATTCTTAGCTACATATGCAGCTAGAGCCATGAGTCTCTCCATGTGTTTTCTTTGATTGATAATTTAGTTCCAGGGAGCTCTGGAGGTACTGGTTAGTTCATATTGTTGTTCCTCCTAGGGGGCTACAAACCCCTTCAGCTCCTTAGGTACTTTCTCTAGCTCCTTCATTGGGGACCCTGTGCTACATCTAATGGATGACTGTGAGCATCCACTTCTGTATGAGTCAGGCACTGGCAAAAACTCTCAGGAGACAGCTATATCAGTCTCCTGTCAGCAAGCTCTTGTTGGCATCTGCAATAGTGTCTGGGTTTGGTGGTTGTTTATGGGATGGATCCCCAGGTGGGGCAGTCTCTGGATAGTCATGCCTTCAGTCTCTGCTCTGAACTTTGTCTCTGTAACTCCTTCCATGGATATTTTGTTCCCCCTTCAAAGAAGGATTGAAGTGTCCACACTTTGGTCTTCCTTCTTCTTGAGTTTCATGTGTTTTGCAAATTTTATCCTGGGTATTCTGAGCTTCTGGGCTAATATCCACTTATCAGGGAGGCTGCATACTCTGATGTAATATTTCTATTTGATTCTCTCTCTGTGTCTGTCTATGCATGTGTGTATATATGTGTGTGTGTATATATGTGCACATATACACATGTGTGTATGTATGTATATTATGCATATGTGTGCATGTGTATATGTATACATGTGTGTATATATATATATGTGTGTGTGTATGTGTGTATGTATATATATGTGTGTGTGTGTATGTGTACATATATGCATATGTGTAAGTGTATATTTGTTTGTGTATATATGTATGTATAATTGTATGATGTGTGTATGTGTATATATCCGTGTATGCAGGTATATGTGTGTATGAATGTATATATATGTGTGTGTGTGTGTGTGTGTGTGTGTGTGTGTGTGTATGTTTGTATGTGTGTGTACACACATATGTGGAGGCCAGGTCCCAATGTAGATGTCTTCTTCTATCACTCTTCTCCTAATTTACCAAGGCAAAATCTTCTTCCCTAACTTTAGAGCTTACTGCTTGGTGAATAAACACTGTCTTGTCTTCTTAGCTCCTGGCACTAGGGTTATGATGTAAACTGCCATGCCTGGCTTCTCATAAGGGTATGTAGATACGATCTCAAGTTCTCACTCTTGCAAGGGCAGGCATTGAAGCCACTGAGCCGTCTTTCCAGCCTGTTGCTTTGATTCTTAAAGATGACTGGCTAAATAAAGGAGGGAGGCAATCCCATAGAGTAATAGCTTTCATACCCAGTCCCCAAAGCTGTACAAATGAAATCAAATAATATACATGGGAGACATACCCGAGGTTGATGCAGGTTTTAATTGGCACATGACCACCCATATGTATCCAGAAAACTAAAAAAAACTGTTCAGCAATTAAATGTAAAAATTTTCTTCCAGCTTTAAAATCTTTTGTTGTACAATCATTCTCATTGCTAAGTCAATCAAGGCACTTTTGTGGAAGGTATCACACTAACCTGGACAAATTCACTTTTACTAAATGGGCCAAAGAGGAATGCAAAGAAATTGCATTAATGTGTGATGTACTTCCCTTTGAAAATGAGAATAAATTCTAGGATCAGGTTATCAACTACAGATTCCTCTCTACCAATCTGATTATTGTAAATACTTTGGGACAGATATTTTAACCAAATGACTAGGAAACTAGGAGATTTTGGAACCTAAAAAGGAAATTGATTGAAGAAAAAAAAGGTCCTGACTTGCCCATTAAAACTTTCCTTCTCAAAAAACTAAGAAGGGGGAGTAAGAGTCAGTATAGGATTCCCAGCACTTAGGTAGCTGAAGCAGGAGAGTCTTGAGTTCAAGGTCAGCTTGGGCTCCATAGACAGGCTCTGTCTCAAAAATAAATAAGAAATACAAAGCCATCTGTATGTCAGAACTCTTAAATAAACCATCAGTGTTTTGTTTTATTTTTACAGTACTGCTTTTAATTTTCTCAGCATTTTTGAGAAATGGGCTATTTAAAAAACCTACACTGACAATTATTCTCCCTTCTTAGATTATTTTTAGATGAAAGGTTTTAAATGTCTTTACACATATGAGTGTTTTCTCTGCTTGTATGTCTGTGCACCACATATGTGCCTGGCACCCAAAGAGGTCTGAGGAAAGCATTGATTCCCTTAGAATGGAGTTTATCGATGATCGTGAGTTGCCATGAGGGTGCTAGGAATCAAACAGGGGTCCTCTGGAAGAGCAGCCAGGGCTCTCAATCCAGGCCTATTGATATTCTTTTTCTGCAAGTGGAAATTGTGTGTTTAAGGTCATCCAGTTAACTTGCAAATATGCCCTCTGATCCAGACCTCTGGATTTGGGGAGTCACCGCTTTGTCCACATTTCTGTTCTACTTTCTAAAAAGCAGAAAGCAGACTTATTAAACTGTGAGGGAAGGTAAGAACAATTATGGTTGTGGGCACAAAATAAATAAATACATCAATAAATAATTTTCAAAATCAGGCTCCTGTTCCCTGCCAGAGAGTTCATAAAGCCTGCTTTTACTATCCTTCCTCTCAGCAGTGAGACATAAAACTAGAGAAAGTCTTGAAGAGCTAAGGTAGAATTTTGATGCTGGGAGCCTTCTAAATACTACATTGTCTCCAGAGAGGAGGACAATCCAGCCTTTGTTCCTCGGGGACATTTTCTGTCCTTGTTGGGTCCCAGACAGGCCCTCAGTCCTTAGAAGGGCTGTTGTCTTTTTCCTGCCACAACACCAGTGTGATATATCTCACACTTCAGAAGGCAGCCCACTCAGCCCTCATTCATAGATTCCTCCGGAATTTAATGTCTACTCACCACCACCCCCTCATGAAAAAAAAAATCCTGGCTTTGTCCGAAGGGTTATTGGAAATAGAACTTGTGAAAAACCCTTAGTATGTGATGTGGACGCTGACAATAATGTTTTATAAGAGCTCTCTCTGTCTGATGTGTGCTGACTGCAATGAATCACTTCACTTAACAGAATTGCTCTTTGTTATGTAAACTTTGTAAAGTCCCCCTGATGTGACCTCTCGCATTTGGGGGAATTCCCAGCCTGAACCTGTCATCTACCCGTGGACAGTAGTATTTTTGTGGTAACTTTTGGTGCCAAATTCCCAGTAGATCTCAAAGTTCTACCGTCCCTTGGGTCAGATGCCAAGCCAAGTGTAGAACAAAGACTATAAAATAGGTTTGCATACAAGGCTCATTCTGCAAAAAGCATTCAATAGAAAGAGCATGTGTGTCTCCAGCTCTTGCGTTAGCATACCTCCATCTTAGAATGTCAGCCTCTATCAAAATGACCTCATGTCTAAACATACAGCATTTCTAGACATATCCACTCCTACGCACTTTAGATTCCTATCTCCTATAAGCATCATCTTCTCTTGGAGAAGACACACTTTGGATGGGGACTGTGTTTTTAGAAGAGTATTTAAGCAAATACGATGAGTTGTTACCACCATCACCAACAAAAGAAGGAATTCCTTCTCCACATGGCTTCTGAGCAGCTTTGACAAGACCTGAGTTAACTGTTCCAGTCTGAGCCAGTATATTTCTAGTTTGCAAGAATACTCACTACGATAACCACAAAGACCACCTGCTGTCAAAAGTACAGGCTCTTCCTGCCCATGAGAATCTAAGATGACTTACCTGTCAAAAGATCTTCTTTGCCTCCTAAACTGTTAATCTCCCGGGCTTGACCATGAAGTGGTCAGATTCTGTGTTCCCCATAAATGCGCATCACATAAGTCAATCGTTAGCCCCCTAAATTTTATGCACATATCCTTCAAAGGTCTTAGCAACACATCATCAGTACAGTATGTGGAGGATGAAAGCAGGTATCAGAGTAAAATAAATAAATAAATAAATAAATAAATAAATGAAAGAGGAGAAAGATTGAGTAATACCCCACCTCTGCATTAGCATACACACACACTGAAACATTATATATACATATATTATATATTACTATATAACATAACATATAATATAATTACTATATATATATTATACGTTAATGTATCCTATCTTGCACATGTGCACACACACATGTGCACATACACACATACATCACACAGCATATGTGATGTTGGGCAAGCTGTCAAAGACTCAGGGCTCTTTCCTCTCCTTGTGAGTGACATGTGGTTGACATTTGTCAGTCTAGCAGAAGTCAGCACAAAGAACACTGGGCAACCAGTACTGACAGCTAGTGTAATCACCATCATTATTGCAGATGTCATTGCTTCTATGACTGAAGTAATGCTCACTGCCACAAGTTTTCTAGCCAAAACTATGCCAGGAACTAGACTATCTTTTTTTCTTTTTTCTTTTTTTTAAATTCAATTTCAAGGTCAGCATACAAAGCGACAGGTTTCACCATGGAATTTCCACACACCGTATTCTTTTTTTTTTCCTATATACGTTCATTTATTGATTGATTGATTGATTGATATTTTCTTTATTTACACTTCAAATGTTATCCCCTTTCCTAGTTTCCCCTCTGAAAATCCCCTATCCCTCCCCCTTTCCCCCTCTCCCTGCTCCCCAACCTTCCAACTCCCATTCCTGGTCCTGGCAGTCCCCTATACTGAGGCCTAGAGCCTTCACAGGACCAAGGGCCTCTCCTCCCATTGATGACCAACTAGTCAGTCCATCCTCTGCTATATATGCAGCGGGAGTCACAAGTTCCACCATGTGTTTTCTTTGATTGGTGGTATAGCTCCAAGGAGCTCTGGGGGTACTGGTTAGTTCATATTGATGTTCCTCCTATGGAGCTTCTGTCCCCTTCAGCTCCTTGGGTAGTTCTCTGGCTCCTTCATTGGGGACCTTGAACATGGATGACTTTGAGCATCCACTTCTATATTTGCTTGGCACTGGCATAGCCTCGCAGGAGACAGCTATATCAGGCTCCTGTCAGCAGGCTCTTGTTGGCATCTGCCTAGCACACACCGTATTCTTACAACTTCTCCTTTTTCATCCTCCACTCTTGGGACCCCCTCTTGCTATTTGTTATTCTATGAAGCCCTATACTTCTTTTTACTTTTATTTTATTTTTTATTTTTTGATCCTTTCGTGTGTGTGTGTGTGTGTGTGTGTGTGTGTGTGTGGTGTGTACATTTGTATGCACAGAGGCCATAGGGTGACCTACCTATGACTCTCTGCTTTCCTCCATGCCCTCCCCCACACAGTGCTGAGTAACAGGCACAGAAAGTGCAGCTTCTTATGTTGGTGCTACGAGTCTGGGCTCAGGTTCCCCTGCTTGCACACACTGCAGGTGCTCTTACCTGCTGAGCTGTCTCCCAAGTCCTGCCCCAGGTTTTAAATGAATGGACCTCTAAGCCAACAGTAGAACACTCATTGTCATCAGTAAGGACACTCCTCTGAGCTAGTGAAAAGTTACAGAAACAAGGCATGTAGCTCAATACTCCTTTCTTAGAGTGGTAGGAAAAGCCTGAGTTACTTTCATGCTTTTATCTGCCATTTGAGTGGGGAACAAGATTAAAGTTCTGGCTCGAACACTTAGCGCAACCGATAATCTTGTGAGTGTGAAAAATAAATAAATAGAACCAGGGGAAGTGTGGCTGCACGTGACAGCCTGTAACCCTACCTGGGATTTCAGTGTCCCCTAGGCTTATCAACGACAGATAGGAAATACAACACACCTTAGATGTGAAGGTTTACTGTGGCTCTTTTAAATACAGGACACGTGGCAGGCATGATCATTTGTAAGCTTGTCTGCCAGGGTATCTAAGAGCCCATCAGTGTTCACTGACCAACAGGTAATCTGAACAGGTGAATTAGCAGACAGGGAATGGCGAGGGTGCTTGGCAGTCAAAGAGGGAACAGATTTGCCTGTCTCCAAGTGGATGCTCGGTCTGCTTCCCATTAATGAACAAGGACTCTTTTGTATTGTTTGTTGAAGTGTTGGACATGTGGTGTTGACCTCTGTTGGGGACTGCAGTAGCCGCCCCCCCAGACGTGGCTTCCTGTAGAACTCCTTCAGCACTTTCCAAAGAACCTTCGAGCACTGGCACTATATAGTTTTAGGATTCCATCAACCACAGCTGTGTACCAACAGGCATTTGAGGAATATGTCAAAATTGACTGCACTTTATTTTTATTTGTTTTTGTTTTTTTCCCCCATAAGACTTGTGGTGTGATCCAGGGGGCTAGAAAGTAAATAATAGGTCTCTCTAGCCAAGAAGTCATCTCAGTATCATTTTTAGAATGTGTACCTACTTACACGAGTCTGGAAGAAAGAGTACAGCTCAGAACCCACAGCTTGGTGAATTCTTCCCACACTGAACACCACTCCGTTACAGGTACCAGCTCAATGGAGTAAAAGCATCGGCAGCATTTCCAGAAGTCTCCAGACTCACCTTGGCTCCTTCTCAGCCCTGGCTCCTCTAATCGCTGTCTTGCTCTGTATTCCACACAGCGTGGACTGGTTTTGCTTTGCCATGTTGGAATCCAGTCAACAAGAGCAACATAGGCAAATGTGATTGTTTCAGATGTTCAATGGGCTTTTATCAAATAAGAACACAGCCACCTTCAAGTAAGTACTAATTTTCAGTACTTTCGGAAACATGAGCACTCTTTTTCCAGTGCTAAGTGGTGCATCCAGGACCTAGTGTGTGTCAGGTAAGCCCTGGGCCACCAACAGACATGCCCAAGCCCCAGCCTGTACTTTTTACATGTGATGCACTTTTCCTTCCTCTATGTTATACAAATGAAGTACAAAGATATTAATTGGAAAATTAAACTCTCTCTCTCAACTTCCCTTTCCTTAGATGTAATTTCCATAGGCAGATGTGGGTTTTATTTTTTAATACCTTTTAGGACAATATCAATGCCATTTTCTAGAATTTTTATTTCTTCATCTCTGCCCTCTCCTCCTTCTCCTCTCTGTTACTATGCCATCCTGGGCCATATTTATGTATGATCATATTCTTTATGTTCTTTGTATTGCTTCCCCACAAACCACTCTGTTAAAAAGTATTTCCAGCAGAGGTTGAAAGACGGCAGGGATAGGCATTTTATACTTGGTGATCAAACAATAATTATTGATGAAAGGCAGCTTTCCCTTTGTAATAAAATTCTCCTGCATCCTTTCTGTTTCTCCAGGTCTCCAGGTCTTCTACAGCAGAGCTGAGTGAGAAAATTCTCTCACCCACAAGAAGATCCTCTGGGCTCACACTCTAGGAACCCAAGCTCCATCAGGACTGATTATACAAACATAAAGCCTTTTCCTGAACTATGGTATTTGTTAGTCTGCTGATTCATTATTAGTTAACATTTTCTTTGTTAGCAAGTTTTTTTTTAAAAAAAATGAAAACCTCTCTTTTCAAAGCAAAATATCTAGACATCACCTAAACATTCTTTAGCAAACTGGTTTAATCTTATTTTTCTTTAGCAGAGGAAATTGCCATCTACAGAGGCATTTTCTAGTATTGCAGACTCTAACCCTACAACTTTGTTTCTGTCTAAACAGAGATTTTTCCAATAGGTGGCACTAGTGTCTTTAGACAGAATTTGTATGCCCCCAGTGGAAGGCACTGTGAAGTTCAAATAGCTACAATTACCCTTTAGCAACACATTTTTTTTTTTACATACTCAGAGGTTGCCTCGGCTTTTCAGCACCTCAAAATAGGCTGCAAGATTCCCATACTAGCATTTCAGAGGCTGGCCTTGTGCCTTCTGGATAAGAAAGACCTGGGCTCAACCCCCCAGCAACCAAGTAAGAAGATGGCTGCATGTGTTTGCATGCATCTGTGACTTTGGTTCTGGAGCAGCAAAAACTGGAGACTCTTGGGAGCATACTGGCCAGCCAGGCTACCAAGCACTGGGTTCAATGGGAGACTTTGTCTCAAGAGATTAGATGGAAAGCCGTTTAGCCAGACACCAGACATCAACCTCCAAATTCCATAAGCATAAGTACATAGACACACAGATACACGTGCACACAGAGACAAACACAGAGAGACATATGTACACACATACACAGACACACACACACACACACACACACACACATGCACACACAGAGACACACACATACAAGCAGATACACAAACACATACACATTCCATTGGTAAAATGAATTTAAATATACTAGCTTAAATGCTTCAAATCACCCTTGAGTTTTAGATCCAATCTTATTTTGTACCATTTTTTTTAAATCTCTCAGACATATTTAAAAAAACTCTTTTCCACCTCTCCATGTCTTGAAGAAAAGCCAGTGTGTCTAATTCAAAATAACTTTATGAAATGTTTTCAGTATAAAAGTGGCATTAGATAATTAGGCAAACTTGGAAAATTATAAAAGTGGATAAATTCTCACCACAGTAGAGATTTGCAATAGTGTACAGAGCCTAACACTGGCAGAATGTGAATAGCATTTTATTACAAGGTTAGAGAGAGAGATAGAGAGATAAATGAAATAGAGCTGCCTTAGACTGATGGAGTCAAGAGACAAACAACACTTTACAAATCCACTTACATGGCTGGGAATTTTACATGGGATAGAGGACTGTACTTCACTGCTTCCAAGGTACTTTCCTAAACTCGAACCCTCCATCCATCAGCTGTCTTGTTAAGTGTATGCCATTGAGATGTTGGGCCAGGTACTGCGATTTGTACTATTGAGCACAAGCAGCAGGAACAAGGCGTTGTGCAGTGAACCCAGTAATTCATTACTTGTTCACAAGCATAATGAGAGGTTATTGTGAGACTTCCACGAGAGAGCAGATGGTGTTCTGGTATAGGGAACAGGGCTGGGAGTTTTAATCATTCACAGACAACCAACCGGACAAATGGAGGAAGAGGAAGTGCAAAGACTTTTGGTAGGAAAGAGGTCCATATTGTTTAGGTGAAGAGCACGATTATGAGAGTGGTAACGGGTCCAGGACTAGCACCAATCAAACCAGAAATTGATTGGACCCTGCTCTTGATTATCGATACACTTATCACACTAGCTGAGGTTTTGTGCTTTAATCCAAACTAAAGTGGGATGCCTGGTATGGTAGTGCACACTTGTAGTCCTGGCACTGGGAGGTAGAAAGAAAGGAATCAAGAATTCAGTGTCATCTTTGGTTATATAGCATGTTTAAGGTCAATCTGGACTATACAAGGCCCTGTTTTTTTTTAAAAAAGTGGGGTGGATAGGATTCCACCAAGGAATTTTAAGCTAGGAATGCATGATGTTAATATCAGGCTTCTGCACTGATGCTGAACTGGGTGATCTGAAGGGAGGATGGGTGGAGATGTAGATTCTGTTGAAGTAGGTCAGGCATGAAAGGATGACCGTGACCACTGTCATGGGAGCATGGTGCTTTAAAGCGGCATCAGTAGAAACAGATGCAATTAAATGGGGGAGAGGACAGTACAAAGAATGGCTTCCTACTCAAGGCTGTTGAACCAGGTTCTTGGTCTTTATATTAAACTTCAGAAAATAAGCTCTACTTGATCAATAGGTATGCATCCATTTCTTAGATTTCAAGTTAGTCTCTGTTCTAGGCACAGAGAATCTAACAGGGAACACAAAAGACAGCTCCCCAAAGAGAGCATTTGTGAAGCCATAGTATGGAAAGCGCAGAGACGAGGAGTCAGCAAAGGCCTGCCACAGGTAAGTCTGGCTCATTGCCTGTTACTATAAATAAAGTTTTATTGGCACAAATCCATATCTATTCATTCACATAGTGTCTGCCAGTGCTTTTCCACACAAGTGATTGCAGTGTGGTCCACAAAGATGACACATTCTTTGGTTGGCCCCTTACAGAAAGTTTGCATATCTTTATACTCAGGCGATCTATATGTTAATCCTGCCTTTTCCCTTGATCTTCTTTATTATCTTGAGGGGAAGTGCATTAATTTCTCCGACTCACTTTTCCGAATATAAAACAAAAACACTGTTCGCCACGCCACCCACATAGACAAACAGAGAAGACAAAAGACAAAGTAAGGGTTTGGGCGTAGATAGCACGCCTTGTGGATGCAATGATTATAGATTGTTCTGTTCATAACTTCTACATGGTGTTTCAAGTCCCTAATCTACCCTTCTAGCCTGATGTTCCACTTTCTAAAAGTAATTTTCTATTACAGCACGCTGAGAGCTGACTTTAGTCTGGGTCCTCACGTGTGCCTGCCCCTTACCTCTCCATCTTTGACGTTATTGAAATCTTTCCTGTGGATCTTTTCCTAGCTGACCTTGTTCACATATCCATCATGCCAGTTTGACCCCTCCCCATTTCTTCTACAGCTGTCCTTTGTGAAACAGGGAGATGGGCATTACCACATGCACTTGGTACAACGTGCTGTCCTAGCAGAGGTTCCATAATTAGCCCTTAGCCAGAATTACATAAATTATACATTTCAGGCCTTAGAATGTCTCCTCCATAGGAAAAAAGTAGTGTCGAAGTAGAAGTCTCCCAGGACCTGAAGACCAACAGAACAATGACTTGGGAGACATCTCTTTGTGAAAGCAAGAGTTGGTACCCTAATCACTACAAAAGTTGAGTCAAGACTAGAGCTAACAATTATTTGGATCCAGGAAGGTTATGGTTTTTGATGAAGTTACTAGAATCCTAAAATGGGAAAATTTCATTGAAAATCTGAGTTTGTGACTTCTTTTAGAATGGTGGTTTCTTAACCTTCCTAATGCTGTTACCCTTTAATACAGTTCCTTGGGTTGTGGTGACCACCAACCCTAAAATTATTTTATTGCTACTTCATAACTGTAAATTTTACTACTGCTGGATTCATAATGAAATATCTAATGTGTAACCTCAAAGGGGTTGTGACCCACAGGTTGAGAACCATTATTTTAGAAAAATAACTAGATTTCCACGGGGCAGCAGTCTGTAACAGCTTAATGAAGACTGCTGTTTATGTGGTGCGCATAGTCTTCACCTTGTCACTGTTCCCCACAGTCCCCATCACATGCCTGAAGCTATAGCTCCAGGGCAGTGGCCAGATGTCACTGTGATTTCTCTGTTTACATGAGTCTGCTTTCACGTATAATGAAAAAGATAAATGAAGTGTGTCAAGAAGCTTGTGGCCAGATTGTTGGGTTTCAAATTCTGCAGCTCCCTTCTAACAAGTTTAGCAGATAAAACATAGGAAACCCAGTTAAATTAGAACTTAGGGGAAACAATGTATAATTTCTTTGCTTTAATTATGGCCTGTTTGCTGTAGTCTGCTAAACCTGGTAACGTTGTTTGTCCTCTCTGTGTGACTCCAGGCAAATTTCTTAACTTTTCTGTGTCTCTGTTTCCTCCCCTAGAAACTGAAGACAACAAGGGGATATTGTGAGGACAGAATGAACATTAGCCACTGTCTGTGTGGGTTTTTAAAGAAACTTGGGATGAAGCATATTTCTTGGGACAGGATGGGGCATGTTTTTGCATTTGATAAAGCACGAGACTTGTCTTGAAATATACAACTCAAAATGATAAAAATAGAATCCTTTATATTAGAGGTCACTCTAGACAAACCTCCAAAGTCAAAATGATATGCCAATAAAGATTTATTTCTCTCTCATATTTGTGAAGGGTCGAGGGTCATCTCCTCCATATATGGAAGTTGTGGCTTTTGAAGTCACCACTATAAGCAGAGGAGGGCTAACAGCAACTTCACTGCTGCCATAAAAATGATAATGGCAGTTTGATGATTGAGCCAGTTGACCAGAATCAGTCACTCAGGTGGTGGTCCCAGCCTAGTAGTGTGGGAGACTCGGAGATGGGGACAATCTCAGAACATGTTATTAGCTCAAAGTCAAAAACCCACCGTTCACTTGAGTACTTTCCTAAGCCAGCAAGACACAGCCAGAAGAACATCAGTATTAGAAACACAGAAGGACCCCTGTTTGTAGGGAGGAAGGTTGTTCTTTGTTGTGTTGATTACAGACTTGGAGACCTAGAAGCAGTCTAAAATCAAGCAGAGAAGAAAGGGCAAGAGTAAGGTGTGCATGTTCTGATAAGGGACCCTTGGGCATGAGATGTGGTGAGGGTGTTTGGTTTTGTTTGTTTTCTTATTTAATCTAAAGCACATACACTAGATATCATTTTTTATGTCAAAGTCAGAGCTGCATAAACCCTGACATCTCCAGCATTTGAAAAATAATTCTCAAAAGATATGCCCAATGCCTATACAGGTCTACTCGGTTGGCGAATCCAGGTGTATGTCTGGAATGGAATGTCACTCAGAAATTCAAGTTGAGCCTTTGCACTCTACAAAAAGGGAGTTGGGGGGGGCACACTGAGCAACACATCTGTTTCAGGCTCACTGGCCATAGGAGCTGAGGGCCAGGGCAGCTGCCAGAGCTCCAAGGTTAATGAGATTGTCTTGTGCTAATCTCATTTTAAACAGGGTTTTTGAGCTGGGGTTGGGGTGAACTAGAGAAGAATAGTCTGTGGAAAGTGGTACGGCTCTGTCAGTTACACCAGTGTGTGCATGTCACAAATCAGCAAACACTTTCTGATCTCCAGACGTAGACCTGCAGTGTGCGGGGGAGGGTTTTAAAATGTGCTCAGAGAGATTGCAAGTCATGACTTGAAAATACAACCCAGCCTCATACCAGCGAGCCATCCGTGTGCTGAACCAAGAGTTCATTTTGTCTTTCAAAGAGGTGCTGCTGGCAAAGTCACCAGTGTCCTCAAACCACCCTGACTTCTAACATTGTCATCTAATGCTTTGTGAGCACCAGGCCCATGCAGTGATAATCTTTACTCTCCCACTAGCAAATGACAGATTTGTTCTGGAATTTATCATCATCACCTTAGGGGAGCTGCCAGGGCTGGATGTTGAATGTATCCCCAAGCTCCCACCAAGTTCCAAGGTGATACCATTGGGAGGTGGCATTGAGGAGGCAGTCCCAAAGCCATCGAGCATGTGCCATCAAAGGGGCTGTGGGACACTAACTCCTTCCTCTGACTCGATCTGCTGTGTGCTCCCAGCCATTGGCATCCAGCATTTCCAACAGAGGTCTAACGTCTGCAGCTCTACCAGAAGCTGAACTGAAACCTCTAAACTTGGGGGACAAAGTAAACATTTTCTTCTTCTAAGTTGATTAGCTCCGGTTTTTTGCTATAGCAATGGAAAGTTGACTAATATAAAAGTATTAACTGTATGTTTAGTATAGGGTGTATAATTTATATATATATGTATAGTTTAGTTAGGGAGACCTACACAAAGTTCTTTGGCAACTGTAATCTTTGTCATCTGCCTTTTACCTTGTCAATATCCCTAAACTAGGCAGACACCTCCATGGCAATAGTAAGACATCAGGAGATAACTGTTTCAACACCCTCAAGTGAAAGCTGACTGACTGGGTCTTTCACTTCTTGATGATTACTCTGGTGTGGCTGACGGTCATACTGGATGGGGAAGACTATTTCAGCCATAAGGTTACTACTGAACACTGTTCACCAGACACTTTCCTTACACTCTTTCTTTATACTTCCAGCTTTCGTTTTCTTTTCCAGTCATCATACTTATTGGTTTAAAGAACATCCCAGGCTTATCTTACTTCATCTGTGATTTTTTTTTCAACAGTCTCTCCATCAATTGTTCACAGAGCTGGAGACCTAGAAAGCCATATTTTTAGGCAGACCTGTTTTGCTTTTCTCAGCATGGCCTATGACGCCGAGATCTCTCTATTCTGTGGGATGCTTCTCTTCTTCAGTTGACCATGTAACTAGTTTTATTCCTGAATCTGAGCTCACAGCCTCTGGTTTTCACAATAGTTTCCTCAGTGCTCTGGCCCAGGGTACTTTGGCTTGCACCTTACCTCAGTTTTTTTTCTTAGGATTTCTCTTGATGAGAATTTTGCCTGCAAGTTTGAAATGATAACACCTCAACTCTCATATTGCCAAACTGACAGATAAAGATTGGTTTTATGTTTTTAGCTTTTGTAGCGTCCCCTAATTACTCATGCTGCTTCAATGTGGAGACCCTGCCAGGTGGAATTAATTTATCTGCTCAACATTGTCACCTAGAGGCTTAATAAAGGGTAGACAGTGATCTGTATGCTGAGCTGATTTCAATGTGAATGTGGCATGTCTTTCCCTGTCAGAAGGAAATCACCCAGAGATGTTCTCCTGGAAGACTCATCTCACCTTGATCCCAAACACACATCACCAGTGCGGCTTTTGACTTCTTAAAAAGTTTCCGAAAACACCGAGTGTCTGAAGAATGCTAGCTAGATGAAGCACAGAGGAGACTGTGGCACAGTCAGTTAGGTAGAACTCCACTTATCCATTGTTTCTGTTGCTTCAACTCTCCAAAAATCTTCTCACCCAATTTATAAGCCAGGGAGCAAAAACTCAAAGGACCAATGCCACTTTGCTAAACACACCACCAGAGAATGTGCTGGAAATCTCTGGTGGGCTGAGAATACTACCCAGCACATGGAAAAAGGGTGGGGTGGTAGTGGCGAATAGTAAACCCATCCAGTCAGCTGTCTAGCTACTGACAGGCCCAATCAAGATACCAGAACCCAAGAAGATAACGAAGGTGAAGAGAAGAGCACCTTTAACTCCTGCTCATGGTTACAACCCTATCAGAGGACACTTGACACTGAGTGACATAAGTGCATTTACACATCGGTAGGAAGATGTATCCGTCCAAAGCATAGAATTTATGTAATGTGTAGAAACTGGAAAGAACACAAGTATTTGGTAATAATGGAATGATTGAATTCTGGCAGATCTGTAAGTTCATGCTATCCAGAAAGCTAATTCTATATAAGTTGAGCTAAAACAAAGATCTCTAAAGTGCATGGAGTGAAAAAAACCTCAAACAATGGAAACACTTGAAGATTGACCGTTTTCACGTCAACAATAATTTTAAAACCCGTGTTTCGGAGAATTCAGACACAGAAAATCACTGTTCTGAATCTGGAAGGGAGAATCTGGAGGTGACCGATATCTCAGATGGAACTTGAAGATGGTGAATCATGATGATCAAGGTTTGCTGAAGGTCACCTCATTAACGGGGAGTTAATCGAAGAGCAGAGCTTAGTTCTCTGGGAGTCTAGACTTGACATTCAACTCCTGGGCAGTGGGGATGGCTGAGGTGCTGGAATGACATTCAACTCCTGGGCAGTGGGGATGGCTGAGGTGCTGGAATGACATTCAACTCCTGGGCAGTGGGGATGGCTGAGGTGCTGGAATGACATTCCATTCCTGGGCAGTGGGGATGGCTGAGGTGCTGGAATGACATTCAACTCCTGGGCAGTGGGGATGGCTTAGGTGCTGGAATGACATTCAACTCCTGGGCAGTGGGGACAGCTGGGCAGTGGGGATGGCTGGGCAGTGGGGACGGCTGGGCAGTGGGAACGGCTAGGCAGTGGGGATGGCTGGGCAGTGGAGATGGCTGGGCAGTGGAGATGGCTTAGGTGCTGGAATGCTTGCTGTGCAAGAATGACAACACAATTTGAGCCTCAGAACCCACAGACAATAACAGCAGCAGCAAACAAAAATGTCAGGGGATCCGCAATTAACAACACTTGCTGCTCTCCTAGAGGATCCAAGTTCCATCCCCAGTACCCATGTCAGATGGCTCTCATAACTGCCGATAGTTCCAGTTCCAGGGAGATCCAACACCTCTAGTCTACTAGGGTACCAGTATTCACATGCAAATACCTACATACAGACACGTATTCACACACATCATTTCAAATAAAATATATTTTTAAAAGGGCAGGCATGGTGGCACACACTTATAGTCTCAGTACTGGAAAAGCTGAAACATGGATTCCTTGGGCTTACTGGCCAGCTAGCCTAACTGAATCTATAAACTCCAGGTTCAATTAGAGAGACTATGTCTCAGAAAACAAGGTAGATAATGAATGAGGAAGATACGGTAAGCTAACTGCTGGCCTCCTTGTACATTGGTACACACACCTGTGTACACACCCTCACAGGTACATAGTCACCACACACACACACACACACACACAATTTTTACAATTGAAATTATAAAGTCTAGATATGCATGAGAGCTATAACTCACATGCAATGTAGGTACAGAATATATGTGTGCACTTATTAAGTGCTGACTACACTTTAGAGGCTCTGCCATAAGTAGTAGACTCTCCAGATGAAAAGGCTTCATCACATGGTATCTTTGTTTGTTTGGTTGGTTGGTTTTTGGGTTTGTTTGTTTGTTTTCCGAGACAGGGTTTCTCTGTATAACCCTGGCTGTTCTGGAACTCACTTTGTAGACTAGGCTGGCCTTGAACTCAGAAATCCGCCTGCCTCTGCCTCCCGAGTGCTGGGATTAAAGGTGTGCGCCACCACTCCATTTCCTGGTGTGTCTTGAACCATATGCCTGGGAGAGATAGGTGTTTGAATTGCTGGAGCTAAGAAACTGTACAACCATTCCTGGTGGTTAGGCCTGATCCAATGCAGTGAGGAGCTGAACAGAATGAGAAGCAGAGGGAGGTTGTGTCTGTCCTCTGCCCAGTTGCTTGAGCAGAGTTGGTCTCCTGTGCTGAACCCTCTGAGTTCTTATCTGCACTACCCACTTTCAGGGTCTCCGGCTTCTCACCAGCCAGTAGCAACTCTAGTGTTTCATTTTGCTGGAAAACCCTGACTAAGGCAAATCCTACATCCAGTGGTTTTTGTTTTTAAGTCTGTGAGTTTTGCCCCATAATCTAATATGGCAGCCACAGCTTTGGGCATCTTAAGCAGGACGCAGCTACAACGTGAAGGAGCTTTAATGAGGGACATTCTCATTGTAACTCTGAAAATGTGTCTCCCTAGTTTCCTCCTCCAGAAACTTTTTTTTTATATACATTGCTTTGGTTTTGCCCAGTCCTGGCGATTGGATCAAGCCTGTATTCACCAGGCGAGCACCCTACCTCAGCTTCTCAGCCCCCTTTTTATGTGTTTTGAGCTAAAACTTATAAATTCTTCCCCTCCCTCAATTCCTCATCTGGGAGTAAAGTGTGATCCTGTTTCCTCATTCCCTTCACTGTCAGGGGACAGGGCCTGGAAGGAAAGAGCTCTGACAGTGTACATGGAAGAAGCCATATTGGGCTGGCCTTACAGAATGATGACAAGGACATTTATTGGCTTGTCTACCCAATATCCCTTTCCTAAGAATTATCCCTATCCAGTTCCAAGCGAAAGCTGCCAAAAGCATACAATGTGCTCCTGTTCTCCGGGGACCCACTGCAATGGATCTGGATAGATATTGCCAAATTGCCCTCTTTTGTTTTCTCCTCTCTAGGGAGATTTCTAGCTTTCTTCCTTTTATTGATACTAATTGTGTAAGCATCCTGCTCCTGCTTGGCTGCGAAGCGCTCTTTATTAATTCTCTGTGTTCAGCCTCCTGTGTTAGTCAGGATCCCAGTGATTTCATTATGACCAAATTAACATAAGGTATTGGTAATCACATCTGAGAAGGCTGGGAAGGCAGAGGGGGTGGAAACACTGGAGGGAACGTGTGCAGGGGCAGCAACACCCACGGGGCGAGGGAGCACGAAGGTTGGGATTGTTACAGCTTAGTAGATAGAGGACCTGGAGGTGGAGTTTATTTGATAGAAGGCTTACCTGGCATGTCAAGAAGGCTTGTGCTCCATCCCCAGCACAATGTCGATGTGGTAAAACAGGAGTATAATCTTAGGACTTGGGGAGGACAGGAGGCGGAAGGACCGAGGTCTTCCTCAGCTACATAGCAAGTTAGAGGTCAGCCTGAGAGACATGAAACCCTGTGTCGTCAATAACAACAACAGCAACATCTTGACCTTTAGGAAAGAAGAATGAAGGAGGGTTGAGGAAGGGGCTCACAGAAGTCAGTGTTTTTCAGGAGGAGGTGCCTGTGGAGGCCACCATCTCAGAGTGTGAAATGTTCTTGGTTCTAGAAATACAACAAACTATAATCTCTACCCAACTGGTGCTACCTGAAACAGGAAGTGAGAAAGACTGAGAGCAGCAGGAAGCAGAACTGAGAGGAAGGATCCGGTCCCTCCTCTCCTCCAAATGGCTAGGGGCATCTTGGGCTCCTTATTGGTGAATTTTAGAGAGCTACAGGCAAAACCGAAGTGAGTCCTTGCCCCACCATCACACAACAAGACAGGAAAGTTGGCAGCCAAAGACATCCGGCACACCCCTTTTCATTACTGTTGTCTCGGGATGACCAGAATCTGTGACAGAGCCACTTCCAGGAAGAAACACTAATTTCATCTCACGGTTTCGGAGGCTTTAGCTGCTTGGCTGGCACTGTGCTCTTTGGCAGAGCATGGTGAAGGGGAGAGAGTGCAAACAAGGTTGTTTCTCTCTTCTTGACAGAGAAGAAGGAAAGATGGAGACAGAAAGGGGCCAGGGAAATGATGTCCCCAAGGACCCACTCCCACCAAACTACTTCCTCTGCATCCTCAAAGATTTCCCAATCTCCATCTCCTATCTCCGAAGATTGCCAGGACGTCCCAAAATAATTATACCCACAGGGAAACCGCATATCCAACACCTGACCCAGGAGGGAGGCATTTCTCAAATCACAACACTGTTATGTTGGGATTATTATACGTTAATAGATGGGCTGTGGATAGATGCTAAACAAGATCTTTGTCCTAATGAGACTTGCATACAAATGAGGAATGGTCCATAATAGAATCATCTCAGGAAGTGATAAGTGAAATTGGAGAGAGAGAGAAAAGCTTAGCTTAGTGGGGTACAAATGACAGAAAACACTGGCATTGTGTGTATCTGCTAACAAACTGGTACCCAAAGCACATAAAGAACTCTCCAAAGTCAGTTGTGGCATGGCAGTGGGATGTTAAAGGAAACAAAAATGGGCAAGAGATTGTAATACAAAGGGGATATGCAGCCTATTTGGACTTTGGCCCTGATGGTCAACTTGACAGGATTTTGGAATCGCTGAGAAGACAAGCTTTAGACATCCCTAAGGGAGATTCTAGATTACTTAACTGAGCTGGAATACCCACTCCAATTGTGAGCAACACCATTCCATGGACTGGGGGCCTGAACTGAATAAAAAGGAGACCATGAGCTAAGTACTACTCTCTCTCTCTCTCTCTCTCTCTCTCTCTCTCTCTCTCTCTCTCCCTCCCTCCATCTCTCTCTCTCTCCTTCCTGGTGGTGGTTGCAATGTGACCAGCTGCTTCAAGCTCCTGATATGATTTGCTGTACCCCCCCTTCCCAAAATGTGAGCCAAATAAGCCCTCCTTGCTCAAGTTGCTTTTGTCAGGGTATCTTACAACAGCAGCAAGAAAATTAATGAAGACAGATAACAAATAGGCAGATGAAAAGATGCCTAACCCCGTCAGTCCCTAGGAAAATAAAAGTAAATCCTGATGAGAAGGGCTGGAGAGATAGCTCAGTGGTTACAAACACTGGCTACTCTTCCAGAGGACCCATGTTCAATTCCAAATGCCTACATGATGGTTCACAGCTGTCTGTAACTCCAGTTCTAGGGAATCCAGTGCCCTCTTCTGACTTCTGAGGGTTCCTTCATGTCCGTGGTACACATGCATACATTTGATCACACATACACACACACAAAATGAATGAATAGGTAACATTTTAACTGAATGAAATTCTACTATACAAATAGTAAAACATCGAAGAAAACTGTGATAGGACTGCTGAGGTGGCTCAGCAGGCAAAGGCAGAAGAACGGATGAAAGGACACAGTCAACCCCTGGCAAGTCTGATGACTTGAGTTCAGTCCCCAGAACCCTCAAGGTAGAAGAGAACTTACTCCACACAGGTACTCTGGCACACATACAAGCACATGCACATGCATACAATAAGTAAATGTTTGTTTAAAAACAAGAACCATGGGGCTAGTGAGATGGCTCAGTGTTTAAGAGCACCGACTGCTCTTCCGGAGCTCAGGAGTTCAAATCCCAGCAACCACATGATGGCTCACAAACATCCGTAGTGAGAAACAAATGAAGTACCTATGGACTGGAGCAAACAGGCCCGGAGAGAATGGGGGGGGGGGTGGGGTTTGAGGTGTGGGGGTGGGGCCAAAGCAAGAGGGAGAAAGGGAAGCGAGAGGGTGGGGGGTGGGTGGGGGTGGGGCAAGAACCACAGCTAGCAATGCTACTGCTGAGGATAGGGAGTGGGTAGGGAGTGACTGGAGTTCTTCTATGCTGCTACCAGGAATGCAAAATAGCACAGCCACATTGACAAATGCTTGAGCAATTTCTTACAAGACTAAAATTAACTACTGAGAAGTGCAATAGCATAAACAAATCTTAATTGCATATGTGAAACCAGAATCAAAAGGCTGGCCTGAATGATTCTGCCATGACTATATTCTTGAACATGCAAAACCAGAGGGATATACTTGGGCTCCCTGTATCAACGGTTGGGGAGTGGTAGACTGCAAAGCACCCCAAGGGAAGTTTGTGTGGGTGCAAGTAAGTATTCCAGGCCTTAGATTTGATGCTTATGACACTCTGTTCATTTGAAATGCATGCAACTGGCCACTTAAAAAGATGAACTTTCCTGTACAATGCAGATTGAGTTATCAGCTATGGCTTTTCTGAGAAGGGAGCATTTGAGGTAAGAGATAAAGTGACAAGACACAGCAGCAATTGACAGCAGGGTATTCCAAAGAGAAAGAAAAATGACCTGTGTATGAGAGATTAGAGGATAGGAGGGAGGCCTTGGGAGAGAGGCCTGTGGGCTTTGCTATGAGCAGAACTGTCATGGCTGCTACCCTGGACTATACCATGTGGCTTCCATCTGAATGTCTTAGGCTGGGGGATCTGGGGTGCTGGTATTTCCCTCCAGAGGGGGCACCCACCCAAGAATCCGTCAGCTGACCATTGTTTCCAGCATCAAGCAGACACACATCTGGGTGATAAAATTAACACCTTGGGAGATATGTCTTAAAACATAAATTCCTCCCCCACTCTCACCCCAGGGCTATTACTGATAATAATTGGTAAGTTAGTTCTTTGCCAGTAAAGTGAGCCAATTCAAGCAAGATTAGAATATATGTAAAGGCAGGCTTCTCGGGAAAACACTCTCACGCAAGTTCAATTGTCCCAAGGAATGAGGCCAAGGAAGTCACTGTGCATGGAGAAGGAGACAGAGGGAAGAGGGAAGAAGGAAGAGAAAGAGAAAAAGAGGGAGAGAAAGGGGTAGAGGAGAAGGAACCAAAATGTCTGGATTATATAGGAAAGAGCCTCTGACCAAAGGGAAGCCCAGCCCCTGGCTGGGAAGTTCATGGTAGAGGACAGGGGATGCCAGGGGGATGCTGGGAGAACCGGAGGCCAGGTCCAATTTGGTATGTTAAATATGCACTTCAATGTTTGTCCAGAAACCCAACAACAATGTTCTCAAACTGCAAGTTCTGTCCTACAAAAATAAGTTTCAGGAAACATGGCTGAACTTATTTTAAGAAAACTTTCTAGATATAAATCCAAGTTTATGAAATAGGCAAAACTGAGATATTTACTTATTTGAGAAAAGGATTTTTAAAAGATTTATTCATTTTTTACTTCATGTGTATGGATGTTTTGCAGCATGCATGTCTAGGTACCACCTATGNTTCTGTCCTACAAAAATAAGTTTCAGGAAACATGGCTGAACTTATTTTAAGAAAACTTTCTAGATATAAATCCAAGTTTATGAAATAGGCAAAACTGAGATATTTACTTATTTGAGAAAAGGATTTTTAAAAGATTTATTCATTTTTTACTTCATGTGTATGGATGTTTTGCAGCATGCATGTCTAGGTACCACCTATGCGCACTGTTCACAGAGGCCACAAGATTGCGTCAGATCCTCTGGAATTGAGTTACAGATGTTTACAAGCCTCTTGGTGGGTGCTGGGAACTGAACTTGGCTCCTGAAAAAGAGCGACCAGTGCTCTTAACCACTGAGTCATCTCTCCAACCTTTGACCTAAGGAATTTTATGTTTAAATTCAAAACAAATTTTACCCAGGAATTTAAGATATAGGTACTGAAACACATTTAAGGTTCATTTGGTTGGTTGGTTTTAAAACAGGGCCTCATGAAACCGAAGCTTCAAACTCTGTGTAGCTTTGGTTGACCTAGAACCTCTGATCCTCCTTCCTGAGTGCTAGAATTGTATTCGTATACCCCCACACTCAGTTTAATGCTGTGCAGGGGACTGAAGCTGAGCTTTGTCCATGTAGACAAGACCACACAGGCTGAGCTCATGCTAGATAAGCACTGAAACAACTAAGCCACATCTTCATCCAAACCTTGAAATATATTTATAACGTCATCTGATTCTCCTGGAAACGTCCCCCTTTGCATTGGTCTTTACACTAACTGTGTGAAGCACTTGGTCTCCTGGA
Source organism: Mus minutoides (assembly GCA_902729485.2). NCBI lineage: Eukaryota > Metazoa > Chordata > Mammalia > Rodentia > Muridae > Mus > Mus minutoides. The sequence continues at coordinate 113,732 of LR751643.1, read as the reverse complement.
AACCTTGCCCTGCTTTGCATAGTGAGGAGGAATAGAAGCCATAGAAGGAGGAATAATTTCAGGTTGTCTGGAAGCAACATCCAATGTTGATGGGACTAGAAAGGGGGTCTCTATCTTTCCCTGACCCTGTCCATTCCTTTTTCCTTTATTTTTTTTATTTATTTATTTTTTTTTTTTAGTTTTTCGAGACAGGGTTTCTCTGTATAGCCCTTGGCTGTCCTGGAACTCACTTTGTAGACCAGGCTGGCCTCGAACTCAGAAATCCGCCTGCCTCTGCCTCCCGAGTGCTGGGATTAAAGGCGTGCGCCACCACGCCCGGCTCCTTTCCTTTATATTCTTAATTTAAACAAGTATCAGATTCTTGGCTCCTGAGCGGCAGGGAAGAAAGCAGGGGTGAGCCTATTGTTTTGAGGCCAGAGGAAAGGGTAGGGGTGGAGACTGGGCTGAGAACAGCAGGGAAGACAGCCTCATGAGGGGCCTGAGGGGTCTGAGGAACCAAGAACCAGGGACCATCTTCCTGGCAGTACCCTAATGAGATGGTAGCATCCCAGAGCAGAGTAGGAGTGCCTGGGAGCCTCCCTAACAGCCCAGTCAGGAAGTCCTCTGCAGCTGGTGACAACAGTGAAGTCTTGTGACCATGGGTGTGCGACCTTGAATGATGGCACCTTGTAGTTTTGAGCCTCTAGTTTTTTTTAGAACAGGTAAGGGAAGAGAGAGTGTGCATGCCCACAGATACAGTGAACTGTTAGGCAGTTATTTCCTAGAGACTGCCAAGCCAAAAGTACAAGGAGGCATCTAAGTCCACCCTACCCCCACCCAACCCTTCTGCAACCCGAGATGCACTTGAGTCTTTCTTTTCAGCATTCACATGTTGAAGTTATGTGGGCTACTCTCAACCTCACTGCATATAATAGTCTCTCTGGGAAAAAATACAACCTGTTATTCCTTTTAATTCCAAAGTTACATGTGCACATATGTATTCACAGACACACACACACACACACACACACACACACACACACACACTCATACCCTGATTTTATTCCAGAAATGTTAGTCCATACCAAGTACAACTTCCAAGCACCACCTAAAATATCTGCAAAAATAAGATTGGCTTATTTGCCTAACCTAATAAATTTATATGAGAAATGGGTAAGGAGCTCTATGAAAACATTGAGAATGAAGACTAAGCCACTTCCAAGAGCCATTAGCAAGACTTGGGGAAAGCTGACCCTGTGGGGAACTTCAGGTCCAGGTAGTTTCCGGAGGAAAAGGCCTTTTGTTAGTTTTGAGGAAGCCATGCTGCCTCAAGCTGATTGGGCTAAGGGTGCTGCTGCGTCTTTTCCAGGAAGCACGTCCCTCAGTGCACCAATGCTGCTACAGAATTCGTCCAGCTAAGCTGTTTCAAAAGTTCTGCATGACCGAGTCCTCGGAGCTGTGGGGAAGGCAGGCAATGGATATCAGGAGCATTGTCTTGTCCGGCTTACAGGGAAGGCAGACAACAGTTTCAATGAAGTCTTTGTCACCAAATCAAGTAGGCAGTCTGACCTGCCATTTTAATGAAAATGAGCCACCTGCACAGTATTAGGTGGAAGGCTCTCAAAGACCCAAGTCCCCAGGATCCCTTTACAAAAGTCTAAGATCTTCAAGAAAGGCCCTTTATCTGCAATGGAGAAGGCCCTTCCCCAGGCCACTCCACCTCCAGCTAGCACGGGGTAAAGGAACAGGCCAAGCCAGCTGGCCTGTTGCCCAAACCCTGCTGTGGCTGCTCAGGTCACCTGTGTCCCTGTCCCCACCCACCCTTGAGGGGGAAGCTGTAGGAACACCCTGGATTATTTTCCCTGTTTTCTGGCAGAAGCTACAACAGGCAGCTGAATTAAAGTCATTATTGTAATTGAATTTCTTCAAACTCAGAACTATTTTCTTTCCAAATATATCAGGGGCCAGGAAACATTCAGAGAATTGGAGACATCATTCCAAAACTCAGAAAGGTTAGAAAAGGGGAGAACTCATGTGGAAAGCTACCACTAAAATCACAGCTCATAATGACTACATGGTTTTAATATCCTGTATACTAATGCACATAGTATATGTTATTAGTTAGCTGGATGGTAGTCCATGAATCTGCAATGTAGTTACAAAGTATATTATACATGCTATATGTATATATGCACATATACTTAAAGTACTCATAAATAAGGTTGATAAAGTTAAAAAAAATTAGACGGCCATTCTGAAAGCAGGAAAATTCTTAAGAGAGGAGGAAATGGTAGATAAAAATAATTATCACTTTTAAATTGTTGTTATTGATAGAACATATGTAACATATAGTTACATATTATATCATATTTCTGTATTACAAACATACCCACATGTTATTATTATTGTTGTTGTTGAAGGTAATATTTATTAGTTGCTTACCAGAGTTGTACTAAATAACTCAAAGAATTAATAAATCGGTTAATTTTAACAGTACTCACAATATAGCTACTATAAGGCTATTTATGTATTTACTTATTTTTTAGTTATATATAGACAGGGTTCTTGAAGTCCAGACTGTCTCAAATTTGCCAAATAGCCAATAAGGCTACTTCTGTTATGAAAGATAATGTGGCAAGGGGGTACCTGTCAGACCTATGCCAAAGTATGCCCCCAAGTAATCATGCCATGCAACAGATCTGGTATAAAGGGGTTTATTTGGGGGAAAGGAGGGGAGTGAGGGCCTGGAGAAGGGGTTGATGCCGATGAGTAGAAATGTAGACAGGCAGAGCCATGAGGAGAGAGAAAGGTGGTGGGGGACAGAGAAGGGCAGAAAGGAGTGAGGGGAGGCCAGCCATTAATCACTTGATAGACATGCGACTGTCCCCTGGGGGCTGTTGTGGATAATGTTACTGCAGTTCTTCATGTGCAGTTTTATATGGATGTATGCTTTCTCTTGAGGCACTGTTTTGCCCGTTTTGCAAATGAAGAACCGAGGTAGGAGATAGCTAGCAACATGTCCAAGGTCACGTGATTGGCTTCCGCTCTGAGACTCAACTCAGTTCTGCCCTTCTACTTGTAAGGCCCACACCAACGCCCTCAAGTTTACCATCGCGAAGGAAGGAAGGAAGGCAGCAGCTCCTGAGCCTCCTGGGTCTCTGGAGAGCCACTGAGAAGAGCCCCAGCAGGGAAGGTTTCTGTTGGAGCTGATGATGAACTTTCTCCCATTACGGGTGGCGACTGAAGCCTGGACAGGATTGCTGAGGAGGGGTGGAGTCCTCTGAGGAGATGAAGGAACCTCTGTGGGGCCTTTAAGACACACAGGGCTCCTGCCCTCCAGGGAATGGGGTTTGGCTCAAGGCTGACAAATAGCAGGCCTCCTTCTGCATCTGGTGTCCAAATGGGATGAGAGGGGCCAAGCGAGATTTGGACCTCCTTTACGCCCGTCTCATCCCTAGCCCCACCCCAGCCACTCTATTCTGTTTCCAGGGCCCTGCCTCACCCAAAAGGACCTCCCAGGTCCCCCTCCCAGTTCATCCTAGTCCCTTCCCTTCCCTTCCCTTCCNAGGGAGGGAGGGAGGGAGGGAGAAGGGTCATCAGAGGAGCCAACTCAGAATACCCAGGGCAGAGCAGAGCAGGGCAGGGCTGGGGAGAGGGGCCCACATCCTCTTCATTAGAACACATGGATGGCTAAGGAGTCCTCCAGGCAAGCCCAGCCCAGCAGGACTTACCAATGCCATTGACACACTGCTACAGAGTGCACTTGCTGCGGCTTTCTTGTAAATCCCACCAGAGAGTAAACAGGGAGATCACCGATTAGTATTGTTCCAGCTAGAGGCAAGTAAGACCCACTGGCTTTGGGAGAAGCAAGACCAGGAACAACAACAACAAAATCCAATTTTATGTTAACTATTCAGCTTGTCTTTTTAAAAACCTAAAGATTGAGCCAACTTGTGTTCTCATCTCCACGTGGTGACAAGCGGTCAGAGTGGGTGGTCCCTCCGGGCATCCGGTTTACAACCTTTGCTGAAGTGAGGAAGAGACTGCTGTGAGCTTTTGCCTGTAAGCCCCTTCATTTAAAACTTGTTGAGCCCTGCGTTTACAAATCATGGCTGTGCCTTTCTGAATAGCCTACTATGTACACTATAAAGCCTGCACTAGGAACAGTTCAGCAGAATGGGATCGGAAGTAAACACAAATCAGCCTAGGAAATGGCTCAGAGGGCAAAGCATGTGCTGTGCAAACGGGAAGACTGAAATTCAGTGTCCCGGAACTTACCTGGGCAGGCTTGGCAGGGCCCCTGTTTGCCCCGCACTTGTGAGGCAGAGATGGAGGGGGTCCATGTAGCAAGCTTGCTAAACTGTGAGCCCTGAGTTCAGTGAGGGGCCTTGCTCAATTGCTAAAGAGTAATTGAGGAAAATGGATGCCATCAACATCAGGCCTCCACATATGTGTGTGCATATACACACGGACACACATACATATATATATGCATGCATATCACACATACATACATACATACATACATACATATATACATACATGCATACATACATATGTGTATATGCATATCACACACACATATATATGCATGCATATCACACATGCATGCATTCATACAAACATATGTGTATACACATGTCACACACACACACATACCACATACACATGCAAAAAATAAAACCCCAAATAACTCTTTCCACCTAGACCCACAGACCTGGCCACTAAGAGCTCCTTCTCATTGTGGAGCCCATATTGGCCATAAACTTGTGATTCCCCTGTCTCTGCCTCCTTAGGTGCTCTGTCTTCCATGAAGTCATTGGTGAGTAAGTTCAGAAGTCCAGCATTTTTACTAAAGAAGGCAGCTCACAGAACCATGGTCCCTGACCCTGGCCCTGACCCTAGGCTGTAGCTTATGTGAGTTCATCAGTCTTTACAGCAAGATTGTGAATTAAGGGCTGGTTTCCTTTTAGCTTATCCTTTTTCTTTCCTTCCTTCCTTCTTTCTTTCTTTCTTTTTTTCTTTCTTTCTTTCTTTCTTTCTTTCTTTCTTTCTTTCTTTCTTTCTTTCTCTCTTTTGCTGTACACAGTAGCACAGACACAGTCATCTTGAACCAAGCTATATCTGTAATAATAATTTAGTTAAATGACAGTGTAAAAAGAGAGAAAAGCTAGTTAACACCTTTTCTCCCCAAATAAAGTAAAATTCTCACCAGAGTCAAAAAGGACAGGGAGAATATTGTGCCTTTTAAACTATAGGAATCTTCAAACCTTGAAGCGACCATACTTTCTTATAGCCCCCCCCCTCCAGGGAGTGATGTCATAGCAAATAGTAAGTGCCTGTGAAGTGGCCTGAGATAGCTGGCTGGAATGACACACATGAAGGTTAGAGAATGTTAGTTATTATGCCAGCTTTGGGGTTGAAGTTTGGAGGCTTCAACCTCATCCCCTACCAAATTTCAAAGCTGCCCCTGAAAGCATTATGACTGACAATACTAGGGTTTCCATCTCTTAAAATCCAGTAATAAAGCTAAGAGAAGCAATGGCTAGGCAGAGGAGTCCACCACACTCACATACATACATACATACATACATACATACATACATACATACACACACGTATGCATGTACATACATGTATCCTCTAATACATACAATATTGCACTTACATATGTATACACATTCACAGATGCATATGACATTAACATACATACACACAAAGACACAGACACAAATTCATAGACACACTAGCATGCACACATATATAAAGACTCATACACACACAGACATGCATATTCACATATAAACATACATAATCATATATACACTAAAACACACACATACTCATATATACAATAACACTCAAAAATTCACACTCACATATATACATATACACACTCATACAGACAGGTACAGTAACATACACACATATACTTCCACATACATACATACATACATACATACATACATACATACATACATACTTACACATGCACACATACTGATACACATACATTGACATGCATGTACACATGCACAATAGCACACAGACACATACATACATATTTACACTCACACAGTGCACACACTGTACCCAGAGCATTTCAAATGCAGCCCTACGAGCCCATGGAAGACCTAAAGAATCATCTTCATTTCTCAGTATTCCTACTGCTGCCTGCCAACAATAGGATTGTGGACACTACTAATTCTTGTTGCTGTGACAAAACCTATAAGAGGAAGAACTTATTTTANACATACATACATATTTACACTCACACAGTGCACACACTGTACCCAGAGCATTTCAAATGCAGCCCTACGAGCCCATGGAAGACCTAAAGAATCATCTTCATTTCTCAGTATTCCTACTGCTGCCTGCCAACAATAGGATTGTGGACACTACTAATTCTTGTTGCTGTGACAAAACCTATAAGAGGAAGAACTTATTTTAACTCCCACTCTACCATGATAGGGAAGTCACTGTAATGGGAGCACAGGATGGACAGTCCATGGCATCCACGGTCAAGGAATGGAGAGAGACGAGTGCTGTGCTCAGCCCCCCTTCTCTTTCATTCAGTCTAGGCCCCCAGCCTGTGGAATGGTGCCACCCATGTCACAGTGGGTCATCCTACTTTGGCTTAGACCTCTGGAATCCTGCCCCCCCCCCCAGATACTCCCCAAGGTATCCTTCCCTGGTGATTCTACAGCCAGTCAATTTGACAATGGTGAGAACCATCAGAGTTCTATCCCTCAGCCCCTCACTGTACAGACAGCAGGTAGTGCAACATCCCTGAAACACAAGCTTTCAACTGTGTCCTGGAGCCACAACAGCACCTCTCTCCCGGGATTGAGAGAATGCTAGGCACAGTGGTTTCCCACAAGAAAGTGGCTTGTGATGGTCCAACCTATGATTTCTAACCTTATACTGATGTAAACAAAATCAAAAACAAAAAAAAACAGATACTCAGCAGAAAAAAATACTTTCATTTTTGATTTTGGACCTTTTCCTGAGCTAACTCTCCATGAAGTGATGCCCTTGTGAGCTGCAGTAGCTGGCTCGATACAATGGGTGCTGTTGCTGGGTGACTTTGTCCAATAGAATAGATATGGTAAATGAATTTTTCATACATTTTTGAGTTATCGTGGCTTTGTCAGGAGTGACCTGTTCAGGAGCAGGTGGACATGCTCAGTCACTGTGCTGCATAAAGGCTGTTTCCCCTGCTTTCCCGGTCTTATACAGAAACTCAGTGGTCCACCTTTGAAACTTTGGGTCCGCTATTCTTCTCAGAGCATCTCTGACCCACATTTCCTTCATGTTAGCCAGGGTTTGGAAAGCTTTTCTCCAGAAGGAACAGACAGAAAATAGCTTCCGCTCTGTAGGGTGGACAGTCTCTTTTGCAATGATTTACCTCTGCCTTCGTTGCTCAGAGGCAGCCATAGCCAGTAAGCACACAGTGGCTGCGATCCAAGGAAATTTGTTTTACAAAAATAGACAGTGGTGGGATTTGGCCCTCAGGCTAATGCTTACTGCCCCCCAACTTAGACTCTGTCCCTGCTCCTCCCAAAGTGTGCAGAAAGGAGGCAGGAGGCCACATGAAGGAAGCAAGTGTTTAGCACATGTTCTTCAGAAAGAACAGGGAAATGAGCCTGGCTCATGTGGGCTTAAAGGAAATGAAAGAGATTGGGCCCTCTCTCCCCACAAAGACTTGTTCAGACTCTATCTCTGCAGAACAGACCTGTCTCGAAGTGCAAAGAACAATCTGTCGGGTAGGGGAGAAGGGAAAGGACTCGGTGTTCTCTGTGTATCGGATGCCTGCAAGAGGAAGCTCTGCACACATGGCTCCTCCATCTTACCACACGGCGATGTAACCCCCACTGTTCATAATCCTGGGCAGCTGGAGGAGAAGGCCGCACACGTCTGCATCAGCAAGAGCTTTGAAATCATTCCAGAACCATCCGCTCAAAATATTCTTGGTTTTACCATGTGGTGAAGGCGCCGAACATCCCCAAATGGCTGCTGAAACTTTCAAGAACGGGACACGCGAGAAGGCTACTTCTTAGTATTTTTGTGCCCTTCCCTAGCCACCCTGTGCATTTGATATCCCTCCTACATCTTCTGGGGAAAGCATCTTCTCAAATCCTTGGTTTCCCCTAATGGAGACCTTCGATACCCATTTAGTCTCCATCTTTCTCTGGGAGAGTGAAACTCTTTTCTTCGTCTATTCCAGCAAGCTCCTGAGTAGAGAATGAAACACAGCCACAGAATGAACCTGACAGCTCCTCTCTAGGGTCTGCACTACCCCCCACCCCCACCCCGCTGCTCTGACCCTGCTCTGTCTGTCCCATCTTCCCTGCCTCCAAAGCTACAAAACGCCTGAACCGGAAGTGTGGTGGGAAGAAGCTTCCAGAAATGGGCCTTTTTGTGTTTGAGAAGTTATCAATGTGACCCGAGGATTCATGGGATGAAATCTGCATGCCACCTTTGGTCATCTTTGCTCTATTCACAGCCAACCTCGGATAACTGACATAACTCACCTTTGAGGGTGTCACTGTCCTCACCTTCCAAACTGTGTCCCTGTGCTGGGAGACTGGACACGGGCCCTGGATGGCTGACTTACTTGTGTCTAAGAGTTTTTTCCCTTTGATTCTTGGGAAGGCCCTTGTGGCACCAAGGTGTTAACAGAGCTGGCACTCTCCCCCGGTTACAGATGTTTGTTTTCTAATTCCTGGAGGGAATAGATGTTTGTAGGGAAAATTATTGATCCCCTAGCCACATGAATTCTGGGTTATTTGATGTAGACTCAAAAAATAACCAAGTTGAGGAATTTGTAAAAGGCTACTCATCTGCATTCTGGGCTAGTCTGATCCTCCAAATGATAGCTATAGTAAGAAAAATGTTTCCCTACTCAAGAGTTCCTCAGATTCCAGAATGTGTTAGAGTTATACAGAATACATCTGAAGAAAAACAGGTCTGAAGGCCCTCTCTGCTCCATGATGGCTGAGGAAGTACTAGAGGTCTCTCCCTGTAACACACACAGTGTCTGCCCACTTTCCAGCCTAGCACATGGGGTAAGAACGCAGGTTTCCTATCATGGGTCCATCAGTTAACACAACACTGAGTCTCCCCTGTTCTAACCCTCACATCCTGTAATCCTTTAATACTAACAGATGAAGTAATATAATGTTAAACAACTCGTTATTTCTCTATTATTCTGTCTTCCTGGGCCCTCCCAACAAAGAAAGTCACTTTGAAATAACCAGTCTGCTTTTTTTTTTCATTTCTTAGTTCAGCCTTAGTTTGTCTATGAAACCATCCCTCTGCTCAGCCGGTCAGAATGCTTCCATTTCATAGAAATCTGATTGCCCAATTCTAAAATCAGCAATAAAGCCTACTTAAGAGCATCACACTGAATCATTATCATATGGTCTATGGACACCTTTAACCTCTTTCAAGGTTCTGGAAGTTTGGGGGAAATCAAATGACAAGACCACAGTGGCAAAACTACTGAGCCCCAGAGTCTAGAGTCCAGTGAAGTCTTTGGGGCTCTGTATTGAGCATGCTCAGTACTGTGTAAGTGAACGAAGCCCCTCTCAGCAGCCAGGGCATGAATTGTACAGTGGGGAAAGAAAAAAAAACATAAAACCAAAAACTACTCCACCTGATGGGTTCTTGCATCTGGGGGAGCCTTTAGAGCAATCTCCGGAACAGCCAGGGGATGAACAGCAGCAAAGGACTTGGCTTGTCAGGCTAGGGTAAGGTGATTAATTGGTGAGTGGAATAGAGCCAACAGCGGAGAAGTCACACCAGGCCTCCATCCATTTGTCCATGCCCTGAGGTCAGAGATGGAACAAATGAATCTTTTCTGGCAGTGGAGAGAGTGGAATGCAGCCATGGGGGGAGTTGTGTAAGGAATTCACAGGTGTTTTCTCCTCGTGCTTCCTCCTCCCCTGGGGAGCTCTGGGTGTGCCCTTAGCAGTGGAGAGCAGGGCAGTGGGCTGGGCTGGGCTCTGCAATCTTTCACCCACCCTCCCCCCAGCCCTGTCTTCTTGGGAGCTACAGAAGGTTTCAATTGAAATAGCAGAAGTCGTGCTCAAGTCACCAAGAGATGTAGGTCCTTCACTTAATTTCAACAGGTGACTGTGAAAGGGACCTTAGCTTTTGGAAGTGTCCAGTCTCTGAGGTCACAGCAATGTAGGCAGAAGCAGACATCTCCACTATCCTTCAAGGGGCCCAATATTGGTTATTCTATAGATGTAAGTCAGCCAACTCCCCTCACTTCTGAGGAAAAGAAAAGTGTTGGAGATTGGTAAAGCTTATTCCTTCTCTCTGAGATGCCCTCAGGATTGGTAGTTGACACTCCAAGGCACTGTGGTAGAAGAGGGACAACTGCCATGCCTGTGATTATATCTCATCACTATTTATCCTAATCTTGAAGTGATAGGACTTTTTCTATTAAAAAAAAATTACTATTACTTATGTGTGTGCATGATGAGGTGTGTGCAAGTGTCACAGAGAATGTAGTAGAGATCAGGGGACAACACAGAGGAGTCCCTTCTCCCTTTCTACTGATACATGGGTTCTGGGAACCAAAATCAGGTCTCCGGGCTCATCTAGCAGACACCTTTACCCACTGAACCATTATCTTTTCAACCTTGGGAAACAATTTTTAAAAGTCAGTTTTAAGAGTGGAAAAGATGACCCAGACATTAAGAGCATTTAACTGCTCTTGTGGATGACACTGGTTGTGTTTGTAGCACCTAAACCAGGCAGCCCACAACAGCAGACAGGCCTATAATCCTGGCACATGGCAGGTAGATATAGGAGGACCAGGAGATGAAAGCCATCCTTGGCTCCATGGAGAGTTTGTGGCCAGCCTAGTCTATGTGAGATGCTGCTTCAAACAAAAATCTAGGGATAGACTGGCTCCCTCCCTCCTTCCCTCCCTCTCTCCCTCCCTCCCTCCCTTCCATTTCCCTCCTCTTCCCACCTTTAAACTGCTGCTGTCATAGACTTAGCAGGGAGCATAACCTTTAACCTGGAAGTTCTTACCTGCTGCTGATTATACTTACTCTGGATTCACTAGTTTCCCCAGACCTCTAAAGGACCAGGACTAGGTTGAACTCTCTAGATTCCTAGGGAAAATAATGATATAAACAGCTTCTTCACAAACCTCAGTTACCACTCACATATAATTTACCTTGCCTTTATGTCAGAGACCCTTTCTTCCTGGTAGAGAAAGAATGCAGCAAATGGAAGCTGCTGGCTCGGGACAAAGCACACCTTCTGCTGCATTAGATAATAAGAATGAGATGCTCTGGGACCTAATTGCAGCAAGTACTAAAGGAAAGGTTTGGGTGGCAACTCACAGACTCTGTGTCTGTGCTGTATGGAAACTGAAGTATGAAGAGGCCACAGAATATGCTAGCTCGTGGCCAGAGTATTAGGAAGCAGAGAAGCCTGGGCAATCTAACCCTCAGAGGCCCAATTGTGGCCAATTATATCTTCTAAAGATGGCCACACCAATATTTATAACTCATCAGACAGGATTTCTTATGACATAAAGTGATCCTCCACCAATCAAGAGTGTGGTGGGGGATGGGAATCTATGTTCCTTCTTCTTGAAACTTAAAACTATCAAAAAATGTGATAGAAGTGACACTGTTACTCCCAAGGACAGGTGTGTGTGTGTGTGTGTGTGTGTGTGTGTGTGTGTGTGTGTGTGTGTACACATGCATGTTCAAGTGCTCCCTATCTATCTTGATTTCACATTTGGAGCACCCACCTTAGAAGCCAATCTCCAAGTTGTAAGGAAGTCCATGGTGTATGAAGATGCCTTATATGGTTATTCATAGGAAGATGAATAAAAGGTGTTTGAGGTGACTCTAGTTCCTAACCTCTGAGTCTTCCCTGTGAGACCCTAGACATAATAACGCAGAACAAAGCTGTCTGATTTTTATGGTCTACAAAAACTGTGAAACAAGAAATAAGCAAAATGTTTAACACAACAACATTTTGAGCTAATATGTTATATAGTCAGAGTACTGGGAACTGTATGTGAGGGGTACAGTAAAGAAACTGCCAACATGACTGATTTATTAGTGAGAAGGTTTTTTGGCTTGGTTTGGGGGTTCTTTGTTTGTTTGTTTTGTTTTTTGAGGCAAGGTTTCTCTGTATAGCCATGGCTGTCTTAGAACTAGCTCTATAGATCAGGCTGGCCTTGAACTCATAGAGATGCTCTTTCCTCTGCTTCCCAAGTGCTTGGATTAAAAAATGTGAACCACCACCACTTGGCAGGGGACGGTTTTTATTGTGGGTAAGAGAAAATATACAGAGGCATCTGGAAGAGTTCAGAGCAGAAAGAAAAGACTGGGACATGGCTGTCATGGGGGAGGTGGGGCAGCAGGAGAGAGCGGTGGAGACAGCAGGAGACAGAACATAGTGAGGAAGCACAAGACATACAAATCTGTGGGTTACAAGGACAAGGACCTGGAGGGAGGGACTCCACTGGGGGACAGAAAACCTGATTCAGGAGTTCCTGAAGAATGCTGCCTTTTATCTGACCACCAGAAACCCTTCTATAGTCCAGCTTGATCCCATTTCTTATATATAGACCTACCAGGAAGCCTACCAGGAAGGTCTACCATTCTCACCTGTACACTGGGGATAGGAGACAATTCCCACAGCCAGTCTGCTCTGCTTCATCTTGGTTCTAGATAGCTTTAAGATGATGCCAAACTTGAATTAGCCTTGAGGGAGTTTTTGCATAATCTCTCTCTCTCTCTCTCTCTCTCTCTCTCTCTCTCTCAATCTCTCTCTCTCCCTCTCTCTCTCCCTCTCCCCCTCTCTCTCCCTCCCTCCCTCCTTCCCTCATTCACTTGCTCCTTCCCCCTCTTTAGTGTAACTCTCTTTTGCATAAACTCAAGGGAATACTCTCAAAGATTTCAGTTGTTGAACATTTTGCATTTTCTTTAGTTTTTATAAGTCTTTTATTTTGGGAATAAGCAGAGAGCGCTTTGGAGCCTGCAATCCAAATACATTTTAAGCCAGATGTTGAGTTGGCCTCTTCTAGGAACAACTGTAGCCATTTGCTCAGTGATTATTGACCAAGGAGATGCTTACACCAGCAGTGAGATTTATCCGGGTGACTTTGCTCTCTCAAAAGATCCTATGCAGTAATTTTCTTTACAAAATCTGAAGTAGAAATGGACCAACTGCTTGGAATCCTGTCAGATCGTCTCTGTCATGCCCTTCTCTGGAAAACAAAAGGAAAGAGACAGAGGTGGTGGGAGCTGGCCCCACAGACAAGGAAAAATATCAAGGTCCAAGAATCAGATGAAAAAAAATCACTGTTAAATTTGATTATGGGAGGGAGGTCAGATATTGAAGATTTGCCAAGCTCTGGACTTGATGCTTGGCCCCATATCCCAGAGCTTTTTGCTATATTTTTTAGAGCTGTATCCACATAATGAAGTATGACTCAGTTCTTCTAGCCCCCTGCTGGAACTTTTTTGTAAAATTTCAATGGATAATTCCAACTTTCAGTGACCTGAGGGGATAGGATGGGAAAGGGGATGGGAACCAACAAGCTTGGGTGCAAGCCTATGCCCAGGGTCAATCCTGTCTCATTAACATAAGTGAAACCCATGTGCCAGGCTCACGTGGGTTCTGATTCCCAAATAGAACCTGGAGAGAACCAACTATTTATTTTACAAGTTCCCTGTAAGTTACTTCCTGGAATCTTATACAAGTCTCTCTGCATCTTGTGTACTTTTTTTTATAGGTTACAAGGATGAGGAGGAAGAAAAAGGGACAAACAGAAGAGGAAAACAGACCAAAATTTAAAGCCAAAGTTCCATAGTTTGAATGTGAAAAGATAAACCAGTGCCATCCTGGCTCTGGGCCCCTTCGAGGACATATAGAGCATGAATAATAAACTTCCCCGAGGAAGTTTTATGTTCAGTGGGTCTTTTTCCAGTCCTGTGGGAATAAAGACGCACAGTTCACGAGCTATGGACTAGTTATAGTGAAGATGTCACTTCCCATAGACCAAAGGTGGAGAGAAAAGCTACTAGAACTGAAAGGAGAGCCCTAAGGAACATGATGCTTGGAACAAAGGTGTGGCTAGTTTTGTGTCAACTTAACACAGGCTGGAGTTATCGCAGAGAAAGGAACTTCTGTTAAGGAAATGCCTCCACGAGATCCAGCTGTAAGGCATTTTCTCAATTAGTGATCAAGGGGGAGGTCTCCTTGTGGGTAGTGCCATTTCTGGGCTGGTAGTCTTGGTTCTATAAGAGAGCAGGCTGAGCAAGTCAGAGGAGACAAGCCAGTAAAGAACATCCCTCCATGGCCTCTGCATCAGCTCCTGCTTTCTGACCTGCTTGAGTTCCGGTCCTGACTTCCTTGGTGATGAACAGCAGTGTGGAAGTGTAAACCGAACAAACCCTTTACTCCCCAACTTGCTTCTTGGTCATGATGTTTGTGCAGGAATAGAAACCCTGACTAAGACACTATTGGATGTAGCTACCTTTCTGAAAGCCAGTGGGGCAAGAGGCTATGAAACTTCCTTCAGGAAGTTCCTGGAGCAGAGAGCAAGACAAGAAGTAGTAGATGTGGAGGATCCGAGACAAAGACCCTGCATAATTGCCACGACATAAGTCTAAAATCTCTCCAAAGCAGAAAACATTTGGTTGGGAATAGTGCTAAATAATAAATCATCTAATGCTAAATAAATAGAATCATCTAAAACATATTGTTAATTATATATATTAGAAATATATAAAACTAGATCTTCAAATAAAATACAGCTGAGAATGACATTCCTAAGACCTCTTAATGTTGATCACTCACCCCTTGGCTTAAAAATAATTGAGTCCTTTGGGTGAACAACCCATCCCTATTTATCTCCATGTGGCTGTTCTTCAGAGTGGGTCATAGTAACCAAAACTACAACATAAACCTCAGGGCACCACATCTCAGTACGTGACCATTTCAAACTCTTTAAAGGACTCTCTTTTTCATAACTCCATGTGAAAACCCGGTACCCCACGGGTCTCTACATAATAAGCTCTGGACGTCTCTGACCACTCTTCCAACCACACTGGTTCAAGTTCACCCAACCTAAACTGCTTCGGGGCCTTTGTCCTTTATTCAGGTGGTCTGGCTAAAGGATTTTTGAAAAATTACTAAAAATGTTTCCTGGCTTCGTCTTACTATCTGTGGTAAAAAGGTGGGGGAGGGGGATGTGTCCTTTTTAAAAAGGAAATATTCATAAATTTGCTTTAGAGGAAGTTTAAAGACCCCCAAGCTTCTGTGGTTCAAAACTGAAAGTGTTACCGAATCCTAGCCGTGCTATCTGCTCAAAATGAGAGAGTGCTTCAGTGCTAAAAGGAAACCTGGGGTGAAATCACAAGCATTTTTATTAAAGTCCCAGAAAAAGCTAGTACAATGCCTCGGGGACAGTTTTGTTGTCACCAAAGCCTTTCTAAAGATTCTTGGGTCGGAGGAGATGGCTCAGTGAGTATGTACTTGCCATACAAGGTAGAGGCCTGAGTTTGGATCCTTAGAACCCACAGAAAACAGGACCTAGTAGCAGGCATCTATAATCCCAGCACTCATGTGGGGTAGTGTTTTTTAGGGGGGGGGGGGGCTAAGACTGGAGACTTCCTGATTGATGTTCTCAAAAGTGAACCTTAGCAGTAAGTAATTATTATTCTGTATGGTCCTCCACAGCCTTGCTGCATTCCATCAGGAGATACCCTCTGCTTCTCCTTCGTTTGTGAAGAGTTTGAGAAATGTAGCCCCATTTAAAATAAAGACAAACTGATATGAAGACACTTGAAAGCATCCAACACACCGGGACATGTATATTAAACGGATGCCTCAATGTCATAAGCCTATCCACTATCACTAAATGAGCAGATTCAAAGTGGTTTAAGTCGCTGTCATGTCAACAGGTGGGCCTTATCATGGACCGGACCAAGCTGCTCTAAAATGTATGCGCGAGAACTAGAGAGATGCTTCAATTGTTAAAAGAACTTGTTCCTCTTAAGAGGACCCAGGTTCAGTTCCCAGCACTTACATGGTGGCTCACAGGCATCGGAACCACAGTTTGAGGGGATCTGACCCCCTCTTCTGATCACAGCAGGTACCAGGCACATACACAGTGCACATACATACATG
The DNA here is from genome assembly GCA_902729485.2 of Mus minutoides. Classification (NCBI taxonomy): domain Eukaryota; kingdom Metazoa; phylum Chordata; class Mammalia; order Rodentia; family Muridae; genus Mus; species Mus minutoides. The sequence goes on along the minus strand of LR751643.1, from coordinate 97,574 downwards.
CAAACCAAACATACTTGTACATGGGCAGGTCTTAAGCCTAATAGAGCAGGTAAAACTATAAAGTGAAGGATGTCTCAAGGATGTCACCATAGGGAAGGATTTTCTTTAAAAGCATACAAACTACAATAACTATAAAGAAAATAACTGGTAAACTTGTCTAAATTAAAATTCAAAACTTAGGTCTGGTGGTAGTGGTGCATGCCTTTAATTCCTCTGGTAGACAGAGGCAGGTATATCTCTTCCTGGGCAGCCTGATCTACAAAGTGAGGTCTAGGACAGTCAGGGCTCTTACACAGAGAAACCTGTCTCAACAAAACAAAACAAACACACAAACAAAAACAAAACAATAAAAACATAGAAAGTTCAAGGATACTAAAAATAATGTTCAAAAACACTCACTGACTGGGGAAATATTTGCCATGAATTAAAACCACACAGGATTAGCATCCAAAATGTATAAATAAACCTTCTCAAAACTGTAGCAATGAGAAAAATACAAATTATAACCAGAAACAACATGCTTTTCACAGGCCACAGGTTGGCAAAAACATTTTGAATCTGTCCATACCAAATGCAGGCAAGGATGTGGGAGAAAGAAAAATTTCATACATGCTGATAGAACTATAACCAGGTCTCCATGGAACATCTTGGTGGTGTCCAGTGAGGCTGAAGCCTCACACAGCACATAACAAGCACTTCCACTTGTAGGCATTTGTCTTGCAGAGAGTTCCTGTGCATAAAGCCAAACAACCATCCAAGCTCAAACATGTTTGCAGAGATAGAATTTGTTATGGAAAGACAGTGGAAGGAAGGCGTGTTCATGGGTCGGAAATATGGAAAAACAAATTTTGATTTACTCATACGGCAATTGAAGTAAGTGAACCAAGTCACACAATGTATATGGATAAACCTCAAAAGTAGGCTAGTGGGGGGAAGGGAATTCCAGGGGAGCTGTGATGTTAGGATTCTTTAACAGGAAAAAGGGCAGAGTGTTAAGACTTCACAAAGTTTCCGTGTAGTGGTATGAGCGGTCCGTACAAAATTTTCCATCCTTTTCTGTTGACAAATACTTTCAAAGCTAACTAGAATCCTAAGCCTCACGGAGTCTTACTTGTGAATCTAGTACTATATTTATTTATTACACAGCCTCTGCAAAGAGTATGCTAAACATGTGTATGGAATTCCATTCCTATTGTTCTCTGAAGCAATGTCTACATATTGTCAACAGAGCTCTTCTATTTAGGCAAAGTAAGTACTGGTTTGCTCTCACTTCCTACCAACAGGATCTCTTTTAAATTTATCTCAGAAAATCCACTTATAAGAGGGTCTAATCTACAAATGAGAAGATAAATTGTTGGGCTGGTTAATTTTGGTTGTCAGTTTGCCAGAATTAGAATCACCATGGAGACACACCTGTGGGCATGTCTATGAGGGAGTTTCTGGAGAGGTTAACTGGGTTGGAAAGACCCATCCTAAACATGAATGGTGTTGTTCCATGGGCTGGGGTTCTAGACTGAAGGAGAACACAGCAAAGCCCTAGAAGTCACATCCTTCTGTTCTGGCTGTGGTTGCAGCATGAGTGGCCTCAAGCTATATAGCCCAGACAAATTCTTTCTTCCTTAACTTACATCTGGAATTTTGTCACAACAGGTAAAGTGACCAGTACAGTTGTAATCAAATTGACCACCTCTCTCCAACAATCTAAAGAAAGAAAAGAAAATAGAAAAACTCCTTATATGTAGCTACAAAGGCCATATGTTTCCCAGAGTAAGAAACATATAAACCCTTCATAGTGGAGGCTTACATTAAAAGCCTAAGATCTCCTGAAAAGACTCTGAGGCATAAATCCATTCCCGTGCCAGCTCCTACACCTCACTCAACCTTGTGCTTCTAGAAGTAGGGGGAGATCACCACTGAGGTTCCTTATCAGGGAATGATACTGGACAGATGGCCTTTATGTCCTTCCTTTCCTTTCCTTTCCTTTCCTTTCCTTTCCTTTCCTTTCCTTTCCTTTCCTTTCCTTTCCTTTCCTTTCCTTTTTCACTTTGTAGGTGCAAAACCATAAAATGTATTTTTTTGGTGGTATTCTCTAAAAGCTGACAAAAGAATTTAGGTGGAAGCAGTTTGTTTGGAGGAGAAACCTCAGGACAAGGGACATGGGGGATTGAGATGGAGAAGAGAAGAAAGTCAACAGAGGTTATATCAAAGGGCAAGCGTACTTCTGGGTTAGATTAGGGCTCAACTTTACCAGAGAATTCATAGAACACACCATGAAATGGGCCCTTCACAGCCTACAAGAGCAGGCATGTTTATCTTCCCAATCTGGTCTTGGTGGTTGTTCTCAAGAGACTTTGGGGTTTTTTTTTTTTTGGCCTGGCCTCCTGTATATATGCCAAATGGGCTCCTGTGGGCTATAGAGAGCCCTTTCTGTGAGCCCAGAAGCCAGCTGTGTACAAGGGCACTATGTACAAACTTCAGATGACATCCATCACAGGCTAGGGGAATTTGCCAACTGCCTCTGCCAAGGATATCTCCAATAGCCCTGAGTCGTGTTGCCTGAAACATGGGCAGGTGCCACCAGTGAGTGGTTGGGAGTGGTGGTACTTGCTGATAGTCCTGGGTCAGCACATTAAGAATGGAAACCACAGAGCTAGGGTTCCTCTTTTCACTTCTTCTTGCCTTCTGATTATTCAAGGAAACCACCTCATCATAGTATTAACTGCAGTTTTTAACACACCTCCAATTCACAGAGATAGCCCTAGGCTCAGAACATTTAACTATCAGCTACAGTTGGTTTAAGAGCATTGACATTGTCCACTCTGAGGACAATGGTACCTTTTATAGCTACCTTCATTCTATGGCAAGTGTCATTATTGAATTTCTGCTGGCATCTTGTGGCACTACCTTTTAGAACTTATTTATTTAATAATTTTGAACACTCAACTTACAATGTTGAACAAGAAAACAGAGACAGATGATGTGAAATCACCACATCCTGATGAGTTGTTTGCTCAAATGAGAATATTGTGTGTAGACTGAAAGAGACTTTGGGCAAATCACCTGATCTCTCTAAGCTTCAGTAACCTTGATAGTGACCTCATGGGAAAATTCAAATGGGTAGATATTGCTAAAGATATTTACTACACAAAAAGTAAATTGGGGGGGGGGGAATCAGTAAATGTTACCTCATTCTCCTTCAAATATTTATAAAATACTGTATTTTTAAAACAGACTTTAGGCAACTTATTGATCAACTATCACAGAACTATTCATCAGATATTGATCAGATTTTATATAGTTTCATTTAGAAAAGCCCCTTTCCCGTCATTCCATTCCATCCTGGAAGATGGGAAGGCAGTTGAAGGGGTGGGGACAGGCTTGTCCTTGGCAGCCATGGAATTGATTTGTGCATTTCATTCAGATCCACTGAACTGTTGCAGTGGGTGAATACACGCCTCCACTATGGCTTTGTTTCTCAAGATGCAAAGTACTAATGCAGAGCACTGGGGGTTTAGGGAATGTTTCCTGTTTTCAGTTGAGAAAAGTATCCTTAGACCTGTTGACAGACAGCAGTTTGCATCTATGTTCTTAAAACAATGAAAACATGATTAAGAATATACAGCGCAATGCTGCTTCCTCAGGGAACAAAAGCCAGTGTGGACTTTCCCAAGTCTTCAGTACTGCAGTTTCCTTCCTTCCTTCCTTCCTTCCTTCCTTCCTTCCTTCCTTCCTTCCTTCCTTCCTTCCTTTCTTCCATCTCCTTCTTCTCTCTCTCTCTCTCTCTCTCTCTCTCTCTCTTTTATTCTCTGCATATGAATACACTGTTGCTTGCTTCAGACATAGCAGAAAAGGGCACCAGATCCCATTACAGATGGCTGTGAGTCACCATGTGGGTGCTGGGAATTGAACTCAGGACCTCTGCATGAGCAGTCAGTGCTCTCAACTGCTGAGCTATCTCTCTAGCCCATCTGCAGTATCTTTCTTTTTTTTAATGCAGTTTTTTTCAATTTTTTATTAGATATTTTCTTCATTTACAATTCAAATGCTAAACCAAAAGTCCCTTATACCCTCCCGGCACCCTGCTCTTCAACCCACCCCTCCCTCTTCCTGGCCCTGGTATTCCCCTGTATTAGGGCATTATCTTTCTTGCTGGGATATTTTAGCTTTTATTTTCTGGTTTCTAGTTCTGTTTCCTCCACTCAGGGATATATGGAAGGTTTGGCACTATGTTAGAAACAAAACCAAACCAACCAACCAACTAAACAAACAACTAAACAAACAAAAGCCCTTCTCAGCAAGATTCTTAGGAATGTTGTCTCCAAATCATTTTGAAGGACTGTGTGAACCTGTCACCTATGTTGAATAAAGGGGATGATGGCCTTTGGGAGAAGTAAGAGAGATGCCCAGAAGAGGCTACAAATAACAGAGCCTATGGAGCAGTGGCTCTCAACCTTCCTAACACTGTGACCCTATAGTACAGCTCCTCATGTTATGATGACCCCCAAACCATGAAATTATTTTATTGCTATTTCATAACTGTAATTTTACTGTTATAAATTGTAATTTAAATATTTGATATGCAGGATATCTGATATGCAATCCCAAAGAGTATCTGATATGCAATTCCACAGGTTGAGAACCACCACTATATAGCCTCAGGTAATAACTGGAATTTGTCAATTCCTCCACCAAGTGGTAGATTCTGGGTAGAAGAAATGAGAAGTTGAAGAAAAGAGAAAAGGTTTTGCGCCAGGCAGTGGTGGTACGCACCTTTAATCTCAGCACTTGGGAGGCAGAGGCAGGTTCTGAGTTCGAGGCCAGTCTGGTCTACAGAGTGAGTTTCAGGACAGCCAGGGCTACACAGAGAAACCCTGTCTCAGAAAACAAAACAAAACAAAAGAGAAGGTTTTGCCCCTGAGGACCCTATGTTCAGAAGCAAGTTTAACCTTCCAATACTGAGGGCCCATGGCAGCCGCATAGTCAGGGGATCTTAAATCAAAATAGTGTTGTCCAACATATACAGTAAAATATGTAGAACTCAAAGAAAATCAATTATATCACAGCTCAGAGGTTTGCAACACTGTATAACTTCATATTCTCCTGGCAATGTTATTTTAAGCCACACAATTTAATAATTACGCCAATCATCAAAAGTATTTGAACATGTCCCATCTTTCTAGCTTGTGTGCCTATAGCTATTACAAAAGGCCATATGCTGTTCTTATTATAGACAAGAATTCTTGTTTGAACAGTCTACTCTTAAAAAAAATTCTAAACACACTATAGATAACTTATTCTTTCTTGGGTTGACAAAGGAAATACCTGAAACCATTAAGACTTTCCCCCTATTCAGAGATAACTGAGTTTTTACCATTGGTGGCTGAGTGACAGCCAGGCAGCCATCTATCTACTTCTCCAAGGAAGACTTTGATCTTCAAATACTACATTTCAAATAGAGGTTTGTCAAAACAATTACTGTTCAATCCAGCCCCTCCCCACAATAAATCTTCCATTGCCTCTAGATATAATTCCTGATCAGAAAGCAAGCAAGCAAGAGAGCAATAAATAAATAAATAAATAATAAATAAAAATAATAAATAAATAAATAAATAACATGCTGAGAATCTTATTCATAAGGCACTCGAAACAAAGTGTGATACAGAGCTGGGCATGCAGAGGACAGGGGCTACTGCTTAAACAAAGAAGACCACTCTAGAAGGATGTTGTTCAACAGTGATCTGAAAGAAGAAAAGGATTCAAGCATGGCCGTCTGCAGGATGAACATCTAGGGACAGGACAGGGGTGTAATGGAGAGTTCAGAAAAAACTTTATAAAAATACCATGATCTCAGTATCATGCAGATTGTCAGCAGGTAGATTTGGATGGAGACATACACAGTCTGACTTAAAGAAACCCTCCAGCTCCAGAATCTGCCAGTCTGTAGGCAGGAGACAGATGGAAACAGAAGAACCTCTTTGGGGACTTTCATTGTAATTCCTTTGAGAAAAAAATGGAAAGTTTGGAATCAAAGTAGCTATAGCAAAAGTAGTGAGTATTCTAAACATTCTCCTAACAAGCGTTGCTATCCTAAATGAGGACAGATAGTCAAGTCTAGTCCTGAGGCAGATGGAAGAATGCAATTCCCATCCACTAAGATGAGAAAGACTACAGGAAGAAAAGACCAGCAGCATTGAGAGGGAGTCAGATCCATCATGCTTGCAAAGCTTATTAGAAACTCAAGATGGCAGTAGGGTGAGTGGGATGACGGACAACACATGAGTCCAGGTGCGGTGTGTAGGATGTCGGACCAATGAATCCAGGGTGTGACTCTAAACTGGGTACCGAGAATTGTTAGAACAAGGAAGGCCAGGCCCTGGAGCTTCCCAAAGGTGAGCAAGAGGAGAAGCATTCTGCAAAAACAACCTTAAGGAATGGTTACCTAGAGGTAAGAAGAAAACAAAGACCTGCCAAGAAAGAAAAAGGGTTGGACAAAACAACAATGATCAGTGTGTGCAGCATTTTGTAAGTCAAGGATGAGTAATACCTGAAGTCTGACTACTCTTTGGCAAAAAGAGGACCAGTTGTAATCATAAAGAAGGTTAGTGGTGGGTTGGAAGCTATGGGAACCTTTTCACAATAAAGACAGAATGAAATTGGAGACTGCTGTATCTAGATCTGTCGTGTGAACCCACAGCTCATCGATTTAGCTAGTACAGATACCTAGCTTACCCTAGAGATTCCCAAGTGATGACTATCACTTTACTGATTGACCCAGCTTGCCAGCCCTTGAGCAATGTTTTTGAGCACTGAGAGTAGTAGAAACTAGTTATAAAAGGAATTAGAAATGGTTTGCCCACAGTAACAGGACAGAGACAGACAGAGTACAAGGATGGCTGTTTGTGGTGGGCAACTGAAGCGAGAGATCTTCTTCAGTAGACAGAATTCTATGTGGAATGCGTTCATAAGGGAGAGAAGGGAGTGTTCACTAGCTCTGCAGGTTATTATTCTTGGAGAAGTGGACTGGGATGATAGCCTGACCTGCAAGGCCTGATGAGAAGCAGGCAACTGGAGCAAAGAGGACATCTCCCCTCCTGGTCCAGCAGCTGTGAACAACAGCGCCCATGGAGAGAAGGAGTTTACACTCAGTAGGAGGTGAAAGGACCATCCAGAGAGAGGTTGAGGATGTGAACAGCTTGCTTTTTTCAGTATAGTGCAGTATGGAAAGATGTTTTCAGGGAACAGTTAGGAACTGAGAGTTTCCTGTGTGTGCTTTCTTATGTAGCTAGCAATAGGCTCATCCTTCCATCCCTTGGAACATCTTTATTTGTCTCAAAGAAAGTTACAGACCTCTAAACAGCTTGCCATGTATGCACTGGAATACCTGTTAGCCATAAAAAGAAATAAGCTTCACGTACCTCTACAGGTGAGTGTAGAAGCTATTACACTATTATGCTTTTATGGCAGACAAAAGTATATTAGCATTCATGTCATTAACTAGAAATAATACCCATTTATGATTTTGTTCTCTTACAGTAAAATGTACATGCAATAAATTGTATAAATCTCCATTACTTATTTGCTATGTTTTGAAAACACATATTTTAGTAGCACCACAATACCTATACAGATATAAAACATCTCCATCACCTTAGAAAGAGCCCTCACTCCCTGCAGATCCCATACTGAACCTCTAGACACAGTTGTCTTTCTGATATCCTTCATAATTTGACTTGTTCTGAAATTTCAGAAGTAGACTGTGGGGAGTATAGGGGGAAGGTCAGTACATGTATGGAAGGCAGGGAACACCTTTGTGGAGTGCCTTCTTTTCTTCCGTCTTTGTGGGAGCCTAGGGATTGAACTTGGGTCATCGGGCTTGTTTGGCAGGCACCTTCCGCTGAGCCATCTCCCCAGGCCTAGTACTTTTTAATATCATTCTCCACGTACTCTTACCGATAGCTTTTCTACCTATCCATGCTGTGATGTGCATCATTCTTTCTCCTTGCTGAGAAGTATTCCAGTGTGTGACTATGCTATAGTCCATCTGTTTTGTTGTTGACACATGCCCTGTGTGTGTGTGGGGGGTTATATACCATAAAGTCAACTGCTATGGACATTCCTATTTAAGCCTTTAGTGACATGGTTCTCAACCTGTGAGTCATGATCCCTTTTGCAAACCTCTATCTCCAAAAAATATTTACATTACAATTCACAATAATAGCAAAATTAGAGTTAAAAAGTCGCAATGAGAATAATCTTATGATTTGGGGGTCATCATAATGCAAGGAACTGTATTAACAGTTGCAGCATTGGGAATGTTGAGAATCCCTACTTTAGTGGGACTGCATTTCTTTTAGTATTTTCCTGGAATTAAAAAAAAAACTTTTATTATTCTTTAAATCATGTGTAAATACAGCTTTTAAAGACCATTAGAAGGGCGGAAAGAAAATAAAAATGGAGAAAAGGACAGATGGAGAGAGTGTCACCCCCTTTATTGGTTAAAAAACAAACAAACAAAAATCAAGGTCAGCCATCCCTAGACCTTGCCTGCTACAGCTGTAGACGGTGGCTCAGACTATTCTTCTTTAAGACTGGTGTGAATTGAGTTTTCTGTCCCTCTATAACCTATACCCCAACTCTGCATCCCCCTGATGACTTAATTGTAACACAAGCAACCCCTAAGAGGAAAGACCAGCACTCGCTGAGCATTTCTAACACGTTTTTCTCTTCACAAACACAGGGACTGGGTTTGGTTTAGAACAGGTCAATTCTAATCTGCAGTATGCAGCCGTGTGCTTCCAAATTTATGGAGTTCTGAATATCTTCTAACATTAGAGAGGTTTGGCTGAGGTTTAAAAAAACATATAGATTCATGAAATTGAGTCTCCCTATTAAGTTATATAGACACAGGTACACACACACACACACACACACACACACACACACACACACTCACAGTCCCTTGAGTACCATTTGTGTACCCTATACTATGGCAGTGGTCCAAAATGTAGAGTTTAATCAATATCCAAGCCAACCAAAATTTGCTATCTTATGAAATCTACATTATACTTGGGGAGACAAATAACAAGACATGCATAATTAAGCTACCTAGTATTTCAAACAAGTGAAACGGAGCACGGTAAACAGGATGGCCAAGAGGGCTGGTCGGCAGGTTGTATAAGTCTAGAGTAGTCAGAAAACCCTGCTAAGCAAGCAAAGAAGCCATCAGAGGTGGCTCAGCAGTTGTAAGACTCTGGTGAGCCTTAGCTTACTAGGGACCCTCTGAGTCAACCACAAGGAGCCAGGAATTGCAAAAAGCAAGAGGAATTTATTGTTCCAGTGCACTGGGGTTGTCCCAGACCGGAGGTTTCCAGGGGCGGAATAGAGCATTGGCAACTAGGCACAATATGATTGGTGGAACAGTGTGCCCTTTAAACTGATTGGTCTTTAGGGAATGAGGTAGTAAGGGCTTACTCAGCTTCTCCCTACTGGCCTACAAGCTCTCTGACCTGCCTCTTCCAGGTGGGGAGGGGTCAGGTGGAATTTTCCAAAGGCTCTTCACAGTTATGGGCACTCACTGCTCTTACAGCCTAGGTTCGGTTCCCAGTACCCACCCTGTAGCTTGCAACCATCTGAAACTTCAGTTTTGGGAGATCCAGTGGGTCCTAAGCACATACATGGTACACTTGCATACATGCAAGCAAAACTCATACACATTTTAAAAATTAAATAAATGAAGCCGGGCGTGGTGGTGCACGCCTTTAATCCCAGCACTCGGGAGGCAGAGGCAGGCGGATTTCTGAGTTAATGGCCAGCCTGGTCTACAAAGTGAGTTCTAGGACAGCCAGAGCTATACAGAGAAACCCTGTCTCGAAAAACCAAAAAAAAAAAAAAAGAAAGAAAGAAAAGAAGAAAGCATAAGCTGCTAGCCAAGCCTCAGAGGAGATGAAAGTGTGAGCCATGTGGATTTCTGGGGCAGAGGAGACAGCTGAGCAGAGGTCCTGAGACATCACCTGGCACATCCAAGAAATAGCAGGGAACAGGTCAAACTATGAAGAAGGATATGAGAAATCCAATGTGTCTGGAAGTACAGTGTATGATCTGCAGGGAGTAAGGGCTCTTAAAAGAGGGAGTTAACAGAGGAAACTTGACCGAAGACCTCAGAGAATACAGTGGGGCTGGGACTGCCAGAGACTAATCCTTGTAGTCCCTGGCAGTGGTTTAGTGCGTGTCCTGAGTGAAAGAGCAAGCTATCCCAAGGTTAGAGCAGGAAAACAGCAGTACATCGAACAAGCACCTGGACTGGGAGTTTCCACGTGGATTTATTTTCATGGATTATATTTTGGTACTAACATGATATGGTAGCTGTTCTCATTGTTTGATTAAATAAGACATGAATGTGGGGACATGGCTTAGTGGCAAGGCACTTACTTGACAGGTGCCAAGCCTGGGTTTGATCAGAGCCACTGCTACCAAAGAAATGGACAAAATACAAAATATTAAGGACTAACGAAAGGAGCTCTCCTCAAATAATAACACCAGAAGAAATATAGGACCATGAGCCAACTAACCATATTCTTCCTAATGACTGCAATGCTCAAGTGACAGGGACAAGACCCAAGTGAGGGCATTATTCACCTTCCTGGGAGGGATGTCTACTGAACTGAAATTCCAGGATCCCTTAAGGTTTGACATTTGCCCAGGCTTGCTGTTGTAGGCCTAGACACACTCAATGGGGCTTCCCAAAGCACACTGATGTTGATTAATGATAAAAGATTCCCTGTTCTATTCCTTCAGCACAGGAAAACCCCTGTCTCAGAGTGATCTGATCTGCTGGCTAAAAGAATTGTCCTCTCACACTAGAAACATGAAAATGATAAATGATAGCCTATCTCACGTAGACGAGGATTAGATGGCTCTAACCCAAGAACAGGCCTATAGTACCTACTCCACCAAGTCTGTGAATTTTAGTGGATAAACTTCACTAAAGAGTGGATGGATCCTTCTCAGACTAATACTGCATCACTACAATCTTTGTAAAGCACCAACTCAAAGAATATCCAAAGAAGGAAGGAGACTCCCACCCCCGACACACATACCTGCATACCCCAGATCATCTCAAACCTCTCATTCTAACCTTCAGAGCTACAAAATCCAACACAAAGTTTTTTGTACACAGGGAAAGTAAATTTTGCCATGATAGATCAATAAGTAAATAAACACATAAATAGGCAAGCCCCGTTTTGTAACGTCAAAAGGAGATTGCCTAATCCTTGGACTATGATTTGAGATTCAGTCCCAAGTATACACAGAAATTGTAATCAGTTCATTCCCAAAGGCACTGTGGTGAAATTCCCTGTGGAATAAACAAAAAAGAGAAAAAGCATTAGGACCCAACAGATCTGACTGGGCTGGAATCACAGGGAGAGTCTGGCAAGCTCACCAGAAAAATCATAGTGTTGGTCTCAAAATCCTCCCTGAGGCTAATGATTTCTAAAGTGCAGCCAGATCAAAGCAGCACCTGAGAGATAAGTGTGAGAGACTCAATGTAGGAGGCTCTTCTAAAGGCATCACCCATGCTACCACTTACCCAGAAAGGCACCAAGGCAGGTGAGAAAAATGAAGGCCTTGCACAAGCAGTGAAGGTCAGAGGTGACCTTCCTTCCTTCCTTCCTTCCTTCCTTCCTTCCTTCCTTCCTTCCTTCCTTCCTTCCTTCCTTCCCTCCTCCTTCCTTCCTTCTTTCCCTCCCTCCATCCCTTTCTCTCTCTCTTTCTTTCTTTCTTTTTTTCCTTCTTTCTTTCTTTCTTTCTTTCTTTCTTTCTTTCTTTCTTTCTTTCTTCCTTTTGTTTTTGTTTTCCAAGACAGGGTTTCTCTGTGTAGTCCTGGATGTCCTAGAATCCTCACTGTGGGCTAGGCTGGTCTTGAACTCACAGAGATCCACATGCCTCTGCCTCCTGAGTGCTAGGATTAAAGGTGTGTACCACTGCCCAGATTTTTTTAAAGCAACATTGAATTAGTTCCATATAAACTAGAGATTTGCAAACTCAGGCAAAATTCCAATGCCCTCATCTCCAGATACCCTGCTTCAGGAAGCTGCTGTACAAAATTTTAGAAAATAGAGTTGCTAAAGAGATGGAACAACCCGAATACAAGTAATTTGGTACCATAGAGTTTGCCTGCCCTGGTTCTGAAAGGACTGTAGAATAAGAACCTGAATAGAAGATTATACATCAGATCATTAAAATAATTTACCACCCTAAATTTCTACACACACACAGACACGCGCACACACACACACACACACTCACATGCACACATACACATTAAAAAAAGAGAAAAAAACCTGAATGCACTTATCTAGGCCTTAAAGAGAAATAGTAAGTAGTTGCCTATATTATTTTTGCTCAGAATATGAAATCTTTATTTTCCAGTTAATCTCTGTATTACATAAAATACCATAACCAAGGCAATTTATAGAAGAAAGGGGTTTATTTGGGCTTAAAATTTTATTACCATCACAGTGGAGAAACATGCGTGAAAGATAGGAATGGAGCTAGAAGCCGGGAGTTGAGGCCTCACATCTGGAAACACAAACAGGAAGCTTAGAGCTCAAAATAGCAAGTCTTGACTTCTGAAACTCTACCCCAGTGACATACTTCCTCAAGCAAGGCCACACCCCCTAAACCTTCCCAAATAGCACCACCACCTGACAATCAAGTATTCAAATGCCCCCAATCCCTAAATGAGAATAGCCTCCTTGCTGATCTAATTTAGAAGACACTGGTAGAAACGTTGTCTTGGGGCTGGAGAAGTGGCTCAGAAGTTAATACCATTTGCTGTTCTTTCAGAAGACCTAGTTCAGCTCCCATTTCCCGTCACCCATATCTGGTAGCTCATAACTGCCTGGAATTTCAGTTCCAAGGAATATGACACCTGCTTCTGGCTTCTCCTATACATGGGCACACACTCACACACATATATACATACACAGATACACATACCCACAGACACACATACACAAATGTGCATAGATAGATAGATAGATAGATAGATAGATAGATAGATAGATAGAGATAGAGATAGAGATAGAGATAGATATAGATATAGATATAGATATAGATATAGATATAGATATAGATAGATATATATTGCCTTGACAAATACCAAGCTTTACTTGGTGTAAAGTCTATTGACAGACTTTCCTGGGGAATTTCAAATGAAAATAATATTGAGGTGTGGAAACCAAGCCATTTCTAGAACAACATTCCCAGGGCTTCAGATTTCCTAAAATTTTATCTTTGTCACTCAAGTTAGGTGTCAGGATCCAGGAAGCTCATTGCTTAATACCTAAGGAGGCTTTGAAAGCATCTCTCCTGGGAACCAAGGACAGCATCTCCCTACATGGGTTTGACGGTCACCATCTGGAATCCCCTAGAAATTAGCATGAATGACAGGCCTAAGCAATTCAATCAAAACTTGTAGATTGAAACTCATTCACTGAAGCTTTTAGCTTTGAACTGAGACCTGTGTCAAACACGTGCCTGTCCTATTCCCAGGAGATCAATTCAGCCACTGCAAAAACAAACCACCCATGAGAAAATAGACATTGCCATGGGAACCGAGCACAAACACACATCTTCTGCCATTCTTTCACCTTAGGAAAACTGAAGGGGTAAACAACCAGACTGCAGGTGACTGTAGTCACTGCGTAGGGTCCTCAGACAATTTAATAGTTCTATAATACATCAACTTTGATCATAAACACATGGAGTAAAGTCACATAGGGTAGGTACCACCTTCAACATGGTTTTCTGGGCTTTTATTTTACCTATACCTATACCTATACCTATACCTATACCTATACCTATACCTATACCTATACCTATACCTATACCTATACATATATATATACATATACATATACATATACATAATGATCTCTTCATGTTATTGTTCTTTGGAATTGGCCAGCAGTCTAGTCAAAGAACACCATAGCTCAATTAGGAGACCAGAAAAAGTGAAAGAAAATTTATGTATAAATTATGCATGTATATATACATGTATAATTTATGTATAAATTATGCATGTATATATACATGTAAATGATTATATAATTTTATCTTTATGTAATTTTGCTGTTGATTTGTGCTTTAACACTTGGCCCAAAGATAAGGACCACTTAGCATCATCAGTTTGCTTTTTCCAAAACGTATAGCATCCTACTAATTTTATTCAGAACTCTTTGTCTTTTAAAATCAGCCCATGACAAAGAGGGAGAGAGAGGCAGATATCTGAAACACAATAAGCAGTAATTTACTCTGTCAACATGTGATTCATAGGATTTCATGAGTCATCTAACTCATATGAAGAAACTGAGGGTCAAGGCGGGAAGTCATTTGTCAGTGGTCACGCATGTGTCTCACGTTTACACACACAAACTTTGTTCATACTAATTCCCACAGACTGATCAGCTGACTGGTTATTGAACTCCATGCCCATTCTTTCTATGAGAGCAATTTGTTTTTAAGGACAATGGCCAACAAGACAAGAAATTCCACTGGATCTGCAATTTCTTTTCTCTTTTCTTTGGTGCTGTGGGTAGAACCCAAAGCTGCAGAGAAGCTGGATTAGAGCTCTGCTAGTGAGGTAGGCCCTAGCCAAGGCTGCTCATTTCTTATCTGCCATGGCAAAGGAACGCCGTAATAGCAAGCTTTATAAACACTCTATCTTCAGTTTGGAAAAAAAATCTCTGGGTTGGGGAATGTCACAGTTACAAGGACAAGGGCAATAGCCACATTTCTACTTGGCTTACACTTAGAACACTCTAGAATTAGCTGTTCTGCTGTCTCAGCTTCAAGGATTTTGTTCTACTTTATTTTTCAGCTAGAAGAATCCCTGGATTTTACAGCAATTTGAACCATTTTGATGGAGACAAGTTCTCACAGTCCATCAGGGTTGGCTTTGATCTCTCCATCCTAATGCCTCAGCTGCCTCCTAAGTGCTAGAATTGAAAGTGCATGCTATCATGCCATCCTAGAAATTAGATGTTAAATGAAGATGTCAGTTTCCCATGCTGTGGTGGTCTCCTAATCCAGCTGTGTTTTTTACTTCCTTTTGCCTTTCTTCCTGGAGAATTCCAAGGAACAATAGCATGGAGAGAGCATTCACATGCAGCATTTCTGATGCCAGAGCAGTTTGTCTTTTTTGATTGCTATAGCAGTATATCTCAGCCTAGGTAGTTTATAGATGAGAGAAAAGTGGTTTTGGCTCACAGTTCTTAAGGCTGAAAAGCTGCACATCAGGTGGCTGCACCTGGGGAGTGCCTCTTCATTCAGACACAATGGTACATGCCTATAATTCCAATACTAAGAAGGCTAAGGCAAGAGGATCACCATGAGCAGAGAGTTCAGCCTAGGCTTTTGTGTGAGACCCTGTGTCAAAAACATTTATACAGAAAACTAAAGTGGTGTTAAAGAGGAGGGGCAAGCAGCAAGTAGGTTAGTGAGGCGAGGGCATTCAGGCCTTGCACACCCGTTCTTAGACCAATTACTCTGGTACCAGTCAAAGGCCTCCTCAAGGCTCTACACTTGTGATATGCAGTCTTGAGAATCTCATTAAGCTTGAGGTATGGAGGGGTCAAGGCATCTGTGCTGTATACATCTGAAGAAATCTTCCCTCAGGTTGCCTCTTTGGTGTGCTGAGTTTGTTCCATTCCGGGGAATGTCTTATTTCCTTCTCCAAGTTACCAGTTTCTACCTGCTAGAACCAATATCAAGAATATTTAAACTGAGATTTAAGTCCTTCACACATAAAATACAAAAAGTATTACAGCTACAAGAAAGGTCCTCCACTCTCAACCCTGGCAACACTGGAGTTGGATAATTCTTCATTGAAAGTACCATCCATCATGTGGATTATGGATTGTTGATGGGCACCCTCAAGCCCCAGATGTTATGTGGTAAGCGACATCTCCCTTGTAACCCACTGTGAGAACCATAAAGTATCTCAGATGTCTTCTAAGGACTGAGAACATCTTGGCAGAGAACAACTATGGAAACAATAGAACACGTAGGATGTGGTTAGATGTATGTGGCTATGAGTACATATATGTATATAAGTGTACTATATGTATGATATGTAATATTTATGTGTATATAGTACATATATTTACCCATAGCCATATACATATATGTGTATTATATCTATACATACATATATAGTTATAAGTGTACCATATATATATATATATATATATATATATATATATATATATATATATATATATATATATATAAAGAAAGCGATGTAAAGGAACTGCTTCATACACTGTGGGGACTCTGTGCCCAGCAATCTCAGCAGCAGTTGACAGGGTAGCACAATGTTTGAACACAGTCTAGAAGCAAAAATCTCTTCTTCCTTGGGGAAAGTCAGTCTTTTTAAGATCTTAAGCTGCCAGAGTCAGGCCCATCACTTGTAAATAGTCATCATCTTTGCTAAACTTTCCTGGATTTATGTGTCTATCACATTTGCAATATGCATTCACAGCAATACCTAGACTGGTATTCAACCAAGCAACTGGCTCCATGGCACAAAAGATGAACCAACCTGGCCCTGCTAAAAACGACCACTTTTGCCTGTATAAGCTACGCTTCCAGTTCATTGTGTTTTCTCACTTCTAAGAATAGTAATACTGATAGTATAACATAAAATAATGATGAAATATACAACTTCTTATTGCCTTTATAATTAAAGATACCCACTGTTTACACAATAATAAGGATTTAATAATGACTTAATGATCATCTTTTATTGTTCCTTCCCACATTACCATTACACTAAGTGGCTAATGTAGAGTGTTACACTCAGTTCTTATAACACTTCCAAGAGGCATAAATGACTGTCCTCATTTAGAGACAAGAAAGCTGAGCATTGGAAAGGTGAATCGAGTAACCCATCTATGTGGTACACAGCTGGAATTCAACCCCAGAGAGCTCTGACATTATCACCCAGTTCCCAGCTGCTCTAATTTCAAATTCTAGCCCTAATTTTTATAATTTATCTTTTTAAAATATTTCTGTACAAACATGTAATATAAGCTAACTTTAACATTTTTTTTCAAACACTAGCAATTGAACATCCCACCTATGCCCCATCTGAAGGTAACAATAATAAAGATTCTGATGTGTATAGGTATCCAATTTCATTTCCACATTTATTTTACTATAAACATGAAAGATATGAGTCATGTCCAGTTGCAGCTGGCAGTTACAGTGTGCAAGGTAAGGTTACACAAGAGTCAGGACAAAGGAGGGTTTGTGCTGTGGGATCTACAGACCAACTCCAGACAGCAGCATGGCTGTGCCCATGTGTCATCAGAGTTTGCTCTTGACTTCTGGCTTAGTGTTCCTCCACATTGTCTTCTATCCCAGTAGCAAAGACTGTCACACTATTTATTATCCAGGCCTTTCAAGGGGGAACAAAACTCTTTTATATAAGCCTGCACTTTCCAAGTTAAACTTCTAATATCCCTAATGCACCCACACCCACCCATCACACAC
The DNA here is from genome assembly GCA_902729485.2 of Mus minutoides. Classification (NCBI taxonomy): domain Eukaryota; kingdom Metazoa; phylum Chordata; class Mammalia; order Rodentia; family Muridae; genus Mus; species Mus minutoides. The sequence continues at coordinate 80,018 of LR751643.1, read as the reverse complement.
ACACACACACACACACACACACACACACACACACACACAGAGGCATCATGTTCTTTTATACTATTTCATCTTCCTCTGGATTTTTATCTTGAGCTGAATTCAGTGCTATATGCATTTCTACCACTTCTTCCATGAATAATGATTTGTACAACAAACCAATCTTCTTGTGTGATCAGCCGAAACAGCCAGCTCAAGGTCCAAGAGAGCAGTTCTCCAAGAAACAGAGATGGCACTTCACTCTGCTTATCCGTTCACTGTTTCCCAAATTGTGCTGACTCATCTATTATTGTAACCATGTTTTCATACTGTTATTCTGCTCTTATGGACTAATATTTTAGAAAATACATTCACTGTTCTAACCGAAAGCTGCCCTTGAAGTTTTGTCTCTGGCATATGGAAAGCCAGTATCATTTGTTAGAGTAGGAGGTCACTGTAAGATAAATAGCAATTATTAGTTACCTAACGTACTTATGTAACATCTTTGGTTTGGGAAATATTGCTTTAATTGTTTGGATATACATTCCAGTGTGTCATCGTGAATGGAAGCTCTGAATTCTAGAAGTATTCCCCAAGAATAATAAGCTTTCTAGAAAAAGGTCCAAAAATGCAGGCTTCACAAGACTCCCGGCACCTCAGTGTGGTGAAACAGAGAAAGTGACCTATGTACTTAGGGACACTACAGAAACATAGATTTCAAGAACAGAGGGTTATCTGGGCTCAGCCTTATCACTGGATGGGGGATGGGGTGTGTAGTATGGGGGAAGTGCTGAAGGCAGATTAAGCCATCCCCTGCAGGTGAACAGTGGTGCCACAAAGGTATCTCATCTGACCTTACTCTTTTCCCAATCCCTCCATCTGCCAGGTTGCTGCAGTCAAGCAGACATTTGGTTTTGCTCAGCTGTCTCTGTGTCCTGGTTTGCTTTCTGTTGCTAGGATAAGTACCATGACCCAAAGCAACTTAGGGAGGGGAGGGTTTATTTCACCTTAAGCTTTATGGCCTGCCATTGAAGGGAACCAAATCAGGAACCCGAGCCAGGAAGCTGTGTGCAGGAACTGAAGAAGAGACCATTGAGGAACGCTGCTCACTTGACTGCTCTCCATGGCTTGTTTAGCTAGCTGCCTTTTCGATATAACCCAGGAACACTGCCCAGAAATGATACTGCCCACAGTGAGCCAGCCCTTCTATATTAATTAGCAATTAATAAATTTTTCCTAGAAATGTGCCCACGGGTCAACTTGATGGAGGCAATCCCTCAGCTGGGGTGCTTTCTCCCCAGGTATGTCTAGGTTTGTGACAATTTGACGGAAACTAATTATGACTCTCTGTTTAACAACCCAGCCCAGAACTTAGTGGCTTAAGTCAGCTACCATTGTGCCCCTTTACCCATCTGGAGTGGGTAAGATTTGTAGAATGATGTCATGGGATCAGCTGAGGGAGGTGATTTAATCCTCTTCTGCTAGAGCTTCCGTTGGGTTGAAAAATCTAAAGAGGCTTCATTCATCTTCCTGGAAAGTCTATGACTCTCCACGCTCATGTTTCCATCGGCCTCTCTTGCTCCTCTTTCCCTCTCTCTTCCTCTGAGACTTCCCTGTGGCATAGAAACCCAAGATCCTCAATTTCTATTATTATATCTTCCTGACCTGCATGCGAGGGGGAAATGCTCTGCTATGCAGACATAGGGATTTGCCGTTTTTTAAGAGAACTCCTCCCTGCTCTTAGTCCAACAGGAGAAAGCAGTCCACCTTTCAAAGTAGGGAGTGGCAGAGAACCAATGAGCCTCTTGAGAACCCACAGGCCACACTTGAGTTTAGCTCCCAGCATCACTATGTGCTATCTATTCTGCCCTAGATGAATCATTTCGTTTCCATTCTGTCATCAACAAGGGGCAAGCAATGGTATTTGTCACATGAGCTAGATGGTTGAGGATTAAGTAAAGCCCATGAAGTGGCTGGCCAGGAAGAGCAGTTGCATTCTGCAGATTATCAGTTTCCTTCCTTATCTGCCAAGAGCTGATTTTCCTGTGATGCTGGGAGGCTCTGTAACTTTAGTCCTGAGAACTGTGGTCCTGGGACAAAATATCCAAGCATAATAGAAGCATTAACTATCAAAACATTAAGCCAAAGGGAAATGCCTTCAGACAGTGGTCTCCAGCCATCCCAGATTAAAGCTGTGTCCATGCCAAGATGGAGGCTCTCACTTGCAAGGTTTATCTTCAACAGCTAACCTTCAAACATTCCTTAGGTCTCTGTTAGAAAGCAGAAAAAGGAGCCAGGACATAATGGTGAGGGAGTCTGATCTTCGAACGATAATTTCATTAATGGACTGTTGACTCAAGATCCTCAATCTGCCTGGTCTCTTGAACACAGATACCAAAGGAATCCCCTCTGCTGGCATTTCCCAATCAGTCATTTAATTGAACAGACAACTTATTAATAAATCACTGAAGGTTCTTCTATGGCATGAATTATGGCTTGTAGACTAATAGTTTTCAACCTGGAATAATTCTTGTCTCCCACCCCCAGGAGGTAATTGTGGTTAACACCACTGGTGAGATGAAATAGTGCTGCCTAATCTACTGAGTACAGGACAGAGATGCATCAGTGCACCCTGAGAAGCTCAGAGCAGCTCCACAGCAGAAAATTGATACAGTGGTCCCACAGTGGCTAAGAGTTGAGGAGCCCTGGTTTAAGACATGTCTCAGACCGGAGTGAGCGGGGCCAATCGGAGCGAGCGAGGCAGACCAGAGCGAGCAGGGTTGACCGGAACAAGGAAAAAAAAAGACATCTGTCTCAGACATATGATAGATATTATTTTCTTTTTTATTGTATGGAAAAATTCATTTCAATTCAAAAGATAAAAAGTAATTTATAACATGAAAAGAATGCTTATATTATCATCACTAATTGAATACAAATATTTTCTTTAGCAACAGATAATATAATTATCCAAAGCTATGATCAGAGATACTATTTTCTTTAGGAACAGATATCAAATTTTGATGGTGGCTAGCTAACCTGGAACCCTTTTAGCCGTTTAGTAGCTGTCCTAGTTTTCTTGTATTGGTTTGATAAAGATTATGACTAAAATCAACTATGGAGGAGAGGCATTATCAGGTTCAGATGCCACAGGTCACAGGCCATCAAGACGAGAAGTCAGGGAAGGAACATGAAAGCTGGAACTGATACAGAGGCCCCGGAGGAAAGCTTCTTACATGACTGCCCCAGCCTGCTTTCTTATAAAACCCAGAACCATCTGCCCAGTGATAGCACTGCCCCTAAAGAGCTGGGTGGTGGCGCAGGCCTTTAATCCCAGCACTTGGGAGGCAGAAGCAGGCGGATTTCTGAGTTCGAGGCCAGCCTGGTCTACAAAGTGAGTTCCAGGACAGCCAGGGCTATAAAGAGATACCTTGTCTCGAAAAACAAAAACAACAACAAAAAAAAAAAAAAGAAAGAAAAAGAAAAGGCCCCCACAGACTTGCCTTCAAGCCAGTATGATGGAAGCATTTTCTCAGATGAGGCTCCTTCTTTCTGGATGACCCTAGTTTGTGTCAACTTGACAAAAAACCAACCAGCACAGTAGCCAAAGGATCTTCTTCTTCTTCTTCTTCTTCTTCTTCTTCTTCTTCTTCTTCTTCTTCTTCTTCTTCTTCTTCTTCTTCTTCTTCCTCTTCCTCTTCCTCTTCCCCTCCTCCTCCTCCTCCTCCTCCTCCTCCTTCTCCTCCTCCTTCTCCTCCTCCTTCTCCTTCTCCTCTTTCTCCTTCTCCTTCGTTTTTGTTTTGCCTATCTGATAAAGTTCCTGGTAAAGAATCAAGAACCCAGAGCATAGGAAGTTTATGGAGTGTGGGGGGTGGGGTGGGGGGGGTTACCAACCTCAAACATGGACTCTGAGAGTATTGCCTTTTCAATGATGAAAATATCTATCCAGAAGCAGTGTGGGAATGAACCTAGGCAACACATTAAAAACAGGACCACGGATGTTGTCCCTATCCAGTCACTGCCTGACTCCAGACAATCTTGCTATCGTCCCACATCTAGTCTAGTCTGCTAGAACCAGGTGTACTGCTGTGGGAAACCAAAGGAAAGCAGCAGAGCCTGGCTCCTGTGGTACCCTGTATCTCTGCATACTCCAGCACCATGAGAACCAGAGGGAAATGAGTGGTTTGTGGTTATTGAAATTCTGGGCTTAAAATGGCCTTTCTTTTTCTTTTTCTTTTTCTTTTTCTTTTTCTTTTTCTTTTTCTTTTTCTTTTTCTTTTTCTTTTTCTTTTCTTTTTTCTTTCTTTATTTTTTTTTTTGAGGTGCTGGAGTAGTACCTTCCATGGGTGACGGGTTTTTGCCTTCCAAGCATAAGGATCTGAATTTGATACTCCAGAACCCATCAAAAACAATCCAGGCATGGTAGCAAGCCCTTGGAATATTAGCACCGTGGCTTGCTGGCCAGCCTACCCTACTTGGCAAAGTTCTAAGCATGTGTTTACTGTCTCAATAAAACAAGGTAGACAGTGCCTAAAGAATGACAGGCAAGGTGGTCATTTGGCCTTGGCATGCAGGGGTGCACATGTAGCTGCACACAGGAACACACACACACACACACACACACACACACACACACACACACCAAAATAAGAGGAATTGGAGGGGGAACCTCAAAGCTTCAAGAACAAATGCACTCCTGATGTGTGTAACAAGATGGATAGAGTTCTCAGATACTGTAGGGAACAAGTGATACCAGACATGAAAGTACCTTTTATATAAACCAAGCTTTCACAACCCTGGCATTATTAGTAGCATTTAGAAGCAGGTACTCCCTTGTTTGGGAGGGGGTAGTGTATTGCGGGATATTCCCCTGCATCCCTAGCCTTGCCAAATGCCAGAAACACCCACTCCCCATTTGTTGCAGTCAGCAGTATTGCCAAACGCCTGGAAGCAAATGAAGAAACAAGATATGATTGAATCTCCTGATACAAATGAGTAGCAAGAATAATGTGGTACCAGGAAATGGACCCTGCGGGAACTCTAGGGTACCAGGAAATGGACCCTGCGGGAACTCTAGGGTACCAGGAAATGGACCCAGCGTGGACTCTGGGGTACCAGGAAGCAGACCCAGTAAGGGTTCTGTGGTACCAGGAAGCAAACCTAATAAAGTATTCTGGGGTACCAGGAAGCAGACCCAGGGGGGACTATGGGGTGCCTGGCACTACCTAATTTTGTGTGTTCACTTTGTCAGATGTTCATTAAGTCAAACCTTATGGTTTTTCACAGATGCCCATGTATACGTAAACTTTTAACTTGTTATTCCTCCCACTGTGGAACAACCAAACTCCTCCCAAACAAAGCATACCATGGTTCACTTTCAAGGACTGCAGATATTATCACATGTGTAAAAACAATTTTATGGAAGCAAAAAGAGAGCAGACATTTGGGTGAGAAGGAAGTGGCACAAGAGGGATTGGGGTGGGTAAGCCTGAGAAAAGAGCAAAGTTCGAGGGCTTGAAAATAACCTTTAAAAATCTCAGATTTCACAAAACAACCCTAGTCCTTGATCTTCAGCCATCTTTTCGCCTCTGTCTTTCTTTTTCTGCCATTTACAGCTGCAGCTGTTTCTTTGTGTTCCAACTCACTTGGGGAAGGGGAGGGAGGGGCCCTCTAGCCTATCACCACACCCAGCCCATGTGCATAAAATGGGTTTAGGAAGAAACGACAGAGAAAAGAAACTTCCAACAGTTAACTGGGCAAGGTATCTGGAGGTGGTGGAGTAGTGCCTAGAACATCCCAGCACTTTCTTGAACTCTCTACTTCTTGGCATTTGTTGCTATTTTAGAAGATCAGGTAAGATTTCACAAAAAATATAGGGCAGATAACTGTGTAGTTTCTAAGCTGGGTTTTAGAGGCAGAGAACTAATGGAAAATCAGTGTGTCCTACAGAGTCCTAGGCCACCATGTCCTCTCGCCACCCCTGTACTTGGCACGCAGCCTATAAGGTGGGGTTTCACCCAGCTTTACAGTTTGCATTGTTGAGATTATCATGAAAGGGTTCCGCTGGCCACATTTTCCTTCCTTGTTATGGGAACTGTCAAGTTCTCCGCTGATATTCTCCTACTGGTTTCCACAGTGACTCACTGCCGTGGGAGGGAAAAAGAACTGAAAAAAAAATCTTTGAAATATCTGCACCCTGTAACTTTGTCAGGTCCCCAAATCCCATGACAATGACCTCTAAGAACCTTGTCATGTCCTTTTCTTGGGCAAGAATTTTTGCTTTGACTCATATTGTTTTAAATAAATAGGCTTGTGACTAGAGTGTGGAGATATTTTTACCCTTTCATTATTGTATTAATAACGTGGCCATTTTGTTTCAAACTATCTGATATCTAAATCCTGTTATTGTAGATCTGTCAAAATACATTTCGTTTGGTTTGGTTTGGTTTGGTTTGGTTTGGTTTGGTTTGGTTTGGTTTGGTTTTTAGAGACAGAGTTTCTTTGTGTAGCCCTGGCTATCCCAGAACTCACTCTGTAGACCAGGCTGGCCTCAAACTCAGAGATCCACCTACCTCCCGAGAGCTGGGATTAAAGGCTTGTGCCACTACCAGAAATGGTCTGGTGCTTTTTTTTTTTTTTTTTAAATTCTGTAATTTGCTCCACTTTCTCATACTTAATTTTATCCATTTGTATAGTAAGTTCTGTAACTCAGTGCCTGACCCAAGACTTCAGCCAAATCAAGGATGTCATGTACATTAGTTACTGAGACCAAATCACTGACAAAAAGCAACTGAAAAGAGGAAGGATTTATTCCCACTCACAGTTCAAGGGATATAGTCCTTTATAGAGGAGAGGACAAGGCAGCAGGAGGGTGCGGCCACACAGCTAGGAACTGCAAGTGATTCCTCCAAGCTCTTTCCATGGGATTCCTCCTCAGGCTTTAGCTGTGCTTCTAGAAACCAGCCATCACAGGACACAGCGTCCTTGCTCTCTCTGAGCATTCTTCAGTCTTCTGTTCTCTTAGGGCACAAAGCTTAAGAGACACAGGACAGTTGGGAAGTGGTGGCACATGCCTTTAATCCCAGAACTTGGGAGGCAGAGGCAGCAGATTTCTGAGTTCAAGGCCAGCCTGGTCTACAGAGTGAGTTCCAGCACAGCCAGGGCTACACAGAGAAATCCTCTCTCAAAAAACCAAAAGATTGCATACAAGAGTTTATCTGAGAGACTTTCTTGACTCAGCACAGAATTGTGAATATTAGAAAGGTGGGTGACACAGGGGGAGGGCTCTGCCTGCCAGAGCAAGTGAGGGAGCCATCTTGGGTCCCAGATCCCTCAGAGACAAGTCTACGCAGGTGATAGTGTGGACTGCAGAAGCGACACAGCATCTAGGACAGGCAGAAGCAACACAGCTTCTGGGACAGACCCAGTTTCAGGCTCCAGACATCCAGGCACCTTCCCCACCAGAGGAGGGGTGTCTACCTGGAAGGGCTCTGCCTGCAGGAGCAGGTGAGGGAGCCATCTTGGGTTCCCTCAGAGACCATTCTGCACAGATCAGCTCTCGGACTGCGAGAAGAGTGAGTGATTGGACTTCAGAAGTGACACAGCATCTGGGACAGGCAGAAGCAACACAGCTTCTGGAACAGACACCATTTCAGGCTTCAGACATCTGGGTACCTTCCCCACCTGAGGAGAGGTGTCTGCCCGGGAGGGCTCTGCCTGCAGGAGCAGATGGGGGAGCCATCTTGGGTCCTGGGTCCCTCAGAGAAGAGTCTATGCAGGTGAGCATGCAGGCTACAGAGGCAACACATCTCCTGGGAAAGGACCTGTATCAGGCCTTCATCTTTAGCCAAGAGGCAGGTCTGAACACCAGACTTCTGTGCACCTTCCCTGCAAGAGGAGAGCTTGCCTGTAGAGACTATACTGACCCCTGAGACTCAGGAGAGAGCTTGACTCCCAGGACAGCTGACAGAGGCTAACAGAATCACAGGAGGAACAAGCTCCAACCAGAGACAACTATAACAACTAACTCCAGAGATTACCAGATGGCAAAAGGCAAACTTAAGAATCTTAATAACAGAAACCAAGACCACTCACCATCATCAGAACACAGCACTCCCTCCTCAGCCAATCCTGGATACTGCAATACACCCGAAAAGCAAGACTCAGATTTAAAATCATATCTCATGGTGCTAGTAGAGGACATTAGGAAGGACATTAATAACCCTCTTAAAGAAATCAAGCAAACACTGCTAAAGAGGTAAAAGACATTAAAGAGGAAACACAAAAATTCCTTAAAGAACTACAGGAAAACACAACCAAACAGGTGATAGAATTTAACAAAACCAACCAAGACCTAAAAAGGGGAGTAGAAACTATAAAGAAAACCCAAAGTGAGACAACTCTGGAGATAGAAACTCTAGGAAAGAAATCAGGAACCATAGATGCAAGCATCAGCAACAGAATACAAGAGATCGAAGAGAGAATCTCAGGTGCAGAAGATTCCATAGAGAACATGGGCACAACAATCAAAGAAAATGCAAAATGCAAAAAAGATCCTAACTCAAAAAATCCAGGAAATCCAGGACACAATGAGAAGACCAAACCTACTGATATTAGGAGTAGATGAGAATGAAGATTTTCAACTTAAAGGGCCAGCAAATATCTTCAACAAAATTATAGAAGAAAACCTCCCAAACCTAAAGAAAGAGATGCCCATGAACATACAAGAAGCCTACAGAATTCCAAATAAACTGGACCAGAAAAGGAATTCCTCCAGATACATAATAATCAGAACAACAAATGCACTAAATAAAGATAGAATATTAAAAGCAGTAAGGGGAAAAGGTCAAGTAACATATAAAGGCAGGCCTATTAGAATCACTCCAGACTTCTCACCAGAGAATATGAAAGCCAGAAGATCCTGGACAGATGTTATGCAGATCCTAAGAGAACACAAATGCCAGCCCAGGCTACTATACCCAGCAAAACTCTCAATTACCATAGATGGAGAAATCAAAATATTCCATGATAGAACCAAATTCACAAAATATCTTTCCACGAATCCAGCCCCTCAAAGATAATAAAGGGAAAACACCAACACAAGGATATAAACTACACCCTAGAAAAAGCAAGAAAGTAATCATTCAACAAACCTAAAAGAAGACAGTCGCAAGAACAGAATCCCAATTTTAATAATAAAAATAACGAGAAGCAACAATTACTTTTCTTTAATTTCTCTTAACATCAATAAACTCAATTCCCCAATAAAAAGATATAGACTAATAGACTGGCTACACAATCAGGACCCAACATTTTGCTGCTTACAGGAAACCCACCTCAGGGAAAAAGACAGACACTACCTCAGAGTGAAAGGCTAGAAAACAATTTTCCAAGCAAATGGTCCAAGAAACAAGCTGGAGTATCCATTCTAATATCGAATAAAATTGACTTCCAACCCAACGTTATCAAAAAAGACAAGAAGGAGCACTTCATACATCAAAGGTAAAATCAACCAAGATGAACTCTCAATTCTGAATATCTATGCTCCAAATACAAGGGCAGCCACATTCATTAAAAAAAAAAAAAAACTTTAGTAAAGCTCAAAGCACACATTGTACCTCACACAATAATAGAGGGAGACTTCAACACCCCACTCTCACCAATAGACAGATCCTGGAAACAGAAACTAAACAGAGACACATGGACACTAACAGAAGTTATGAACCAAATGGATTTGATAGATATCTACATAACATTTTACCCTAAAACAAAAGGATAGACCTTCTCAGCACCACATGGTACCTCCACCAAAACTGACCTTATAATTGGTCACAAAATAGGCCTCCACAGATACAAAAAATATTGAAATTATCCCATGCATCCTATCTGACCACCATGTACTAAGGCTGATCTTCAATAACAACAAAAATAATAGAAAGCCAACATTCACGTGGAAACTGAACAACACTCTAATCAATGATTCCTTGGTCAAGGATGAAATAAAGAAAGAAATTAAAGACTTTCTAGAGTTTAATAAAAATGAAGCCACAACATACCCAAACTTATGGGACATAATGAAGGCAGTCCTAAGAGGAGTCCTAGCATATAGCCCTGAGTGGCTCAAAAAGAAACTAGAGAGAGCATACACTAGCAGCCTGACAGCACACCTATAAGCTCTAGAACTAAAGAAAGCAAATTCACCCAAAGGAGTAGATGGCAGAAAATAATCAAACTCAGGGCTGAAATCAACCAAGTGGGAACAAACAGAACTATTCAAACAATCAACCAAACCAGGAGCTGGCTCTTTGAGAAAATCTACAAGATAAATAAACCCTTAACCAGACTAACTAGAGGGCACAGGGACAGTATCCTCATTAACAAAATCAGAAAAGAAAAAGGAGACATAACAACAGAACCGAGGAAATCCAAAACATCATCAGATCCTATTACAAAAGGCTATACTCAACAAAACTAGGAAACCTGGATGAAATGGACAACTTCTTAGACAGATACCATGTACCAAAGTTAAACCAGGATCAGATTAACAATCTAAACAGTCCCATTTCCCCTAAAGAAATAGAAGCAGTCATCATTAGTCTCACAACCAAAAAAGGCCCAGGTCCAGATGGGTTTAGTGCAGAATTCTATCAGACATTCAAAGAAGACCTAATTCCAACTCTCCTCAAACTAGTCCACAAAATAGAAACAGAAGGTACTCTACCCAATTCATCTATTTAGCGACAATTACTCTGATACCTAAACCACACAAAGATCCAACAAAGAAAGAGAACTTCAGACCAATTTCCCTTACGAATATCAATGAAAAAATACTCAATAAAATCCTCGCAAACCGAAGCCAAGAATACATCAAAATGATCATCTATCATGACCAAGTAGACTTCATCCCAGGGATGCAGGGATGGTTTAATATATGGAAATCCATCAACGTAATCCACTATATAAACAAACTCAAAGACAAAAACCACATGATCATCTCCTTAGATGCTGAGAAAGCATTTGACAAATCCAACACCCTTTCATGATAAAAGTCTTGGAAAGATGATAAACTCAAGGCCCATACCTAAACATAATAAAAGCAATCTACAGCAAACCAGTAGCCAACATCAAACTAAATGGAGAGAAACTGGAAGCAATCCCACTAAAATCAGGGACTAGACAAGGCTGCCCACTTTCTCCCTACCTATTCAATATAGTACTTGAAATCCTAGCCAGAGCAATTCGACAACAAAAGGAGATCAAGGGGATACAAATTGGAAAGGAAGAAGTCAAAATATCACTATTTGCAGATGATATGATAGTATGTATAAGTGACCCTAAAGATTCCACCAGAGAACTCCTAAACCTGATAAACAGTTTCAGTGCAGTAGCTGGATATAAAATTAACTCAAACAAATCAATGGCCTTTCTCTACACAAATGATAAACAAGCTGAGAAAGAAATTAGGAAACAACACCCTTCACAACAGTCACAAATAATATAAAATTCCTTGGTGTGACTCTAAGGAAGTGAAAGATCGATATGATAAGAACTTCAAGTCTCTGAAGAAACAAATTGAAGAAGATCTCAGAAGATGGAAAGATCTCCCATGCTCATGGATTGGCAGGATTAATACAGTCAAAATGGCTATCATGACAAAAGCAATCTACAGATTCAGTGCAATCCCCATCAAAATTCCAACTCAGTTCTTCACTGAGTTAGAAAGGGCAATTTGCAAATTCATCTGGAATAATAAAATACCTAGGATAGCAAAATCTATTCTCAACAATAAAATAACATCTGGGGGAATCACCATGCCTGATATTAAGCTGTACTACAGAGCAATTGTGATAAGAACTGCATGGTACTGGTACAGTGACAGACATGTATATCAATGGAATAGAATTGAAGACCCAGAAATGAATCCACACACCTATGGTCACTTGATCTTTGACAAGGGAGCTAAAACCATCCAGTGGAAAAAAAGACAGCATTTTCAACAAATGGTGCTGGCACAACTGGCGGTTATCATGTAGAAGAATGCGAATTAATCCATTCTTATCTCCTTGTACAAAGCTCAAGTCTAAGTGTATCAAAGAACTCCACATAAAACCAGAGACACTGAAATTTATAGAGGAGAATGTTGGGAAAAGCCTCGAAGATATGGGCACAGGGGAAAAAATCCTAAACAGAACAGCAATGGCTTATACTGTAAGTTAAAAAAATTGACAAATGTGACCTCATAAAATAGCAAAGCTTCTGTAAGGCAAAAGACACTGTCAATAAGACAAAAAGGCCACCAAAAGATTGGGAAAGAACTTTTACCAATCCTAAATCTAATAGGGGACTAATATCCAATATATACAAAGAGCTCAAGAAGCTGGACTCCAGAAAAACAAATAACCCCATTAAAAAATGGAGTACAGAGCTAAATAAAGAATTCTCGACTGAGGAATACAAAATGGCTGAGAAGCACCTGGAAAAATGTTCAATATCCTTAATCATCAGAGAAATGCAAATCAAAACAACCTTGAGATTCCACCTCACTCCAGTCAGAATGGCTAAGATCAAAAATTCAGGTGACAGTAGATGCTGGTGAGGATGTGGAGAAAGAGGAACACTCCTCCATTGCTGGTGGAATTGCAAGCTTGTACAACCACTCTGGAAGTCAGTCTGGTGTTTCCTCAGAAAATTGGACATAGTACAACCAGAGGATCCAGCAATACCTCTCCTGGTCATATACCCAGAAGATGTTCCAACTAATAATAAGAACACATGCTCCACTATGTTCATAACAACCTTATTTATAATAGCCAGAAGCTGGGAAGAACCCAGATGTTCCTCAACAGAGGAATGGATACAGAAAATGTGGTACATTTACACAATGGAGTACTACTCAGCTATTCAAAACAATGAATTTATAAAATTCTTGGGCAAATGGATGTATCTGGAGGATATCATCCTGAGTGAGGTAACCCAATCACAAAAGAAGTCACTTAATATGCACTTACTGATAAGTGGCTATTAGCACAAAATCTTAGAATACCCAAGATACAATTTGCAAAACACAAGAAAATCAAGAAGAAGGAAGACCAGCATGTGGATACTTCATTCCTCCTTAGAATAGGGAACCAAAAAAAAAAAAAAAAACCATGAAAGTAGTTTCAGAGACAAAGTTTGGAGCTAAGACGAAAGGATGGACTGTCTAGAGACTACCCTACCCGGGGATCCATCCCATAATCAGCCACCAAACCCAGACAGTATTGCATATGCTGGCAAGAGTTTGCTCTAGGGACCCTGATATAGCTGTCTCAAGTGAGGCTATGCCAGTGTCTGGCAAATACAGAAGTGGATTTCACAGTCATCTATAGAATGGAACACAGGACCCCCCAATGGAGAAGCTACAGGAAGTACCCAAGGAGCTAAAGGGGTCTGCAACCTTATAAGAGGAACAACAATATGAACTAACCAGAACTCCCAGAGCTTGTGTCTCTAGCTGCATATGTAGCAGAATATGGCTTAGTCGGCCATCATTGGGAAGATAGGCCCCTTGGTCTTGCAAACTTTATATGCCCCAATACAGGGGAACACCAGGGCCAAGAAGTGGGAGTGGGTGGGCAGGGGAGCAGGGTGGAGGGAGGGTATAGGGAACTTTTGGGATAGCATTTGAAATGTAAATTAAGAAAATATCTAATAAAAAGAAGAAAGAAAGGTAACACAGAATGTGTGCCTGGATATATCCCTTCTTTGGATAAAAGGTAAATTAAAGGGCTTAGTTTTAGCCTTCACCCAGCATGCACAGGACTCTGAGTTCTGTCTTTGCACCAAAAAGAGAAAGAAAGAAAGAAAGAAAGAAAGAAAGAAAGAAAGAAAGAAAGAAAGGAAGGAAGGAAGGAAGGAAGGAAGGAAGGAAGGAAGGAAGGAAGGAAGGAAGGAGAAAGAAATTGTAGTAAAATAATAATAACAATAATTATAATTATTAATATAATTATAATTATTTGATCTTCTTATATGAATGTTTAAGGTTTAGCCAGACAGCCAAATCTGTCCGCATTCATTCGTGTAGTGGCCTGTGGCGGATTCAGTATTGAGTAGGTATGGCAGAGACTATAGAGCTACATAAAAGAAAAGCATTTACTATGCAGTCTTCACACATATACACACAGAGGCAGAGCATAGAGTAAGGAGAGGAAGCAGGAGCTTACTAACCCTTTTCAGTGATAAAAATGGTTCACTGTATCTATAGATTATACAAGATTTTAATTGTCTGAAACATATTTCCCCCATATTTAGTCTTTACTTATAAAGGAGAAACCCCCCGGAGATAGGCCTCCTTATGCAACTCTTCCTATGAGAGACAAGATGGGACTCAGTCAGTAAAGCATTTTACGTGCATGAGGACTTGGATTCAGATCCCCAGTACCTACAGAAAAGCTGGGTACTGTGCTGAATACCTGTCATTCTAACACTGAGACAGCACTTACAGGATCCCAGGGACTCTGTGGCTATCCTGTCTAGCTCAATCAGTGTGCTTCAGACCCAGTGTAGGGAAAAATCTATCTATATCTCTATCTATCTATCTCTATCTATCTATCTATCTATCTATCTATCTATCTATCTATCTATCTATCATCTATCTATCATCTATCTATCTATCTATCTATCTATCATCTATCTATCATCTATCTATCTATCTATCTATCTATCTATCTATCTATCTATCTATCATCTATCTATCTAGTAGAGAGCAATATATAGGCCTATCCTATATGTGGGCATTGCTGCTTCATAGGCTGAGGTCCTGGATGAATAAGAAGGAGAAACTTGAAACTGAGTTAAGAAAGGGCCTGACATAGACCTTCGGGATCTACACAGGCACCTACAAATGCACATGTGCACACAAAGGTCTCCATGTCATACATCTTTGGAAACACGGAAGTTTTATCCCCTTTAACATCATCACTTGTTCTTTAGTGTCTCCGACCTGCCTCTTCCTCCTTCTTCCCAGTCTTTCTCCTCTCATCCTATACTCTTTCCCAATACCTTTCCCTTCTTCTATTTCTATATTTCCAGTGAAGAGAAGCTAATAAAAACTAGTAAGACCCACAAGATAACAGCATGGTAACATTACACACCACCATATTTCTGTAAAAGACAGGCTAGGTTTGTCATGACATTACAGACACACCTCAACCCCTGGCAGGTTTGGATCCCAGAATCCCAGTATCAGCTGAAAATATTATAGCCAAATATGCATCCCATACCCCTAATCTATCAAGCACCACTATGTGTTTCAAAACACCCAATGTTACTCGATAACTACTCAAAATGTGTAACTCAATGCCTATTTTGTAATAGGATTCACTTAAGTAATTCATTGAAAATTTTAAAGCTTTTAAATCTGAAGTAAAATTTCACCTGAGTGCTTATTAATTCTGCATCATCATTAAATTTAAAACCTCACAATCAGAATCATCATAAGCCATTTGTCTTACAAAATGTCTCTATCTGTCTTACAAAATGGCTTTGCCCAAGACTTTGAGAGGTTCAGATACTAAATAGAATGCATTGAGTAGACACATGAGTCTGTCATTTCCTCTAGCTCATTACACCCAGAAATGGCTGTGGCTCAGACCAGATCCTCAACCTATCTGTCTGCACTATTGTTCATATTTCCTTTGCCCCAAAGTGCGGCTGGCAGAGTATGGATTGAGAGATCACAGCAACCTTCTCTTCCCATAAATTGTCTTGAAGTTCCTGCGTCCTAGCCACTAGTTTCTAAAGAGCCAGAAACACCTTCAGAAAATGAGAAGAGGGTTTCCAGAGTGCAGGTTAACAGTGTATCGACCCTCCATGTCCTTTATGCCAAGCTATAAAAGATGGGAAACTCACATACATGCCTATCACACAGAAAAAGGCTCTAGATGTGTGGTTCTCAACCTGTGGGTCACAACACTTGGCAAACCTCTTTCTCCAAAAATATTTATGGTGTGATTCATAACAATAGCAAAATTGATGTTATAAAATAGCAAGGGAAAGAATTTTATGGTTTGGAGGTCACTGTAACCTCAGAAACTATGTTGAACACTTGCAGCATGAGGAAGGTTGAGAAGCTCTGCTCTAGACAATTATTACAGGGTATGTAAGACCTGGATGCAGGTTAAGGCCATAATGCTACTTTACAGACACCTTTAAAAACCTACCAAATGCTGACTCCTTTCCATTAGGGATCACCACACTCACAAGCCATTTCTCTAAGCACCATTTTATCAAGACAGTACTGTGGCGTTTCTAAAATCCACTCTGGTACCTGGTACTTTTTCTAGAATGCATGCCTAGTGCTTAGTCTCCTCCAGCACTCTCTCCGGGTTGGCAAGAGACCCTCATCTTCCTAGTTTACTAGGGTAGAGAAACACAAATATCCTGATTCTCCTCTCAATGACTCGAGCAAATTTTCTCCGGGTCCCATTACTACTGTGCTGTAAAGGCATGTTACAATCTGTCACCAACAAATTTGGCAATCCCTGGAGGACAGCCACTTCCTCAGCCTGTGCCACCTCACCTCACACATGCCTATTGGGTAGCCTGGTTGATGTTGGATGGGTGTACCAATTAGTTCACTCTTCAGAGAAGGGACAAGAGCTGCCCTTTATTTTGTGGCACCCTCAAAGCTAGGCAGGATGGACAGAGAGCATTTCTCAAGCCTGGGGGCAGTGGAGGAGGGCAGCCTACACAGCTGCTTAGAATTTTGCTTGTGTGGCAGTGGCTTTGGGCCAAACCGTTCCACTTTCTGCAGACTCAGCCCCATCCACAGACATTTTCTGGCCTAAAGTTCCTTGCTCAGATGTTTCCCGCCACTCTGACTACATTTGTCCCAAACATGTCACTCTATGGGTTGTTGAAAATGCAAGATTTGGGGGAAGAGGGGAAAAAAGTGGGGCTTTGTTAAGACAAGATGATTCGTATCTCTGCTCACCATCATGAAGGTTGAGTGGGCCTCTTTTAGAGTCGCCTTTTTTTCCCCCTATGAAGAGCAAAACACATCGGGGTAGGTGGGCAAAGCGGTGGTGAGCTTTAAATGAAACACTCTGACCTTCGGAGCCTGGCCGGCCCTCTTTTCCCAGCCCGGTGGCAGTGTGGCTGAGCCACACTTGTTGCCATCTGTTCCGCAGCTGCTGAGCTGAAGAAAGGGGCAGGGATCCTTCCTAGCATCAGGGCTGCACGGCCTGGGTTGCTTACACGGCATCTGGCACTCGTTTCTGTGAGCACTCGGGCTATTTTCGAGTAAGCCCCTGAGATCTTTTTTTCTTCCAAAGAAAAACATTCTCTACATTCCCATCTTCAGTTGGGCATAAAGATGGGAGCATTCCCTTTGTCTCTAACCCTGGTGGTTTTGTTCAACTCAACAAATGTCTGTTGAGTCTCTGCCACGCGGCACAGTAGACCATAGGAGGAATGAAGTCGGAGCTGCCGTGTTTCCCCCCTCGAGGAGATCATTACAGTACAGTACAGGGGATCATTACAGTACAGTAAAATAGGTACAAGTTAAATTGAAGTACTAAAGTGCTGTAGAAGAGAGAATAATAACTCTGCTGTGGTTGCAAGGGAAGTTTCTTTTTCAGTACCTCTTAAATCCTTTTAAAGTTTTACAATATAAGAGATTGACAAAAAATATTCACTAATAGAGATGTTTACATATTTTATTACAAAAATTTTAATAACATATGCCTACATTAAGTACCATTTGTTATCATTGCATATGTATTATGTGATAGGTAGTCTGCTGAAAGATTTATAAAATACTTCATTTATTTCTTATGGTCATATACAGACATATGTGTGTATATGTCTTCCTTATTTCTTTGAAATGGGCTCTCTCCCTGAACCTGAAGTTCATCCATTCTGCTATGCTAGCTGGCCAGCCAGCTTCAGCAATTCTCTTGTCTGCCACCCCAGTGCTGTGATGACTGCATATGCCACTGGGCCTGGTACAAACTCAGGCCTTACACTGTTACAGCTGGCACTGTACCTACTGAGCCATCTCTCCTGAAAAAAAGACACACATTTTTAATTTACTACACACAGGCTTTGATGATTAGCTTAGAAGCGTTTCTATTTAGGAAAAAAAAAACCCTCATTATATTTAAAGTGTTAGTATCACTTAGAGGGTGTGTTCTCAGGATGTGAGCGAGCATAGCAGGGAGATAGCTGTATATCTGTATTTATCACTACCATGTTCACAACAACCAAAGCTGGAAGTTAGCCTAGGTGCCCAACAACAGGTGGATGGGTAAAGATAATATGGCTTCTCTACACAATGAAGTTTTATCTGGCTTTAAAGAAGACATGTATGGAACTGGACATCATCATGCTAAGTGTCTTAGGGTTTTACTGCTGCGAACAGACACCATGACCAAGGCAACTCTGTAAGTAGAACATTTAGTTGGGGCTGGCTTACAGGTTCAGCGATTCAGTCCATTAACATCAAGGTGGGAGCAGGGCAGCATCCAGGCAGGCATGGTACAGGAGATGAGAGTTCTACATTTTAATTTGAAGGCCGCTAGGAGACGACTGGCTTTCAGGCAGCTAGAACGAGGGTCTTAAAGCCCATGACCACAGTGACAAACTTCTTCCAAGAAGGTCACCCCTCCTAATAGTGCCACTCCCTGTACCAAGCACATTCAAACTACCACAGTAATTAAGAGAAAAAAAACAAACTATATATATATATATATATATATATATATATATATATATATATATATACACATATATATGTATATATATACATATGTATGTATATATATATGTGTATATATATGTATATATATATATAATTTAGAATTGATTTTTACACTATACAATAGATGCATACATGCATATGACATGAAAACAGAAGGGACAGTATTTGGGGGGAGGAAGGGGAAAGTAAATATGAGCCCCAAACAATTATATAATGAAAGATGGATGATCCTGAGCTCCAAGGGCTAAGGTGGTCGTGCTCAGAGGCAGAGAACTTGCTTCACCTGCATGAGATCCTGAGTTCAACACCCAGGACTGCCAAAACTCAAAAAGGGAAAATCCACAATGCATGCACTAACAAAAAATAATAAAAATGCTACAAAATAAAATAATAAATAAAAACACAACAAACTATTCATTAAAGAGCCAGTGGAAAGACTGGATTTTGAAAAGGCAGTAGAAATGTCACCTTCAGAAGTATTATCTGCCTTTAGTCCCTTCTCTTTATTTTCTTTTTTTCCTCTGTGCATGTGAACATTCACATGTGTGCACCTGTGTATGGAAGCCAGAAGACAACATCAGTTGTCATTTCCACCTTGTTTTGTGGACACTTGTCTCTTACTGGCCTGGAACTCGTCGAGTAGTTCAGCCTGCCTGGCCATCAGGCCCTAAGTACTGGCCTGTCTCTGTCTCCCAAGCACTGGGATTCTATACACTTCACCACAGCTGGGGGAGAAATCCAGTCCTCCTTGCAAGGCAAGCACTTTACCAAGTGAGTCGTCTCTCTCTCTCTCTCTCTCTCTCTCTCTCTCTCTCTCTCTCTCTCTCTCTCTCAGAGCACTACATTGTCACAATTATCTTTCTGCTCTGTGGGATTATTAGTGTATGTCAGTGCTGGCTAGTTTTTTATGTCAACTTCATACAAGCTAGGATTTCCTGAGAAGAGAGAATCTTAACTGAGAAAATGTCTCCATAGGGCTGACCTGTAAATAAGTCTGTGGGGCATTTTCTTGATTGATATGTGGTGCCATCCCTGGCCAGATGGTCCCAGGTACTATAAGAAAGCAGACCAAGCAAGCCGTGTAAGCCATTCAAGCCAGTAAGCAGTGTTCTTCCATGGCTTCTGCATCAGTTCTGGTCACCAGGCCTCTACCCTGTTTGAGTTCCTGCCCTGACTTCCCTCATTCACTCAGCAATGGACTGCAGAAGCAGAATCGAGACTAAACCCTTTCTGCCCCAAGCTGGTTTTGGTCATGGTGTTTTTCCACAGCACTAGAAACATTAAGGCAACGTCTAAACCTTAGCTTAATTGAATAGTTCCAAGAATTCTGAAGACACGTGAGCACCCACAGGGTACAACCTCGGTGACTCCTTGCCCTCAACATGACTCACGGTTCTGTGCTCCCTCAGGAAGTGTGCCGCTGAGGCAGAAAACCAGTCCCTTTGGAAGTCTGTGGTCTAAGTATTAATTGAGCTTCTTTAATGGGAGCTCTCAACGCAGGCTCCAGACTCTTCCTGCAATGAAATTACCTGAACGGTTAACATTTTTCAGAGTTCACCTTCTTCTTTAAGGGAGAGGAAGACCATTGTTTTGGCAATACAGCTGTCTATTAGTGTACACATGGAGATAATAAACCCAGAGAGAGACCTTTCAATAATGGGATGCAGAAAGCAGCTCCCAGAAAAGTAATTTTTCAATGTCTCTGATTTGGTTAGTGAGAAATAGCTCTCCAGTATAATTTAGAAAGGCAATGAATTCCTTATTCAGAATTAATATAAAAATGACTGAAATGCATCTTGCTTGTCTCTAAACCTATAATCTGTTTGTACAACACACTTGAAGTCACAGCTCATTGTTAAGACCCACAAGTTAGTGAAGCTGGTAATGTATGCCTTATGGTTTTCTCTAAATGATAGTTGTAGGTCATTCAGAACTACAAATCACATACAATAAAAATGGTAATTTAGGATTACTGGCTGGATGAGCCCCCCACCCCCACTGAAAACAAGCAGGTGTAATAGGAATGGCATTGTCTGACCATTGGCAGTATGCTAGGCATGATAAATCGTCATAACCATATTATCTCTAAATTTGACTTCATTTTGCAGATTCTCCTTGCAAATGTTCGGCCTGTTGTGCATTTTCTGTGATTTATCCTGAGCAGATAAAACATTAATGGGGGAAATCTAAACAAATGTCTCCTCAGATCCCCAGCACGGCTGTTGGGAATGGCCTACCTAGAGTCTCAAGCTGCAAGCCAGGCTCTGCAAGACTCCTCTGCATTCTGAGATCAATCAGCATTAAATAGAAACATTCATCACGATTGAACTTGAAATTAGCTGCACCCTCAGACTAGAAAGTACTTACTTATAACCTTCCAGTTAGTTCCAGTAATGAAATATAGCAATGAATTAGCCGTGATAGCCTGGAGAAAGATGCTTAATCAAGAAGAGATGGCTGGGAGTCAGGAGCAGAGCTCTTCTCATCCTGATTGCATTGAGTGCTCTTCGCCCCTACAACCACCGCCAGAAGAATTCCTTCCCTCAAAGCCATAGCTGCTTACACTTAGAGGCAAATAGTTTGGAAATTTTCTAATTAGTATTAAAATTTGCAAGGTGTCAGGAGTCAGAAATGCCCAGAGGCTGGCTGCTCTCCGAAGTTAGCATTTGAAACAGAAAAGGAGTGAGCATACATTAGGGACCAAGGTTCTCCAGTCAGGCTGCTCTGGTAAAACCTGGGTTCAAGGCTTCTTGTGCCTGACACCTTGAGAACATTCCACAGTCAGTGTGAGCCTCTTCTCTTCATCTATAATGGTGGCTATGATAGTAACGCAATATGTCCAACTGCAAAAATGTTCAGCAGAGTAAAAGCAACTGCTACAGAGCCTGAGAGTCCTCGCTCTACTCACAGGACCCATACGGGAGAAGGAGAAAACTAGGTCCTAAAGATTGCCGTATACCTCCACATGTGTGCTGTGACATAAAAGTGCAGATTCACACACAAAAATAGGGTGTGATTTAAAAATAATCGTATGTTATGTCTGTGAATAAAAATGATTTTACACAGAGTCTCATACCTGGAAATGATACATCTATGGGGACAATTGGCAAGGTCTCTAGGCATTTCTGCTCATCACAACTGGGAGGTAAGGCTGCTGACATTTAGTGAATGGAAGCTGGGGATGCACAGGACAGCCCCACAGCAAAGATAGAAATGTCCCATAAACCAAGGAGAAGAAACCATAGAATAAACAGTAAACTTGGGCTTGGGCTCATTAAAGGGAGACCTGAGAGGCCCTTCCAGAGGGAGGAACACATGTGAGGAAAGGGAGCATGAGTGGTCCCAGGCAGGACCAGAGAACTCTCTAGATGATCAACCCAACAAATGAGGCGAAATAAGAAGGCACAGCTTGTTGGGTCTAGCTTGTTGCTGATAGTCAGTACTTGAAATCTTCCTCAAGTCTCTAAGGTAAAATTGCTTGCTCTGGTAGCAGTTTACCTGGGATGCCACAGGAGCCGTGTCTGACTCAGGATGGAGTCCAGCCTATGTGGAATTGTGATATTAATTATGTGTGCCTTTGGCCCTGTTGTTATTTTGTTAATATCCTTTGCTTTTCTAAGAGATCTGGTCTCCTCGAAGGCACTCTGCGGCTGCTAACGCCCCCACAAAGACCGTTGGCAACCAGCAGTCATTTACCAGCAGACTCCCTGCTTCTAGAAACCTCTTCTTCCTTGTACCCCATAAAAATGTTCTTTTCCTTCAGTTCCGATGCCCACCTGGGTATCACAGTAGAAATGGTAATAATCCATGGATGTGTTAAGGTGTCAATGGCTGGCAGCATGTTCCTGCAAGGTTGATAGCATTATGCTTTGACACTTATGTCTCTCAGGACTATACCACTGCTGACTTCATGGATGTGCTAGTTTCTGTCACTGTATCCAAGTTCTGAAATGATCGTCTTACGAAGGAAGATAAAGGGTTGCTTTTGCCTTGCAGACTTTGAGGTTTCTGATGCTGGCTGTTGGCCCCCTTGCTTTGGATCTGTGATCACAGCATGCCAAACCCTAGCACATGACAGAGCCATGTGATCTCATGGCTAGGAATGAAAAGAGAAGATGTGAAGGGCCTGAAACTCCACCAGTCCCTCAAAGGGCACAACTGTCATGGCCTAGGTTCCTCTTACTAAACCACCTCTTAAAGGGTTTCTACCATCTTCCAGTAGTACCAAGCTGGGACCAAGCCTTCACTGCATGGGTCTAGAGGACAGTGAATATCCAAACTGTGGCACTAAGAAAGTGAGGCAAAGAGAAAGAAGGAACAAAGGGGTAGAGTAGATTGCCCAAGGTTACAGAGCTGAGGAAAATAGAAATGGAGATGGGGAGATGGCTCGGTCCATAATGTGCTTACCAGATGTGCATGGACAGCCAAGTCCAAGTTTGACCTACATTTTAAAAAGTCGGGCATGGCAATACATGCTTCTAATCCCAGCTCTGATGAAGCAGAAATAGACAGATCCCTGGCACTCTCAGTCTCACCTGCTAGCTACTAAGATTCTGTAGGTGAGAAATTCTGACTCAGCAACAAACAGGTGGACAGCACATGAAGAATGACACCCAGGCTGTTCTCTGCCTACCACATGCCTGTTTCCATATATGTTCATGTGTGTGTGTGAGTTGCATGAGTATGGGGTGTGTGTGTACAGGTCAGAAGTTGGATGTCAGCACTTTTTCAATCACAGTCCACTTTATTATTTTGACACAAGGTATCTTACTGAACTTGGAGCTCACCAATTCTGCTGGACAGGTTGGGCAGCAAGCACCAGGGGTCCACCTGATTCAACCTCCCCAGGGTTTGGATTATATACGTGCACTGACACAGTAGTGTTTTATGTGGGTAATGGGAATCTGAACTCAGATCCTCATTGGCATATTATGCACAGAACTATGAGTGTTTTGACTTGTATGTCTTCTACTTATTAGCTTGACTATAATTTTAAGATGTCTTACTGAGAATCCAGTGTTATCCTATGTAGTGATTTGAATAAAATAACTCCCATGGGCCAATAGGGAATGGCACTATTAGGAGGTGTGGCCTTGTTGGAGTAGGTACAGCTTTGTTGGAAGAAGTGTGTCACTGGGGTGGGCTTTGAGTTCTCAGATGTTCAAGATAGGCCCAGTATCTCATTCTCTTTCTGCTGCTTGTTGATCTGGATATAGAAATCTCAGCTTCCTACCCAGCACCATGTCTGCCTGCATGCTGCCATGCTTCCCACCATAGTAACAATGGACTAAACCTCTGAACTGTAAGCCAGCCCCAGTTAAATGCTTTCAATTATTAAAGTTGAAATAGTCATGGTGTGTGTCTCTTCACAGCAATAGAAACAAAAGCACCCCACCATATCTACACATTTGCACTTAAGGCTCTCAATTTTCTGAGAATCTAGGAACATCTCAGATTCTAGAAATTTGTCTCAAGTGATAAACTTGCTCCACGAAGAAGGTGGTGAGCACATTCCTTCCCATTGCAAACACCTCTGGAATATTAAAGTCTTACTCCATGTTTGAATTGAGTTGTGTGTTAAGAAAAACACATCGCATTCCTTTGACATAAAACAAATGCCATGCAGAGTGTTTATATTTAAACACTGGGTAAGAACAGGGTGGCCACATTCCAGTTTGAGAAAATACTGATGCCGCCATGTCAGGGAGGCAGGTTATGGTTTAATTCATACCTGTGGATTAAAGAATGAAAAATGAACCCACGTCCATGTCTGACGTCTGTGTAAATGGTGCATATGTATGGAGCCTGTCTGCCTTCCTTAATGTACTTGGAATAAAGTAAATACTGGAGGGCTTGGTGTCTTGCCTAAGCCTAACAAAGCTACTGCAGCTGGAGCCCAGATGGTCTGGGGTGGTGGAAGGTCCTAGGGGCTGGAGAGAAGGGGTGAAAGCCAGAAGATGACCCAGAGGTATGTGATAGAGTATGGGAGATACCCTTTAACTGTTCTTGTTCTGAGATTATCTTTATGTATACTGAGAAGTAGATGGTCTACATCTTGGAAGGATGCCTCCACCCATCCCCTCTCTGGCAATCCTGCCACCCAACCTCCCTCTCCATCTTGCTCATAGTTCACAGTGTCTCTTTTTTTACTTATTAGTGATGAGTGTATGAGTATGTGTGTGGTGTGTGTATGTGTATTGTGGGAGGCACAGATGTGCCACAGCTTATATATGAGAGTCAGAGGACAGCCTGATGAAGTCAGCTCTCATCTCTCACCTTTATGAAGGTTATAGGAATCAAAGTCAAGTTGTCAGAATTAAGCAGTAAAAGCATGTATTAGCTGAACCATCTTGATGGCTCTGACTCAATCACTTTTATTAGCCTCTATTAATTGTACAACATAATGGCTTCTTTGTCACAGTGTCTGTTGGTGAAATGACCAATAAAAGTATGCACGCCCCATGTGTTAGCTCTACCCATCTCTTCCCATCCCATCTGCACCTGGGTCAAAAGATTCAGTTGCGTCTTTGTCACAGCAACTGACTGGAAACAATCTAACTGCCAGGCAACCGGTAAATTAAGACATTGGATTTTCAACAAATGGGACCTTATAAAATTGCAAAGCTTCTTCTGTAAAGCAAAAGATACTGTCAATAAGACAAAAAGGCCACCAATGGATTGGGAAAGAATTTTTACCAATCCTAAATCTGATAGGAGGCTAATATCCAATATTTACAAAGAGCTCAAGAAGCTGAACTCCAGGAATTCAAATAACCCCATTAAAAATTGGGTACAGAGCTAAACAAAGAGTTCTCAACTGAAGAATGCCAAAGGGCTGAAAAGCACCTTTAAAAATGTTCGAAATCCTTAATCATCAGAGAAATGCAAATCAAAACAACCCTGAGATTCCACCTCACACCAGTCAGAATGGCTAAGATAAAAAATTCAGGTGACAGCAGATGCTGGCGAGGATGTGGAGAAAGAGGAACACTCCTTCATTGCTGGTGGGATTGCAAGCTTGTACAACCACTCTGGAAATCAGTCTGGAGATTTCTCAGAAAACTGGACATAGTACTACCTAAAGATCCAGCAATACCTCTACTGGGCATATACCCAGAAGATATTCCAACTGGTAACAAGGACACATGCTCCACTATGTTCATAGCAGCCTTATTTATAATAGGCAGAAGCTAGAAAGAACCCAGATATCCCTCAACAGAGGAATGGATACAGAAAATGTGGTACATTTACACAATGGAGTACTACTCAGCTATTAAAACAATGAATTTATGAAATTCTTGAGCAAATGGATGTATCTGGAGGATATCATCCTGAGTGAGGTAACCCAATCACAAAAGAAGTCACTTAATATGCACTCACTGATAAGCCGATATAAGCCCAGAAACCTAGAATACCCAAGATACAATTTCCAAAACACAAGAAAATCAAGAAAGACTAACGCTTGGATACTTCATTCCTCTCTAGAATAGAGATTAAAATATACATGGAAGGAGGTGCAGAGACAAAGTTTGGAGCTAAAATGAAAGGATGGACCATCCAGAGAGTGCCCCACCCGGGTGTTCCATCACATATTCAGCCACCAAATGCAGACACTACTGCATATGCCAGCAGGATATTGCAGAAAGGACCCTGATATAGCTGTCTCCTGTGAGGCTTTGACAGTCCCTGACAAATATAAAAGTGGATGCTCACAATCATCTACAGGGTCCCCAATGTAGGAGCTAGAGAGAGTACCCAAGAGCTGTAGGGGTCTGCAACCCTATAAATGGAACAACAATATGAACTAATCAGAACCCCCATAGCTCATGTCTCTAGCTGCATATGTATTAGAAGATGGCCTAGTTGGCCATTATTGGAGAAGAAAGGCCCTTGGTCTAACAACGTTTATATGGCCCAGTACAGGGGAATGCCAGGGCCAAGTAGTAGGAGTGGGTGGGTAGGGGAGCAGGGCAGGGGGAGGGTATAGGGGACTTATGGGATAACACTTGAAATGTAAATGAAGAAATTACCTAATAATAAATTTTTTAAAAGACATTAGATTTTATATTAGCTCTGAAATTTCTCATTAGTCATATAGGAGCAATAGTGACTCCTTGTTTCATGGAGTTCCATGAAGATAAAATAAGAAGACTTGGAAGGCAGCAGTCTCTACCGTACACCTCTTCCTATAAGTGCTCTTATTATCACCATTACTCTTTCAGAGATGCTGCACCACAGTTAAAAGGTAAGATCTAGGGCTGGAGAGATGGCTCAGGGTTAAGAGCACTGATTGGTCCTGAGTTCAATTTCCAGCAACCACATGGTGACTCACAACTATCTGTAATGGGATCCAATGCCCTCTTCGGGTGTGTCTGAAGACAGAGCTATGGTGTAGTTATAATACATAAGATAAATAAATCTTTTTTTTAAGAGGTGAGATCTATGGTTTTTAGTAACTAAAGCTGTCAGGAAAACGCAGTGCAAAGCAGGAAGTACAATGTGAATTTATATTTTGATTTGCATAGCAGAGCTAGTTGCTTCTGAAGAACACGCTCACCCACCTTGTCTGGACAAGCCTGACAGATACCTGAGTGGAGCTGCAAAGCCCAGAAATGATATCTGTATTTTTTAAAGTATTCCAAAACATTATACAATACCTGGGGATACATTTGTGCACATGAAAAGTCCATACTGTCAGCAGAACCACAGAGTAAGCACAAAAGAAGTGGCTAGACCTTGCTTTGGGGAGTATGTCTCTTTAATTTCTTATAACACAGACAAGGTCTGGGTTTTCAGGGCCTGGGCATGGCACACTCAGTGACGTTCTTGCTGCACGTGCATAAGGACATGATGCCTCAGACACAGCAGCACGTGACTGTAATGTTAGCACCGAGGAAGCAGAGTCAGGAGGATCCCTGAGGTTTGCTGGCCAGTCAAACGGAATCAGCAAGCTCCAGGGTGATTGTGAGACCGTTTCTGGAAACGATATTGATGGTTAGGGAAGGTACTAGGCGTCCACCTCCAGCCTTCACACATGCACCTTGCACACTAACCCTCACGTGTGCATGCACACGCACACAGAGAAGGAATACTTCCTCCGTCATGAAAACTCCAGAAAAGAAGGGCCTCTGGTGGAACCTTCCAGAACAGATCCCTCATCTCTGGAAGATGGACTCAAGGTTCTCTGAAGAGGGGTGACTAGTGCGAGGTTACATGGCAGAGGCTTTGGAAAAGAAGATGTGAGACTCGGATGAACTCTTGGGGAGAACCAACATTTTAAGTCAGCTCAGAGGAAGGGTCCCAGGAATGAGTGAAAAAAAATGTCGTGAGATTTCTAACAGGTCTCATTAAATTCAAAATACAACTTGCAAGTTTCTCGGGATTTCCCCCGTCCTATTGTCTCTCTGGGGCTTCCTGGGTTGGCTTGTTCATCATGCAGGACCCTCAGTGGTGTTGATGCTGACAAGAGTGGAGGAAGCCCCAAAAGAGAGCCTGAAGAACCTGAGTCTCTATAATAGAAAAGACTAAGGCTACCAGTCAGGAAGGAGCCATGCCTGAGGGGGTTTACATGACATGCGGGGGCCCTGAGAAGCAACTGGATACGGTTGTACTGCAGAGGCAAGGGCACATCCAGACAAGACAGCTCACATGGTCACTGTGAGTGAGAGAAGCCAACTACCTTGAGCAGCTTTGAGGCTTCCAGTGGAATGGGGATTGCGTTTATGATTTCCTGCTTGTCCGACTTAGCATTGTGATGGCTGGGAGGGGAGCTTGGGTTTGTACACCCCTGTTGATGGACACAGCGATGCAGGCCACTCGGAATTCTGAGTTAGAGTTAGGGACAGGGCCTGGTGGAAGCTTCTCTCCACATTGGGCCCTCAGCCTGCCTCCTTCCTTGCTCTCTTCCCATTGTGCCTCAAGCAGAGATGAAATGAAGGGGTGATCCTGTGAACCCCACTCCTGAAACAACTCCCCCTTACTAGACAATGGGTTCTACAACAGCTTCAGCCACCCACCAAGAACATGCATGCTCTGTCTTGTCTCTCACCTCAAGGCTTCTCTCTGCCTTGCAACAGAACTAAAAACTAGAAATGAATGAAAGCAGCATGTGTGTCAAATCTCCATGGCTCAGAAAATTATACACACACATATACTTGTGCATATGCACAGGTATGCATACTCAAATATACATATACACACATACACACACTTGTGCACTCATGTACACACGTGTGCGCGCGCGCACACACAGGGAGGAGGAGGAAGATAATGAAGGCCTGATTGAAGGAAAGTGTAAGGGTTTTCTCTTTGCTTAAAACGTCCACGGTGGCACTTTGGTTGACTTGCCCTGTGTTTAGCTGACAGCCCCTCAACCTGTCCAGTGGGCTTTATGAGCTAAATTTTTCAGACAGATGAACGCAGCGGTTGACAGTCATTTGCCAAAATTACCTGGGTGTCACCTTCATGGAAGAAAGAAAAATGATTTCCTTGAATCCCACACACATTGACGAAGAATAAACAGCCTTGTTGAAACTGGCAGAACACGTGACCTGCAACAATGAAAGCCTTTGGTTTGCTTACTGTAGTGCAAAACTATGAGAAATATTTAATCTTTAAAAATACACAATGGTATCATAATTTAACTGCAGGTTCAAAGACTGTACAATGTAATAGTGTATTTAAGATGCAATGGTATTGTATATTTTCCAAATGCAAACAGCAGAATATGAGGAATGGCTAAGGAGCAGCAGACCATATCTTATCCTTATAAAAGTGTCTCCTGCACATGTTAACCACGTCTGCCAGCATTTCCGATAGCAGAATATGTAGACAACAAGGCCATAGAAGTGTGTGGGCCTACCTGGTGTGCGGTCTGTGTCCATTCAATGTGAAGGTTATGTAAACGTTCAATACCTAGTCATCTGCTTTTGAGCAAGGAAATAAATCTAAATGTTTGTAATTTTCCTGATCTGTTATATACTCAGGGTTTAAAAATTTCTATTTTCGACACTATATTTTTCTCTCTTTTTAAAAATAACCAAACTAGATTATTTATAGTGAATCTTTCTTGTCTGTTTTAATCCATGTTTGATGTCCAATTGTGTATATATAAAACTGTTAGTTTTATATTGTAAAATTGATATGTGTTCACTTTAAAATAATTTTATGCTGTGTGTTTGATCCAGCTATAAGCAACAAAGACTTAAACATGTGGAAGTTTATTCTATCTTGTCAAGTTAGGAGCCAAGCTATAGGACGGTGTGCTACCTAGTAAAACTTGCCAAGATGGTGGATAGTCATGTCGTCCAGTTCAGGAGCCACTACCCGCAGGAAGCTGTTAAACACTTGAGGTGTGATTAAAAGCAAGGCCAAGAATTTGAATTTTTTACTTGGCATACTGTTAATTAAAATACCCATGTTTGCCCAGTGCTGCTAACATGTAGTCAGAATGAAAATCAGAAGGTTGCCATGAAGAGGTTTGTGGCTCTTCATCCTTGGGCAATTCTATGGGGGAGCAGAACAACAAACAAACAAACAAACAAACAAGCCAACAAACCCCCTGACAGACTGTGAGAAGAGACAGCTTCCAGATCGGGCAGTTTGAACTGTGCCTGGATCCCTGTCTCAGCACCTTCCTAACTATGTGAGCCCAGTGAGTTACAAAAGGCCTCAGGCTCCAATTCCCCATCATTTAAAGGGTGTCTCTCACCTCCCAGCCTGGATGTTTGACTTGAGATCATCAACATATCCCCTTATCACGACAGCACTCACACAAGGCTTTAATAAGCGTAGAACTGCCCTCTCCGATCCTGTTTAAAATGCAGGTTCTGGTTCCATAGATGTGCCTGTTTACCTGGACAGAGTAGACAGAGGCGGGGGCCTTGCTCTGAGCAGCAGAGGCCTGCAGGTGGAAAAGGCACCTGTTCTATTGCTCATAGAGCACATAGGCCACCATCTCCTGAGTTCTCTTTATGAGAACTTTCTTTAACGGAAATAGACTACTTACTCAGGAAGATAATTATTCATTGTTTAAGAACCCAACCCAGCCCTGCTTGTATCAAAAGCCACTACAGGGAAAAACAACCATCAACTGTAGGAAGCATTCAATAAACTTATTAGAACAGTCAGTTCAGGGATTAGCATTACTTGACTGTTTATTTATTCCTGGATTTTTCCTTCTCTTACCGTCATCTCTACCACAAGCTTGTGTTTTTTATTGTTTGCTCAAATTTTTTTAAAAAGGGAGGAACATAGTTCTCTGGGGCTCTGAGAAGTGTTATTGTACATCTTGTGGCAGCTGTTAGAGAGGAGATATCTTCTTGATTGTAAACCCTGGAACAGTCAGAAGTGGACTATCCCACTGTTGTCAACCTATAAGGGAAGTTCCCCGAGGTGCTAGGGACAGAGCTCAGTTGGCAGAGTGTTTGCCTGGCACACACAAAGCCCTGTGTTCAATCCCAGCACCCCCCAAAAACAACATGGTAGGGTGTACCCGTAGCCCTGGCACTCAGGTACCGAAGCAGATGGATCAGAACTTTATAGTCATCCTTATCTATGTTGTAAGTGTGATGCCAGCCTGGGCTACATTAGAGCCTATCTCAAAAATATGATAACAGTTGCCTACAGTCCAGGCTTGCCTTTTCTCTTTGTCTTGTCACTTAGAAGCTAGGGAGGACATAACGTTGGCTATGAACACAAAGTTTACAAGGAGGCAGTAGGATTATTGTGAGCTCAAAGCCTGCCTCGGCTACACTGCAAGAACCGGTCAACCAGGGTTACACATGAAGACTCTGGTCTCAAACAAACACAAATAAAATACAATAAAATCCTAACCAGAACTTTAGCTGGGCTATTTCACTTCTCTGGGGGAATCAATGTCTCCACATGTAGAACCTCTCTTGGAGTATTTCTGAGAGGATCATATAAAGCAGTGTGAGAAAGGGCCACAGACGTCCACACTCCAGCCACGCTTTCCACCACGGTTTGTCTCCATGCCTGGCTGACCCAACTCCCTGCTCACGGATCTCCACCCACCGCCTTCCCCATTGCTTCTCTAAGTCTACAACCCTTGCTGGGGCTCCGAGCCAGCCCCTGCTTCTGTATCTCCTGGAAAGGGCTCGGTCGTGTTGATACAGAGCAGCAGAAACACCCACGCCTTGAGTTTCATTATGAACCTGGAAGACAAGGTTGCCCAGGGAGAAAAAGGATAGTACACTTGCCAGGGGAAGCACAGGCATATGACTCTCTCTCTCTCTCTCTCTCTCTCTCTCTCTCTCTCTCTCACACACACACACACACACACACACACACACACACACACACGACTGAGATTGTTCCTTTCCAGGGCTTGGCTTCCTTAATTGTAGATTACATCTAATTTATCTCACGGAAATGAAATAACCACTGTTCTGTGTGTCCTGCAGTCGAGTGTCACACTACACTGTCACGACTCTTGGCTTTCCCATGTTCTGCAAGTCTTGTTACTCATCCCACAGTGGACTGAGGACTCCTGAGTTGCATAAAGCTTCAGAAATTCACTCATTAATCCTAGAGTCGGTTGTCTTTCAACAACTACCCTCCCTGTGCAGGCTCTCTACTCTATGTACACAGCGCTCTATTAAAGACAAGGCTTTGTTTGCTGTGTAGGTAACAGATCTTGAGGAAGGAGGAAATAACTAAGCTTCGGCTAATTTGTTTTTCTTCCTGTTTTGTGCATATGGAAAGCCAGCAGTCAACCTAGGGTGTTGGTGCCACCCCACCCCCCATGCCTTTTGAGACAAGGCCTCCCCCCTAGGACCTGGGACAAGTAGGAGCCATTTGTCTATGCCTCCCCAACACTGTGTTTACAGAAGTACATTGCCACACCAACTTTTTGTGTGGGGCCAGGGGATTGAACTCAGGTCTCCATGCTTGTACTTTACTCAGTGAGACATCTCCTCTATCTCTCTCTTCATGCTGGTACTGCAAATTGTATTTTTATAAGGTTATACTTTTCAACCTTGCAAAGACTTGACTCTTTCCATTAATAATTCCCAATTGTCTCCCATGTATATGGAGAAAATATACCAAGGGTACACTGACCCCAGGGCACCTCAAGAACTTCTGTGAGACCATATCCATGAGGCAAGGCCCAAGGACAGCATCTGGCTGGAAGGGTGGCCCTTCATCAAAACTGCAGATGTACAGCAAGTGTGCTCTTTTTCCTGACACTTTTGCACTGGGAGGAAGTTGTGGGTGAAGTTTCCCTGTGGTGGTTTGAATATGCTTAGCCTAGGGAGTGATAATATTAGGAGGTATGGCCTAGTCGGAGTAGGTGTGGCCTTCTTGGAGGAAAGGTATCATTGTGGGGGTGGGCTTTGAGACTCTCTTCCTAGCTGCCTGAGGACAGTCTGCTCCTGACTTCCTTTAGATAAAGATGTAGAAATCTCTGCTCCTCCAGCACCATGTCTACCTGGATGCTGCCGTGCTTCCTGCCATGATGATAATGGACTGAAACTCTGAATCTGTAAGCCAGCCCTAAGTAAATGTTGTCCTTTATAAGTGTTGCCTTGGTCATGGTGTCTCTTCACAACAGTAAAACCCAAACTAAGACAGTCCCCCTCTGAGAATGCAACAGGAGTTAAGAGCATGCCTGAGCCCTGCCGCTCTGTCTTAAACAGAATTAGGATGGTACCTTACTTCAACAGGGTGGCAGTCCACTGGTGGGAGAAAGGGCTTCTAAGTTGGAAAGTAAGCAAGCTCTCTTTAGGTGGCAGAGGGCTTCTGCTGGGGAGATGGTGAGGAGGACCAGACTGACTGACAAGAAGATATTTGAAAATGAGCAGGCAAGCAGGCAAAGAACGAAGGGCAAGAAACTGCTCAGGTGGCCCAGTGTGGGGGTCTCAGGGTAGGCGCAGACATTTGATGGGGGAAGCCGTGTGGGAAGCCAGGTGGCTAGTACAGCACAAGACATGGGAGAGAACACAAGCTTGGTCCCACAACCCCCATGCTAAGGGTTTTTAAGAGGAGAGTCTCCACCCATCCTCTGTAATGCTTTGAGAAAGGTTTGTTCCCACTACAACTCATGAGGTGGCTTCATTCTCTAATATAACAGTATTGATGTGGGGAATGCCTCAAGGGAGATAGTCGGGTCATGGGACAAGACTCTTAGAAGGAGTTAACAGCAGTCTCATAGCACTGGGTTGGCTCTCTTGGGACTGCACTGGTACCTACAAAACCGGGTTGATATGAAAGAGTAAGCCGGGGCCCAGCTCAGCTCTCCTTCATTCTTTCTCATGTAAGCTCCATCCTTGAATCACCCACCATGTTGTGATGCAGCCAGAAGGCCCCCACCAGGGGGCAGGCAGGTGGAACCACCCAATCTGCACTTTCAGCATCTAAAAAACCCATAAGCTCTACAAACATCTTTCTCTTATAAAAGCATCCAGGCTTAGGCATTTTGCTAAAGAAATATGAAACAGAGTAAGAGTAAGACAAACACCTTTTTTTTTTTAAATGAAATAAGAGCTTCCTTGGAAAACCAATATTTAAGATGACTAACCAAGATCTTTTCACATTAATGTAAGGGAAGGGATTTGGAACCTGCCAAAGGCAGCTCCTTGTGGGTTACCTCTAAAGCACCTCCCTATAGCCTCTGCTCTTTAAAGCAGTTAACTCACCACTCCAGAGAAAGGAGCAGGATGCTATGGAGGCTGAGAATGCTTTCAGTTGGGAGTGAGTCAAAGGCTAACATCTGGACCCAGAGCCTGGCTGCTATGGAAGTTATGGGCTTGAGATACTAGGGTGAGGACTGTTCCACGGCCTTCTAGGAGCGTCATTCTGGCTAGGCTGGGATTAGACAGGATGATGGTTGGGGTTAGGCAAGATAGATGGCACCAAGGCTCCAAGTTATTGTGATGAATTCAGGTTAACCAAAAAAAAGAAGAAGAAAGTAACTCTGGTTAGGATTGTAGAAAGAAAATGAGATGAGCCCTCGAGCCCATAAAGGTCAAAGGGAAGAGGAGGCCCACAAGGGCATGAAGAAGAGTGTGTCTGCATATTGGGCAAAGACATTCTGGGCAATGTAAGGGAAAGACCCGGGATGCAGCCTGCGAGATAGTGGTGTTAGTGAAGTTCTAGGCTGGAATAGGGACCTAGAAGCTGAGCAGCAAGACTGCTGAAGTCACGCAGGAGCCTATGGGAAGGATGATAGGGGTGTGCAGACCTGAGAGTAGGGGTGTGCAGACCCATGTGTGTGTGTGTGTGTGTGTGTGTGTGTGTGTGTGTGTGTGTGTGTGAGAGAGAGAGAGAGAGAGAGAGAGAGAGAGAGAGAGAGAGAGAGAGAGTTACTATCTGTTTGATAGTAACTGCACAGTGGGAAGAGGGAGCAAGGGCAGAGCCAGGTGGTGTTAAAGGGGAAAATCCTTCCCTTTAATTTAATCACTACTTTGGAAACCTAAATGATACAAAGAAAACTGTAATGCCATTGTATCAACAAGCTTAAGCTTCCTACCAGCAATACTGCTGCTCCCTTTATGAATCCCCACAGTCCGTTCCTTCCCTACCTCTACCTACATCGCTGCTCTCCCAGTTTAAGGCACTGCTAAGGCTTGTTCTATTTTTATGACCTGTACTTGAGTGCTTAAATGTTCTTTGCCATGTTTTCAAACTTCATATAAATGGTACACTATTTATTTTACCATAATATTCATTTATTGTTGAACTTGACTGTAAAATGGGCTTTAGGCTAGATAAGTTTGCACAACGGTAGGCTAACACATGTGTTTGGGGCCTATTTATGGTAGTCTAGGCTAAACTATATTTGGTAGCTTAAGTGCATTTTGACTTAGAAATTTTTAACTAAAGATGAGTTTACTGGGGTATAATTGCATTGTAAGTCAAGAATCATGAATGCACGTGTATGTCTGTGTGTGCATACTTGTTTATGTATGTGTGTAGGGATTCATATGTTCATGTGTGTGTCTGTGTTTGTGTGTGTATACATATATTTGCATTGTATGTGAGCAAGTATGTGTTTGTGTCCCTACATGTGTTTGTGTCTATGCGTGTGATTGCATATGTGTGCCTGAGCATACCTCTGTGTGCACACATATGTGTGCATGTGTTTGTTCATGTGTATATTGCATGTGCATACATGTGTGTAGTGTTCACATATATCATCCCATAATTTTCAATATACAAATATACATTGTGTCATTTTGCCAGAAATTTGGTCACTTCTGATTTCTCTCAATACAAGCATTCCTGCAGTGAGCATTCCTACAGAGTAAGAGGTGCTCTGGACTAACCCACCACTGAAACCTTCGGGTCATATTACACAGGCCTCTTTACCACAGATAGAGGCTGCCGAGCCATGCCTCCTGAAGTCAGGAACATTTATGTTCACCCCAAGAGTCTGTCTCTATTACATCATAGCATGTCTCATCACCTCTGCTAGCGCCTCGTAACTGTGTGTGAAGTGATGTTTGTTATAGGGCCAAATATATATGTTCATGAGTACGACTCCGGTTAATCATTATTTTGTATGTTAGTGGTATTTACATCTACTCGTGACCCTCATACCTGTGAACTGTGCATCCAGAATTTCTACCAAACACAGGTAGACTGTTAGCTTGAGGGTGGCGGAGCTCAGGGAAAGAGCTCAGGGAAGGGATCTCTCTGGGAGGAGATAAAGGGGGGAAAAGCAATGGAATCCAATTCAAAATATTATTTTTTAAAGAACAGAAAAATATTGGGGGAAATGTGTCTGGAGCAGGGGACCTAACTGTACCAGTAGGGTGCTTGTCTTATGAGCATGAAGACGTGAGTTTCATTCCCTTCTAAACAAGAAGTTGAGCTGGGGTGATGCATACTTACAAGTCCAGTGATAGGGAAACAGAGGAAAGAGTCACTGAGGTTCACTGGCTAGCCAACCTCGGCTCCTTGGCAGGCTCTGGGTCAGTGAGTTAAAGGTAGAGCGATGTGCTACCCAGAGTTGTCCTTTGGCTTCTGAGCACATGGACACACACACACACACATGTCAATCTGCACCGATGCATCCACCCACATCCACACACAATGCCGCACACAACTCTATCTGTACTTAATGAGTGCAGATTCTTTCTTATTATTAGTCTCTAAAAATATGTTTTCATGGATATTTATGCATAGATTATCTGAAGATGATTTAAAGATGGTAGGGTGAGGTTCATAGGTTATTACAAACACTGTACCACTTTATGAAAAATGCTTAATCATCCATGGATTTGCCATCTGTAGAGGTGCTAAAACTAACCCTTAAGATACTGAGGGACAGGCATGGCTGAATACTGTGTTCTTTAGTCAGTAATTTACACAGCCAGACACCATGCGAAAGTAAAGTCTTCCTTTAAGATGACTGATATGCTGTATTTTATGGTATATCATTATTAAAAGTGAGTACAAATAAGTGGAAAGATACTGAGGGACAACGTGTGTGTGTGTGTGTGTGTGTGTGTGTGTGTGTGTGTGTGTGTGTGTAGGCATGTGACAGAGAGACGGGGAGGGAAATTTTTCAGAAATGTATTTTATTCCTAGACTACCACACATTTTGAAACTTAGTATATTGAATCCTCAAGGCAGAATGGTGTCTAGAGTAAAATAGACCTTATAGATTGGCACTGAATTTTGTGACAGAGCTTTAAAGAAGTGAAGGATTTATCATTTATGAACCTGTAACCTAGGAGAGAAACCATTCAGTTCACTGTATCTCAGTGGCCTCAACCGGGAAATGTGGGAAGTGATGTCAATAGTTCCCAAGATAGAGCCCACCACTTTCCTTTCATTTGGTTATTTTTAGATCACTTCAGTGGAAATTTCTATGAAGGAGCTACAAGCATCCATGTGCACAGCAAATGCTGGGGTCCTTTGGTCTGACAATCTGAGAAGCCAGAAAAATAAATGAACCATCCTTGGAAGGAACAGTGGAAATATTCAGCTTCACTGAAAGTTCTAGAGAGCTGTCGCCTATGACACAGTCCAGAGCAGTTCTGATTTATCTCAAGACTTAGTGTGACCAAACCAGCAACTCCTAGACCCTGTTGGGGGGTCACTGACAACTGTAGGTGCTTTTTCTTTTCCTCCATGAAATTCTCTAATTAGGTCTCTGAGTTAACTCAACGTGTGTGTGTGTGTGTGTGTGTGTGTGTGTGTGTGTGTGTGTGTGTTTACATGTGTTTGTGTGTATGTGTGTGAATGCATATGTGTGCCTGGGTACACATGTATGCGTGTATTTCCTTCTTTTAGCTTTGTGAACCCTTTTTGTTTGTGGGAAATGTATTGTTTTAGGTCTGAATTATTCTCTTCTGGATATGTCCTCATGATGTTATTTATTGGGTATGCCCCATAAATTTCTTTTATAATAATATTTGGCTATTTTATTCAGATTGGTAGAAAATATCAATCAGAAGATTTGTACTTTGCCTTAAAATTCAGTTACTAGATCTTTCTTTCTTTCTTTCTTTAGCACCAGTCTGGTTCTTAGAGTCAAGGTGTCTGAGTTTCCCCTCTGTTGTGGAGACACTGAACTTCACAACAGGGAAAAGTTGTTTGTTTCCCAGGATCTGTCTAGAAACCTAACACGAGGATAGGAACTTGAATACTCACAAAATACATTCCCCTTTCAGGACTCTAGGATTCAACTAGAAAGTAAAAGGCTAAGCTTTAACAATCCTGGCGACTTCCCCCCTCCCTCTGGCTACCAGCGAGATTTCACCAAATGGTCCTTGCCATGGGGGGTGGGGGGAGAGAAAATATTCCTTCAACAATAGCCACCAATGTTAAAATGCTGAGCTGCAATTACAGCTCAAGGAGATGCCCAGATGGAAATATTTGAAAGAATTTTGATACCCAGTGGAAAACTCTGGAAAGGTTCGGAGGTTAAAGGTCACGTGTGTAGCCTTAAAAACTATGTGTGATAGAGTTGTTTTTCCATCAACACATGGCAGGTGAGTCGTCGACATTGCATCTGCCTCCTCAGGGAGCTGACAAAATGTCAGGACTCTGTGCCCAGCTTAGCTGAGCCATCACTCACTTTCAGACCTTGTACAAACAGTTTCAAGTCTCCCAGCCCTTCCTTTCCATTCAGGCTGTTTTTGAAGTTAAACAAAGTCATTGACCATCACAAAGAAAATATTCAAAGCATTGTATGGGGAGTGGGGTGTGCAAAATGCGACCGTTTACTTTGCTATGTTTGGATTATAAACAAATATTCACACCTGTGGTAGGCCTCTGACTGGTGAAGAACCTAGCAAACCATTTGAGACAAACACAATTTCATGCTTTTCATAACTGCGAGTCTATTTCGCCATCTGTTGCCAAGAGGGAAAAACTAAGGCACCAAGAAGAGAAAGTGAAGTGGTCGGTGGATTCTAAACTGCAGGCAGCAACTTGCCAAACTAGTTGAACTCTGCCACTGATCTGCGGAAGCATTTCATGTCTAGAGTCTCCAATCTTGCTTGGAAAGAAGGTGGGGGAATCTTTAAAGTAGCATTTAGAGCATCAATCATCTCAAGGGAGACAAGAGAGAGAGAGAGAGAGAGAGAGAGAGAGAGAGAGAGAGATGGTAAATACTCTTCCCACAGTGTTCAGGCCAAGTATGACAAGCTGAACCAAACATCGAGGTCAGGAAAACCAGCGTGATCATTTCAGTAAACAGTGTGGCCTAAAGAAGCCACACGATGCGTTTTCTT
Source organism: Mus minutoides (assembly GCA_902729485.2). Lineage (NCBI taxonomy): Eukaryota > Metazoa > Chordata > Mammalia > Rodentia > Muridae > Mus > Mus minutoides. The sequence continues at coordinate 40,595 of LR751643.1, read as the reverse complement.
GCTGTTAATGGCGGTCAACCCAGTGGCATAGTAACACGGTAGTACCCAAATATTGATTGGGTTGCCAACACCCACTTCAGAGGTGGCTGGCTGACTACATAGAGACAGCTCCTGTCAACAAACAAAGGAGTCCTTCGCGGCTTCACTCCTTCAGCTAAGTGCATCTTCTCAAGAGAGCTTCAAAGGCAATTACCTGGCTATTTTTAGAGCCATTCGGGATACCATCTCCTTGACGTTTCTCTCGAAGACCCGTGCAGAGTTTATTTACTGAACTTTAATTTCCTGGAATTCAGGGTTGGCTTAGGGACTAAGTTATTTGCTCACTGTTGCCAACTGGTAGTCAGACACAGTGGCAGACACAGACCCACAAGGCTCCGGCCCCACGTGATGACTGAGTTTGTTGGGTGGTCCCTGTGTTCTCATAGCTCCTGTGCCCATAGGTTCCCCTGGGAGGTCCAGAGGCAAATGTATTATTTGGTGGATGTAGAGAAAAAAATACGTCAAAGCTATTTTCCTAGATGAAGCTTGATACATTTGTGGGAGTAGCCAAGTTGCCTCCTGATTAATACTGGAACAATTAAAGCAGGAGACAAGGGGTTCCAAGGAAGCCAAGCACTTAAGGACAATTGCACAACGAGGTTCATTTTATTATTCCAGATCTTTTGATAACAGAGTTACAGGTTCCCAGGTCAGCAGAGGAGTTGTTGCCCAGACAGCATGTTCAACGTTCTATAAAGCAGGTTCCCAGGTCAGCAGAGGAGTTGTTGCCCAGACAGCATGTTCAACGTTCTATAAAGCACAATGTTATTGGCCTTTAGAAATCCATCTGGGGTATGGGAGCGTCATTTACCTTAACCGTTCTCTAGAAATTGAGGAAGGTTGCAGGCATTGCTGTGTCCATTCTCACGTTTGTTGCCATTCCAATTTCACTTCTTAAAAATATCAGCATGGGGTGTTCCCATGCCCAGGTCACAAATTCATGGTATCCTTGAATAGCCTTACTTCAAACCCTAACACATTGGCATTAAACTTTCAAACTAAAATTAGGCGTGTGGGTGTTCCCTTCTTCCTGTAGACAAGGGGAAAAAGACCTAGCAGACACAAAGCCACTTTGTGGCCTGTCCCAGAGAACGTGTGCTTGAGACTGTATCAGCATTTGTCAGCTGTGGAGTGTCTGTTAGAGAAGGGATGAGACCAGAACGGAAGCAAATGTACCAGGGATTCTGGTCTAAAGAAAGGCTGCTTTACATCAGGGTGAGAAATCATGTACTGCTGACTTTTACCCTTAAGAAGAGGTGTGGAGTTACATTCAATTGCTTGTTGGGGGTTGACTCAGAGTTTTGTAGCTGCTGGGCAAATGTTCTACTGCCCTGCTTTGCCCATCCTAGCTACCCAAGTTCTGAAGGGGAAGCTAGCAGAGAATGAAGTAGATTTAGTACCACTCCTCAGTCTTGGTGTTGTGGGCCAGGAAATAGTTACTGGATGTTCTCTTTAAGATATTGACTGTCTTTGACCTGTATTTACTAGGAATACACACACACACACACACACACACACACACACACACATACACACATGTTATGACCATCAAAATGTCTCTAAACAGGGTCAAATGCCCACCCCCAACATGACCCCAAATTGAGAAGCACTTGTGCTAGTTAAATTTTGTATTAACTTGACAGAAATTAGAATCATCCAGAGAGAGGGAACCTTAATTAAGAAAATGTCTCCATCAGATTACCTGTAGATAAGTCTTTAGGGCATTTTCTTGATGGATGATTAATATGGGAGGGCCCAGTCCATTGTGGGAGCTGCCATCCTTGGGCAGGTGGTCCTCCATGGTATAAGAAAGCCGGGAAGGAGCAAACCATGGAGAGCCATCCACTAGGCAGCATTCTTTTATCTCTGCTTCAGCTCTTGTCATCAGTCCCTGCCCTTATTTCCCTCAGTGATCATCTGTGATCAGGACACGTAACTCAAATAAACCCTTTCTTCCCCAAGTTCCTAGTGGCTATGGTGTCTTCTCACAGCAATAGACAGCAAGCTGACACAGCACTGGTCTAAACATTCTTTCTCAGAGGGACCATGGGCAGATTCAGAGTCACCTGGGTGCATGGTACAGAGAGTGTTCCATTGGCTTCATCTAGCAGGGCCAAAGCAATCAGCAGGTGGATCCAGGAGGCTGGCTTTCATCAAGCTCCCCAACAATTCCCATGAGCATGGAGCCGTTAAGACAGCTCTAAGTGTCTGAGATTTGCCTGTTGGGTAAAGTTACAGAGTGCAGCTAACACTGTGAAGGAAGCTCTTGAGGGCTTGGGGCGGGGGTGCGTGTGCTCCCATAGATTTGATTCAGAACTGGAGTCCCTATATTGGCTTTTGTTTCTTGTTACATTGAACCACAAAAAGCAATCCATGCCAGCTGCATGAGAACAATTTAAGAAACTTAAGAATCATAGATAGCAAAGGTCTACCTAGAGAGTGTACTTGTTGGACCGAAAATGGTCTGGTTATCAAGATGGCAAAGCACTCACCTGGACTAGACTCTAGAGCTTGGATGTACTACTCACGGTACTTATTGAAATATGTTCTTGAGCCCCGCCACTATTCACAGATTCTAAGTAACACTGAGATGAGAACCACATGCCTTCATTAGTGTGTATAGAGGGGTGCATATTCAGGAGTGTGTGCATGGATATAGAGGCCAGAGGACAATGTCTGCATCATTCCCCAGGCACTGTCCATCTTGTTTTTTAATATAAGCTCTCTCACTGGTCCAAAACTCTCTAAGTAGAGTAAGCTGGCTGGGAAACAAGCTCCAAGATCCTCTTAAATTTGCCTCCCCAACACTAGGATTTCAGATATGAGTTAAGTTAATACAACATTTCTGTCAAGTTAATACAAAATTTAACTAGCACAAGTGCTTCTCATGATGGGGGGCGGCATTTGACCCTGTTTAGAGACATTTTGATGGTCACAACGTGTGTGTGTGTGTGTGTGTGTGTGTGTGTGTGTGTGTGTGTATTCCTAGTAAATACAGGTCAAAGACAGTCAATATCTTAAAGAGAACATCCAGTAACTAGTTCCTGGCCTGTAACACCAAGACTGAGGAGTGGTACTAAATCTACTTCATGACCTTTTTTAGAGCATGATTTCTGGGAATCAAACTTAGGCACCCATGTTTACCCAGCAAGCATGTTGCTGATTAATCCTAGCCTTGTGCCTTCACTTTTATCAAACTCATAACCACACACAAATGCATGTACACACACCCCTAAAATCCATCTTGCAGGGTCTCAGACCCTCAGAATGAAATGATTCCCCAAATCAAGGGAAAGGAGTGAGAATGTATAGCTGTGGTCTAACAAGAACACTCACACATCTATTCTTGACACAGAAACATGGGTCTTTCTTGTGTCTTTGTGGAAAGCAGCCCGCCTTATCAGAACTTCACTCATCACCTTGGGCATCATATCCTGAGACACGGAGTCAGGTGTGTTGGGACTTGAATGGTGTACACAGCCCACTCCTGGGTTTCTTCACCCATTTTTTTACATTTAGGGAGAAACCATTTCACTTCAAATTCTGTTCAAACATGGATGATATATTTTTTAAAACAAACAACTTTAAACTTCTTACCTTTAAAGAAAGTGTTAATTTTCCTAAAACCCTAATCACAAGCATCTAGAAAATAGAAAGGTACCCCAAAAAAAGGTAGAGCTGGCCAGCCAGGTTACGGGACTTCTACTCTAATAAGTTTCTTTTCATATTTATTTTTTATTTTTTTAGAACAGTAAGCTGATGAGTTAAAGAAAGCAGGTCTCAAAACAACCCCCAGGAAACCCATCTTCTCAGAGACCATTTGCTGCCCTTCAGAATTTAAATATCACCCAAACACCCAGACACAGGAGCCGAATGTCCAGCTATTAGGCAGTGGTGAAAACTTGAACATGTAATGCTTAGAGCAAGTCCTTCTGTCCCCTGGAATGTGGCCTTAAAGGAGAAACCTTGGTCTCTTGGTCTCTTTCATGTCCCAGTCATGAGGACTCACATACCTGTTATGAAATAGCCTTCAGTCCCCACTAGAAACATAAAACAATAGGCCTGCCTGATCTTGGATAGAGGTCTCCAGAACCGTGAGCCAGCATAAATCTCTTCTCTTTATAAGTGGGTTTTCTTGAGTATTTGTTACAGTAACAGAGAACTGACCCAGTGTTTCTCTTTAAGACGCATTGACAGTATGCCGCTCAGAAGCCCAGTGTAATGACTATGGAGACAGCCAGGGAAGGTATGGAGCCCATTGCAAGCCTGGGATTACTCTGGACATTCTCTCTTCTCCGCCTGGCCCAGCTCCTCCCAGGGACAAGCCTACTTTTCCATTGTGAATCCACTGTACTTGGGCTGGTCACACCTGCAACAATAAACTCTGAGCTTACATTTTCCAAGCCACCTGTTTCCCTCTTTCCCTCCTACTTTGTGCCACCCACACCCATTGTTACCTTTTGAGAGACAGGTTGGTAAGTGGACCAGGAGTTCTTATTCTTCAGAAGTGATGTTCTGTGGACAAAGGACAGTATTAGAACCATGTATGGTCTCAGCTTCAGTTTCCCATGGCAATGGAACTGTGTTCTCACATGAATAAAATTATCCCCACTTATCCCATTAAGGTGGCTTCTCCTTTCATTAGGATTTTTAGCTAGGTATAGTAGCTAGAAAAAGCTAGTTATACCTGTAATCCTACCACTCGGTAGGCAAAGATAGGAGAGTAGTAGTGAGTTCAAGGCCAGTCTTTGATAAGTTGCAAGACCTTGTCTCAAAAAAAAATGTCTTAAATTAATTTTACTCCCTTCTTTCTTAATGCATTTACTCTCTATTAGGAATTTTGATTTTCTGTGTAAATCTTGCTATCTTTTTGTGAGTTGTTGAGGATGGGCTGGTGAGGCAGCTCAGAAGGTAAAGGTACTTGGACTAAACAAAAGAAGGAACCTCAGTCATGTCAAGATCAGCTGCTGTCTAGTGAGCATATACTGTGCATAAAGCCTATGTCAGTGGGTCTCAGCCTTCCTAATGCTACGACCCTTTAATACAGTTTAATACAGTGTTGAACCCTAACCATAGAATTTTTTTTGCTACTTAATAGCTATAATTTTGCTACTGTTATTAATCATAACATAAATGCTTTTAGAGACAGAAGTTTGTCAAGGGGATTGTGACCCACCGGTTGGGAAATGCTATCATATGTGTTAGTATGTCATATTCAAATCTTACTCTAATGAAATATTAGCACTGGCATGACTCAGGCCTCTGCCTAAGCCTATATTCTATGTACAGAAGGACTCTCTCACACAGCATAGATTAAGTGCACATAGTTTATCACACTATCCTCTAAGATGTACTAAGGAGTAGAAAGATGCATAGATTCAAAAACAATTTCAATATAAAAAAATAAACATTCAAATATATTCACTGTAATATCACTTATGTTATCAAAAAAATTCTAAATGACCAATAATTCAAGACTATTTGGATAAATTATGCTGCGTTTATACCTGCAATACCACGAAACTGTCAAAAACTATGTAGGCCATACATTCCTATAGCCTTCTGTGTCCCATACATTCATACATGCATACAGGCCTCCCCAGTTACTGATACCCCCAAGCAGAGTGACCTGAGCCTATGGTGATACACCATCACTCAGAGTCCTCACGGTCACTAGGATCTATTCTTAGTGATGGGTCTCTTGGAGATTCAGATAGTTTTCTAAAAACGACAATAAAAATAATTTTTAGAATTTCACATATAGATTAATGAAATGTTCTGAGTTGTTCATGGGAACCAGCGTGTTGAGGGTACCATCTCTACCCTGCCTAGTCTCTTTGGGATCCATAGATGAAGAAGCTACATCTTTAAAAGGAAGAAAATGGATCTGACTCATTATGGCAATGTTTGGTCTGTGTGTTTCCCTCCCTACCTGTGGTCTTCTTGGGAAGCTGAAATCAGCCACCTCTCCTTTACCTAGCACCTCTCCTTTAACCTTATCCGTCTGGGTCAAAAGAGGATTTGTGTAGAGAGGTGGTTACAAAAACTGGGGAGACAGCACAGAAAGAAGGCAAGGGCCAAGGTCCCCAGGTAATTCCCCCAAAACAAACACCATTGTGAGGGGCAAGCCTACCTCTCTATGTGCCAGGCTGTCTGGACTCTCAACACACCTACCTTCCCCCCACCCCCTACCCCGAGGTGGAGCAACAAGGGGAATGGAGCAGAAGCCCTAAATTCAGGATTCTGAAGAGCAAGATGGATGCCTCGTTATTCTATATCCCCAAGATCTCACAGGTCACCCGGTCTTTAGTCAGTAGCCAGTGAGTGATGGATGAGAGGAGAGAGAAAAGCTGAAGGCAAGGAACTATCAGAAGGAGAGGACCTCAAGTGGACGCTGTCTGTCTCTGACCATTAGCGAGGAGGGGGACCTCGAGTGGACACTGTCTGTCTCGAACCATCAGCTTCACTGTCAACAGACTTCCTGCCGGGCACAGTAGCTGCACACCTATCGTCCCCAGGACTCCAGAAGCTGAGGAAGAAGATCATGTGTTCAAGGCCAGCCTGGTCTAATGGAAATTAAGAAATAAAAATGTTTATTCCCTACATACATTTATGTAGAATATTATGTAGAATGAGGAGGCACTAGGGAGATGGTGGGTAAAGGCATTATATCTCCCCAAGAAGGTTGAGTTGAGAGACTCTCAAGTTACAGGAGGAATACAGTTAACAATCATGTTGCCCAAACTTCTATTTTCTGTCATTTTCTATAGACTATTTTCTATCATTTTTCTTTATCTTCTGATTTATCCTAATTATAATTGTTAATTTTTTATTATTTGACTTTCATAATATCTGTTCAGTATTGGTAGAGTTTCAAAAGATTTATACCAACTTTCTTAAGAATAACTCTTATCTAAACAAAAAAAAAGAAAAAAAAATAGATAAGTTAATTAGTTTAATTATTCTGCATTGTGTTCATAAGCCCTAACTTGGTAGGTGCTCCTTAAAGATATAGAACTCTAAATTATTGATTTATGATAAATACTGCTTGATCTCTTACAGCTATGTGAGCACACTTTCTCTTGTGCTTATCTTTTGGCTTCTTCCCTAAGGTGCCTTCCCCGTGAGAGTTACATCCTGTTTATTCCTGCTTCCATATCCTTCTCTTGCATCCCAGGCGCTCTCCATCTCCTCTTTTCCTCAAAGTGACTGGCAGCTCAAAGTAAAAAGCCCATGCCTACTAGTTAAGATGTCCTTATCCAGAGCCAGGCAGATGGCTTTGTGGGTGAGGGTGTTTGCTGTGAAACATGAGGAAGTTCATGTCTGTCCACATGTTTTATCTGTCTGTCCACAAGAAATAGAGAGGAACACACTTTCTCGGAGCACTAGCCACAGGGAACCCTGAAATCTTCCCCATGCTATTGAAAAGAGTGTGTCTGAATCCTCTCCCTCTCCATCTCCCTTATCCCCACAGAAATTCTTGGAACTGAGAGTCTGTTCTAGCATTTACAAAGCATGAGCATAACTATGTTAAGTTGTAGGAAATGTAATAGCTGTGTATCTGGAAGCTACACTGCTGGAAACAGTGAAGGAGGTCTCTGTTTTTCGGTTTCTGCGTATAACGAAAGAACCGAGAACAGTCAAAGGCCTTGGCCCCTGATGGAAAATATTTTACTTTCCATTTTTAAAAACCTGGGATTGTGTTCTAAGGCCTAGACGATCTCAGTGCTTGGGTCTGTTGGGCTCAGGGAGAGACACCTGGCCCTATATTTTTTACACAGGGAGGTAACTTTGAAAACAAAAAGTCACACCACCTGCTGATTTCTTTATTGAGAAACCACAGAATTATGTAAGTCGGAATCACAAACAATCTGGATGTGAACTGAGAAGGCAGAGGAGGGACGAGTTTAATCAGGTTTACGGGCATTCTGAGACCTGTAACCACACAGCAAGCACAGGTGAGAGGATCTGCAGTTATGTAGCCCCGGCATGCCAAGGCCAGCCGCAGGGTAAACATGAGTTGCCGTGATTGTTTTATACAGCTCAGCATGACGGAGCCCAAGGGCCGTGCACCAGGAAGGCTGCCCNAGGCAGAGGAGGGACGAGTTTAATCAGGTTTACGGGCATTCTGAGACCTGTAACCACACAGCAAGCACAGGTGAGAGGATCTGCAGTTATGTAGCCCCGGCATGCCAAGGCCAGCCGCAGGGTAAACATGAGTTGCCGTGATTGTTTTATACAGCTCAGCATGACGGAGCCCAAGGGCCGTGCACCAGGAAGGCTGCCCCGAAAATACTTTGATCGCTCGGCAATTTCACTTACAGGAAATGATCCCGGATCATTAATTTTGTGATTGAATTGCAGAGAGAATTATAGAAAACAATAACATATTGGGGTTAATGATGTAATGATAGGAGCCGTTTCATTGATAAGGAAAGCAGGTGTACAAACATCAATGTGCCAAGCTCACTATGAGGACTGTGTTCTTTGTAAGGATCTTGGTTGGTGTCAGAACTTCTTCCCTGTAGAACTGGGGTCTTGAGAAACCTTTTCAGAGAGGAGAGACTGTTTCTTCAGGCCACACCGACTGTTGTAAGTGATTAATCTCTTATTGTAGCATGAAAACACCCATAAACTAAGAGAGAAATGAACAAGCATAGTTTTGTGCCCATAAAACTTTATTTATAACTCCAAGTCGTGTGTCAGAATGGGTCCATGGGCTGTAATTTGCTTATTCCTGCTTTAATCTCTATCTGGATTATCCACAGATTCCTCATTTTGCATCACATTCTTATGGGTGAGAATTGTTTGCCTTTTCCATGGAATGGATTTGTGTTGAATGTTTTGAACTTGTGACTTGGTCTAGGAAATATAATATCATAGTAAGATTGTGTCTTCCTTTCTAACACCCTTGAGTGGTTTTCATGACTTTGCTATATGCTAAGTTCAACCTGTGTCTCTTCTTTGAATCTCATCTCTCAGTAAATATCTCCAAGCACTAATAACCTTCATCCTTCATTCATTTAGGAGAGTCCCCAGTCCTCCCCCCTTTTTTTCTCCCAAACATTCTGGATAATCAAAGGTGTGTGTATCTTTGTAATGTGCATTATAGCAGCAAATAGTTACTAGTAGGTGTCAGTAAATAGCAGCCCAGTGAAAGCTAAGTGAAGGCAGGACAGAGGGAGGGGAACAGAAATGGGGTGAAGAGGGAGAGAGGGATGGATCAAGCTTCCTTGAGTCAAGGTGTGTAACAATCAATATTGCTAATTCTTTTGGAAGCAGATTTATACTCAAGAGCTTTCTAAGACCATGTTTTGTCTAAAAGATTCATCAACCAGGAAAGAGGAGAAGGGAGAGATGGTTTCGTGGTTAAGAGCATGAACTTCTCTTGCAGAGGACATGAGTTTAGCTCCTAGCACCCATTTCAGGCTCTTCCATGTCAGGCCTGTAATCTCAGCTGCAGGGGATCTGATGTCCCCTCTGGCCTCCAAGGATACTGCACTCAAATGTACAAACTAACCACTCCTCACAACACACACACACACACACACACACACACACACACACACACACCTGTATCCCTAGTTAAAGATAAAATAAATCTTAATTTTTTTTAAATAGTAAAGAATACTCATTTGTTCAACACATGTCTCTTAAGAAGTATCTTTGTTGTTGAGAAGAGTTTTTGCTAATCTAGGTTTTTTGTTATTCCAGATGAACTTGCTGATTGTCTTTTCTAGATCCTTGAAGAATTGAGTTGGAATTTTGATGGGGATTGCATTGAATCTGTAGATAGCTTTTGGCAAGATAGCCATTTTTACTATATTGATTCTGCCAATCCATGAGCATGGGAGATCCTTCCATCTTC